>JASSRZ010000060.1:1945039-1980495 GCA_032164315.1 Malacoctenus gilli
CACACACACACACACACACACACACACACACACACACACACACACACACACACACACACACACACACACACTTGCAATCACACGTACATGCAGCTTGCCGGGCTGTGAAATCACAGGTAATGATTGTCTCTCTCTGCTCTGCTACCGCCCGGCTTCTTACCGGCCACCACTCAGGATGTAATCACCTTTTTTTGCCTTGTAGTTTTTTAACCAAGTGAGATTATCCAGCCAATCCCAGGGAGACCAGATTAGGTGTTTTCCAAGAGGCCACTTTGAAGATGTTACATGAAAGGACAGAAACTTCAGGGTCCTGAGATGAACGACAAAACTTTCCATCCATCAGGCAGAGCAACGTGGTCTCATCTCACAAGAACACTGCGCAGTAAAGTAGATGAGGTCCAATCCTGGAAACTCTCCCTCCTTTAAGGTGCCCCCCCCCTCTCTGGGACATAACTTTGTTCCTCCCATATTTCACCTCCCGGTAATTTGCTTAAGTCTTGCCGAGCGACTGTGTACCGGAGTATTTATGAAAACCCAGCTCAGCTTCCACAGCCGAGGGTAATCGAGCCTGAGTGTTTTTCTTTCCCCTCGGAGCGAGTGCGGATGATTAGACACACCTTGGTAGCTGCCACTCGCCCACACCCTGACGGCTTTGTCTTCAAATGTTATGTTAATGTAATCACGAACAGGCTGAAAGGTGCTGAGTCGCTGCTCGTGCGGCCGTTACAACCGTTCACGAGCGGTGGAGACATTTGCATCGGGGAACCTCCAGAGCTCTGACGGGAAGACGAGTTTTCCGAGCTGCCAGGAACAATTTGTTTTTCATCTTAATGAGCGCTCCGAACTCCACGAACGCTTCTTTTCTCCCTCATCAGGACGTTCAGATCGTGAGCACGGACGAGAACCAGGTCTTCCTCGCCGTGCAGGAGTGGTACCAGTCGGACACGTACAACCTGTACCAGTCGGACCCTCAGGGGGTCTACAACTCCATCGTGCTGGAGAACGTGCGCAGCACCAAGCAGCCGGAGGAGAACGTCCTCATCGACATTTTGGAGGTGAGTGGAGACCAGGGATGTTTGTCGCATGGTCATTTTTCAATCTATACTAGAGTATGTTTTGAATTGTTGACATATTTCTTCATGTTTTTATTCCTTAAGGGTAAAAATACCACCAAATACTCAAATACATTTAAAAAACAAGAGCGCAGAAGCTGTAGGATGAAACAGAACTTTGTTGGATGAACTTGACTTCTTCGTTCAGGCTCCAGATAAACACATGGAGACGAAAACAAACAGGACATGTTTTGGCAGAAATGTGCTGGAAACGCAACAAACAAGAAATGTCGAGCAGATGTGGACCTGCAAGACGACAAGCAGGCCTTTGATTGAAGCCTTTCCCTCTTTTCTCTTATTCAATAAAGGTCTGTTTTACCTGATGCATCGGGGGTGGGGAGGTCTCTGGCAGGGGGGCATGTCTGACACAATGCCGCGCCCCACACAGACACCGGGCCCGCGCCGTCTCCGCCGCCGCCCGCTTGTTTAACGTTTCAGCTTCAAAGCGCCGAGTGAGCAACATCACAGGCCTTCAGAAACCGCACAGCGAGTATCGATCCCGGGGAATTAAACTTTTACGGAGCCGTGCTGTCTGTGTCAGTGGTTTTTCTTTCAGCGCTGCGCCGCTCTGCTCGTGCTTCAGCAGCTCCTGCTGGTCACTAAGTTGGAAATGTCCTGAAATAAAAGCGAATCGTGGAGGAACCGGTGTAGCGTTGCACAATAAAGCCCTTCTGTGACCCTCTCCTCTGTGGTCTTTTTTTTTTTACCCTCAGGTCCGTGGGATCAAAGGAGTTTTCCTGGCCAATCAGAAGGTCGACGGGAAAGTGACGACGCTGATCACTTACAACAAAGGCCGCGACTGGGAGCCCCTGAGCCCGCCCAAGACGGACATGAACGGGAAGCCGATCACCTGCAAAGCAGTGAGAACTCAGCCAATTACTGCATGTGAACGTACCGATCAGATAGATTGTACATCACAGAGAGTTACATGAGTATAATTAGTAGTAAGAGCTCGAAGTCAGGTGTGATGTCAGAAGTTGGGACTCCGTTTCTAACACAGTTTCAAAGTCGGTAACTTCGTAGACGCTCTGTGATCATCCAATATGCTCCCAGTTTGGAGAGTTTTCTCTCTGCTCGGCGGGCTGCTGATGCAATCCCGCACGAATAACTATCAGTCAGAGGACCGGAACCTGTCGGACGGGTCGCCCGGCACGCGCACGGAGAAAGGCGGGGGGGGGGAGTCGTGCGCGTGTGTGCGAGCGGCCCTGCCGGCTCCGCCATCCGTCTTGTCAGAGCTGCCGCTTGCGGGCGACACAACAGAGAGTCGCTGGTCGCTTGGGATCCATATGTCACGGGATAGTCTGGGGAGAGGAGGGGGGGGCGGGGGGGCTGTCCTTTATTTGAGCCATCGCTCTCGCCGCCTGACAGATCTGAAGGGAAGCGCAAGTATTATCCTGAGACTTGTTTACCAATTGTTGACTCTCACACACACTTACACACACATATATGCGCGGTTATTCGCCGGTACTGACCTTGTTTCGCCTCGTCCATATCTCAATAGAATTACCTTACAAAGACAGAGTCACCTCCCCCGCCGTTCAACTTGTCACACCCATCACTCACTGAGACATCTTCATGTCAGGCGTCCGGCTCCGCACAAATCACAGCGAGTCGACCGGGCAGACAAACGCTGGGCCGCAGGTGGGCGAGCTGGCGATTGGGTGGGTCGAGCGTCGGTTGGTTTTATGGTGACGTCACGGCGAGTCTGCCTGAGTGTTCAGTCGAATTTGAGTCAGATCTGATTAAAGACGCTGATTCTTTTGTTGATGAATCACGTCGGGTTGTGTCCACGTCCCCACCAGCCGGACTGCCACCTCCACCTCCACTTGCGATGGGCGGACAACCCCTACGTGTCCGGGACCGTCCACACCAAAGAATCGGCCCCGGGTCTCATCATGGGTGCAGGTGAGTGTCAACGACTCGGGTTCAGGCGATCGGCTCCGCTCGCCAAGTGTCCAAATCCAAACATCACAGAAGAAAACAGTGTCAAACTGCCGTCTGAGGGAGCCTCACGCCTGATGAGACCCTCTGTCCTCCATCTGTCCTGCAGGGAATCTCGGATCCAAGCTGGTGGAGTATAAGGAGGAGATGTACATCACCTCAGACTGTGGGAAGACGTGGAGACAGGTACGTCGGCCAGATTCCTTCCAGCTTCTTCCTGCGTCATAAACAGCTGAATAATATCAAACATAATGTGGAGTTTTGTAGCAAAATGACATTTTCTTCACGTGTTCTTCATCGTTTGTGTGGCTTCTTGAAGGTTTTCGAAGAGGAGCATCACATCCTGTATCTGGACCACGGTGGAGTCATCGTGGCCATCAAAGACACCTCGATCCCCCTCAAGATCCTCAAGTAAGATGCCCGCCTCTTCGTCGTTCCCTCTTAAGAGGTTAACGGGAGGCTGTTTGATCCAAATTTTGTAAACAGTTCAGGGAGAGATGCCGCGATGTGTTCGATGACCTCGGAGCAGACGCTCAGCAGTCCGTCCACTCTGTCCTTCAAAGTCATCTGAAATCGCCCGCGTGTTTCTCACTGCAGCTCACGACCACAATTTCCAGCTCAGGCGAGATGTTATCTGGTTGACCTTAATAAATAAGGATGAAATAATGAGAGACCACAGATAAGCGAGTACTCCAAAAAAAAAAATTATCACAGACTTAAATCAAATGACCTTTCAGACGAGCAAGAAGTCCTTCACATTTTTCTCTCCCTGCGCCTCGCTAAAATCAATAATGCCAAAGGCTGAAGTGGAGTGAGGCGCTGCAGAGAGCGAGGAGTGCACCGAGCCCAATTTCTGCCGCCTCATACCTGAGAAGCAATGTTCGCGTCGAGGGAATCCTGGCGTCCAAACCTTAATTTCTCCACTCCATCCAGACGTCTTCCTCGCCTTCAGTATTCCTCTCTTTTCTCCGAAAAATGTCTGATGGACTCCAGCATAATACACAACACATTCCAGCTGTGGCATTGTTCACTGGCACCCAAAAAAAACTAATTAGGGAGCCCCAATGTTATTCCAGGAAGCGCACGCTGATTTATTACATCTTCCGTGCACGTCTCTGTCGGGCGCCGGCTCTAATTAAGCCCACTCTCCCCATTGTGAATCGCGGCGGACTTGTTGGACGTCGGAGTCTGAAGCGACCAGAGACTGTGGGGGAAAGTGAATAAGCTGTCAATGCTTCAGTTCCAATCAGTCTATGCTTTAAGTTGTTTTTGTGGGTCTAGAAAAAACCTCAATAAACTGTTGCTCCTCCTGTTGAACATGATTGGATGAAGGATGTTTCCTCCAAAGTTTATACTCATGCATGAGAATTCCTTTCAGACCTAAACCACTTCTATACCGGCGAGTTTCTCGGCTCTCCAAACTTGTCTCCTAAAGTAGGACTTGTTCTGTTCCCACACTCTGTGTCGCTTCTGGACTCTCCAAATTAATAACACCATGTTCTCTCGAGCTGGTTGGATATCTACAACCCAGCGCCTTAAAGCGATGCCATTTACACGGCCACTTGAGAAGCCGCTCTGTCTTTTCTTTTTCTTTTTTTCCGACTCCTGCGCGCGTTCGTGCACACACTCAAATCATCTCAGGTGATTCCCCAACTCCTCTCATCCACTCACTTCAACTTGAAGGAGGCTTTTTTTCTGTCTCACTGCCAGTCACACAAGGCATCCATATCAGTTAATTACAAAGCGTTCGCAGGCAGGGAAATGGGATGCCGGCCTAACATGGAGCGTGGACACGACACTGGTGTGTACTGTTAGGTTTTATGACCAGCATTGTTTTGCATTTCTTTACAGAGCTGCAGGCATTAAAGAAAAGCTGACGCCTGGCGTGGAGCATATTCATAGCTGGGCTCAGTAATCTGATTGATTATTATCTCCACCTCAGTGTCTAATAACTCTAATACTTGGGTATTAGCCGAAGGAAATGAGAATTAATTGACTGGGTGAGTGAGGACATTAGCATGTACAAAGCCGCGTCGCTCACTGGTGGATGACGACTAAGATCCCAAAGAAAAGAGAAGAGAAAGAAAGAAAGAAAATATGACAAAATCTCAAACCGGACCAAACTAGTGGGGGACGACTGATGAAACGCCTCCCAGCGCAATGACAGCAGCGATTCCAGTAAAGGCCAAGCCAGTTTTACACTTGATTATTGAATACAGGTGCGGTTTGGAAAAAAATCGTCTGTAGCCCCACCCCACCTTTACACATCATGGCCGCGCTCCCTTCAGACGGTTTCCTGCGTGGCAGCCACCAATTGAGTGGGCTGCCTCCGGTGCGGTCGGACGCGGCAGCGCTCTGAAAGACGGCGAGGCGTCGCGAGCACGATCTTTAAGTGGCTCTGTGTGTTCGTTCCACTCGCTTCCCACTCGGCATGTTTACCTGCTGATTATCTCGTTGTAGTCCTTGTTAGGAGATTGTTAAAAACACACAGCTCCCAGTGTGAGCCATACACTGCTCGATTCCACATTGATCCCCCCTCAGACGCGCAGTCACACTCGGTACTCTCAGCACTGCTGCCACTGTTGACTGCAGGAGTTGTTGGCTCTTTGAATAAAGCGGAGCAGATGGCTCAGCTTGTTTGTTTCAGTCTTTCTGTTTTGACTCGGGATTGAAGGAAACTCTGATACCAAATGCTGCCTCGCAAGAGCGACGGGCTCATATTTATAAAGGCGAAGCAAAGCCTGAAAGGGAAATAATATTTGGAAAATCTGTCAAACTTCGTGTACAAATTAGGCTCGTTTTGCTTCGCTTTCATCTGCTCGTGCATCAGAGAGACTGGCCATGTATTCCTGTGGTACCGTGGCAGATCTCGCAGTTTCACGCACCACTGCTGTTCAGCTTACGCAAACGCTTTTCTCCGCAGGTTCAGTATCGACGAAGGCCGCACGTGGATCGTTCACAACTTCACCAGCACCTCCGTGTTTGTGGACGGACTCCTGAGCGAACCCGGGGACGAGACCCTCGTGATGACGTGAGCAACCCGAGCCGTTTCCATCACCGGGGCCACATCTGTGCTCCATGGTGGACCCACGTGGGGGTCCCGGAATACCTTTTTTTGGTCTCTGCATAAAATATGACCCACGCCTAATCTGATTTCACCACATCATCTGCTGACTCAGTCCGGCCAACTGTTGTGGTCAGAATGAGAAAATGCAAATGTTTAGCCACCTGCAGCCTCAGAGGCAGGCAGAGCGGCTTCCAGAGTTCACTTTTTAAAGTCCTGGAGTCGCGCCCTCCACCCCCTCCCCTCTCCCTCCCCCTCTCTCAGCCCCCACCCCTCCATCAGTTTGTGGAGCGAGACTTGTCACATCATCTCAGACTCTGGGGCCGCGGTGAGCTGATAAGGCGGGCTTCCAGCTGTAATCCGGCCAGGAGAGCAAAGAGATGGCGCGTGCACTCACACACACAGGATATATATATACCATACATGAGTGTAGGTGCGCGTGTGCGCGCGTGCACGTGCGTGTAGAGCAGCCCATCTGGCTCCGGTGAGATTGAGCCGATAGCTAAGGAGGGCTGTTTGGGTCGGCTCATGTCTGACAGATTAGCCGGGGTCTCTCTCTCCACCGCCGAGTTTCGATTTGAAACGCCGCTCCAAAATGAAGTCTTTGAGCAGTGACTTAGCTCCAAGGACAGGAAGGGGAGGGGGGGGAGGGGTGGCAGGGCCCTGTCCAGCACTCATACCAGTGACAGCCGGCCACATATCTGAGCCTGACAATGGGCCTCCCGAGTTCCTCACAAGCCACTGCTGCTGCTGCTGAGTCCTTTGGCTGGTTTACAACACCAACATCCACCAGAAACAAGGGGGCAGAAATGTATTTCCTCCAATGAGCGCTAGTGTCTGACCCCGCTTGGCATCCAAGCTCTCCATGAAATGACTCCCAAGCACATCCTCGGCCATGTTTTCCCGTCCTGAGCCGGGAGCGGCTAACGAGTGTTGATTTGTTTGCACCAAGCAGATTGGAGTGTTGTTTGTCCACTTAAAGAGCGTTTATGGTTCCAGAGTGCCTGTTCAAATCTTGGAGGGAGGGAGGGGAGGAGACGGAGGGGGCGAGGCCAGTTTAACTCTGAAGCTGGTGAGAAATCCAGTGCAAATGAAGTCATGCACGAAGTCGTCCAGCCAGCTGCTGAATTTATTGGGCAGACCTGCAGAGACACGTTGATTCATCCAAAGATGAGTGTGCAAAATATGGACAAAAGTTTCCAGATGACCAAACAATACACCAAAGATGATACACTTCTCTGTTGGGCTGGTGAATATTACCATCTAGTGGTGAGGATGTAAAACTACACACCTCTTGTGTGGGGAGTTTTTTTGGCTCCCAGTGGAGTTTTATCCACATAGACTGTGAAAATGTAGTCTGGACTTGAGCCCAGGTCTGCTTGAGGGAGGGCTGTTTGCTCACTACGCCTCCACACAATAAAGCAATAAGAAGTTGTGTGTTTTCTTTGTGTACTTTCAGTGTGTTTGGCCACATCAGCTACAGGTCAGACTGGGAGCTGGTCAAAGTGGACTTCAGGCAGTCTTTCACCCGTCAGTGCACGGAGTCCGACTACGAAACCTGGCAGCTCACAGACCTGCAGGTACAAATACTGTGTCGTTATCAGACAACACAACAGCTCTGGCTTAACCACTTGCATCTAATGTTCAAAAAGTTCAGCTCGAGACAATGAATACTGATGTGTTGCCATGTCTCCTCATCAAGGGGGAGAAGTGCATTATGGGCCAGGAGCGGACTTTCAGGAAAAGGAAGGACACGTCGTTTTGTGTCAAAGGAAAGAGCTACACCTCCACTCTCACCAACAAGACCTGTCCGTGCACAGAGAGAGACTTCAACTGGTGAGTCACGCGTCTATAGTCTGACGGAAACATTCAATGTAAACACAAAAACACAAGCAGGTCCAGCAGTGATTCTATGACGCGTTTGTTTGCAGCGACTACGGCTTCGAGCGATCCCAAGTCGAAGGCGACCGCTGCTTCGCTGACTTCTGGCACAACCCCGATGCCCCACCTGAAGACTGCCACCTGGGGCAGAACTATGAGTCCAGCACTGGGTCTGTACATTGCAACACACACACACACACTCGTCCACAACAGATAAAGATGCTCTCTCGAATATCTCCAGCAGAGAACAGAAACTGCCCGTCTGTGACGTTTTGGTAAATCAAAGCGAGCCGAAGTTTTCTTCTGCTCATTTGAAGTCTCTGCTTCTACCCTGGCGCTCACGCTGGCGGCTTGTCCCGCTGTGTTACAGCTACAGGAAGTTGATCTCAAACACCTGCAAAGGGGGCCTGAACAAGCAGCAAAGCTCCTCACAGCACAGCTGCCCTCTGCTGCCTCCTAAAGGCCTGCAGGTGGGCATTAAAGGGCAGATGCTGGCTGTGGCGCCCGGTGATGACATCACCTTCATTGTGCACCAGGAACAGGTGAGAGGGAGGTCACTTTTCTTGGTGTTTCTTCTCTGTGGTTGTTTGTCTTTCTTTGTGAGTCTTCATCCCTTTCTTTCCTGCCAGGGTGACACCAGCAGCACCAAGTACCAGGTGGATCTGGGCGACGGAGTCCGCGCCATTTACCAGAACCTGACGGTGACCGACGAGCCCATCCAGCACCGCTACGAAAACCCCGGCATCTACAAGGTGACGGTGAAGGCCGAGAACATGGCGGGGCATGACGAGGCCACCATGTACATCCAGGTCACAGGTCAGCTTTCCACTCAGTGCCTTGTCTTCCCAACAGACTGGACCCTCTTGCTTTTATAACCCCCCTTCTTTTCCCCCACCCCTCTCTTGCAGCCCCTTTGCAGGAGGTGCACCTGGAAGTGGTTCCCATCGCAGGAAGGAACCACGAGGTCAACCTGAGCGCCGTCGTTCTGCCGGCCGAGGCGAACATGACCGTGTTTTACTGGTGGATCGGAGGAGAAAGTCTGCAGGTAAACGACGAGTCTCACACACACTCCAAGAAACTGGTCATTTTTTAAATGTTGCAATTCAAAGAAGGTTTTGAATCCTCGTGCAGACACACCGGCACTTATCAGCAGGCCTCGTTTTTTCCTCCCACAGCCCAAACTGACTCTGCAGAACAGCCTCCTGACCCGCTTCCCGGAGGCAGGACAGATCTCCGTCACCGTCCAGGCCTCCAACGGCCGCTCCATGGTGCAGGCCACCAGGACCGTTCAAGTCTATGGTAACACTTGAAAATCTCTGTTTTGCTGAAGCTTCATTGGGCCTCGTTGTGTAACTGGGGCTTTTTCAGAGGCTAATAATAGAAGACGGGTGCATCAGAACCCAACCCAAGTCCATCATTAGCAGTTATTCCTGGTCTATGACTCATAAACGGCGAAAGATAAGATAACTACTGCGGTCTTTTTCCAACCTGCCCCTTCCAAAATATTGTGTGATCTCATCTGTGTTTGCCTGTAAAATGTGTCCGATTTCATTTCGTGCTTTCTTTATTTACGAGTTGTGAGCTTTAGTTTCTTCGGAGCCTGATAAAGTCTTTGATGTTTGGCAGTTAGTAGACGCCCGCAGTTCTCCCGGACTTTGCGTCTTGTTTCCTGCACTCACTTTCTTGCACATCTTCTTATACTGCACATTGCATGGAGCTAGATCCGTTTGGGGTGGTAACTATGGCAACACTCGACTCTTTCCCGCAGACCATTTCCAGGTGATCCCGCTGAGCTTCAGCACGAACCTGGACCGCTTCAACCCAAACATCCCGGAGTGGCGGCAAGACATCGGGCAGGTGGTGACCAAGATCCTGGCAAAGGTGAGGAGAAGGAATCCTTAATAATTTATTGGCTGTTTGTCCATGAACACAAGAAAACGTGTGTAATTTCTAACACTGTGTCCTCAGATCACTGGTGTCCCTCTGGAGTCCCTGGTCACCGTGGTGAAGCCAGGCCTCCCCACCACCGCTGACCTCTACGTCCTCCCCCCGGACAGCAAGCCGGCCAAAAAGAACCTGTTTGTGGACAAGGTGCCGCGATAATCCCAGGCAACATCGGGACTGTGTGAGGGAGAGGCGATCAGGTCTTGGTTAACCTCTTTTCTCCTCCTTTAGCACATTCCCGCCATCGTCCAGGCCTTCAGCGACAACAACGTCAGCTTCGTGGTGCGAGGGGGTCTGCAAGTGCTGGTGATGCTGGCAGACCCGAATGCAGGTAGGCTTTGGCGCGCGTCCTCCACTGAACCCTCCCTCTAAATCTGCTTTATAAAGCTGCCATCGTTTTGTTTTTAATGGTAATTGCATGTTATCGATTTGTTTCCAAGGCCTGGGTCTAATTGCTAATGACTCAGCAGCTACACCGGGAAACAATGGTGCGTTCATGAACAATACACCTGAAGCTTCCACTATGAAAAGCATCCACTTCAACCTTTTCCTTTCACAAATCTCCAATCTGTCTGTGTTGTGTTCTGATTGTTCTCCTGGTTTCCTTTTGTGGCAAACAACAATAAAAGAGGCTTTTTAGGGGAAAGAGTGGAGACGGTGCTGCTCTGTAATCTCAACTATTTCTACTTCCTTAGTCCCTTTTGGTCCCTTTTTTCCTCTTTTTATTCTTTCTGCTGGTTTCGTCAGGTCCAAATTATACTGGCGATTGTACAAACATGATGTGTGTGTTGTGTGTGCGTGTGTGTGATCACTCCAGGCTACCACGGAGCGGCTGGGAGTCCAGGCATCTGGGCCCTGGCGGTCATCTTCCTGATCAGCATCATTGCCATCGGCTCGTTCATCCTCTACAAGTTCAAAAGGTGCGACATGTTGAGGAGATACACAAAGAGTTTTGAGTCACTATGAGAATTTATCTACAGATTTACAAACTGTTTCTGCAAACTGTAAAATATTCAGATTCCCATCGTCTTGCATGAAGACCCCCAAGTTAGGCTACGCGATGTGATGCTTCGTGTGACTTGCATGCTGTTGTTTTTTTCACCGTTGCGCACCAGCAGCACCTCCTCGCATCTCGAGCACAGAAATCCACCCAAAGTCACTTGCTGAAACAAACAAACCTGCAGAAATACAGCCCTCATCTCACGCAAAACTACGAATCCCACAGTCCTTGGCCCAGGACTGAGGATGCCTATCCCCCGCTGTTTTTCAGGAAGCTTCCGGGCAGCCGCAACGTCTACGCCCAGATGCACAACGAGAAGGAGCAGGAGATGACCAGCCCGGTCAATCACAGCGAGGACACGCAGCACATCATCCAAGGCGAGGAGTTCATCGACGACGACATGGACTCGCAGACTCTAGGTAACGCAGGAGGTAGCCCCGCCTTCCGTTCCCTTATAAGGACTACCACTAACCACTGCTACTAAAACCCGAGCCACTAACACCAGCTGCTTACACACACCAAGGTACTGGAAAACTTTCCATTTCTATTGCATTGTTCCCTCACTCTGGCGATTGCTAAAGACATCCGAGCTTTGCAATGAATATTAGAACTCCTCAATGTTTCCCCCGACATCGGTCCCCTGATTTTTAGTGTCACCAAACATTTCTGCATCCAGAAGCATCGTGGTCCATAACATCCTGTTTATTTATTTATTTATTTAACAATTTTGGCATGTGGACTTAGAAGACCGGGTTGAGTTGTACCTGTGTGATGCTGCATGTTTCTGATCTGAAAACATAAGTTATTACAGACAAATGTAATGAAACTGTTCTTTGTGCAAATCAAATAACAGTTGGCTCTAAAGCTAGTTTGTGATTTCACTGTAAGAAAATCATTGAAGTTTGTTTTCTCTTAGTGTTGCAATTAACTCTAATAACACAAATACACCTACAAGTAACTCTGGCACCTCCCTCTGTCCCTGTCTTGCCATATCCCAGGAAACCATTCGGGTGTGGTCTTGAGCATCAACTCCAGAGAGCTACACAGTTACTTGACCAGCTGATGGCTGCCGCGGCGGCGCTGACGAGCTAGCCCAGCCTGGTCGTGCGGGGGGGCCAACGAGCACAGGGACTCCACTCTGCCTTCCTCCTCCTTCCCTCCACTGCACCCTTCTCCCTCTTTTCCACGGACACGTCACACTTCAACCTTTCCCCTCCGGCTTTTTTGTGCTTTTTCTCCTACCCGAGGGGAAGAGAGAGGGAGGGGGCGGGACCTGAGCCAGGTGGAAGGATCTCTCTGTCACCGTCACCTGGCCCCTCCCCCTCCCTCCCCCCTCTCCGGAGAGCCACCTCAAGGGTTGTCTGTTCTGTCACTGTCGGCTCTTTCTCAAGTAACGTCTTCACTGTTCACACCTGCCCTGGACAATACGAAAGCTCACCTGTGCCGCGGAGTTAAAAAAAAAAGGATCATGTGTTGTTTATGAAAACACTTGAAAAGTACAAAATGTCAATTTTTTTCGTTTTCTGTGCAGGGTTTGAAAGGAAAACCATTTTTCAACAAGTTGTGGTTTAAAAAACAATCATGAAATCAACTCAGAAACACACCGGAAGCCTGTTTATCCTTGTAGTACCACTTTGTACCAGTAGACGGTGTATTGAGACACACCCTGACAGCCAGGTGAACGGATGCAGCATTCGCGTGGTCACTTTGTCGTCAGTCTGAGTAAACTCATAGCTGTGAGTACAGTGGTGAGAGTAATGTGCGGGTTTGGATGCACCAAGAACAGTTTCCTTCCAGTGTCGATGATTGTTGATCCCCCCAGTGATGACCCCCCCCCCCATCATCGACTGGATTTATGAGCACAAACTTAAGATTTAAGGCTTATTTTAAACAGAAACGTGAAAATGTTTACAAGAATGACCATGAGAAGCTCCAGCTTCCCCTTTGCAGATGGAGAAGGAGCATTAAAAGCATTCTCACACACAGACCTGACTCAGAATTGATTCACCGAGGTTAGAATTGGCCCTTTGAACCGAGCTCCATCCCAAGTAGGGGGTGTCGAACGATTCTGGCGTCCAAGGCAGACTCAGACCGAAGGCTTTTATCTCTTAGATCGCTCCCTCTTCCTTCCCATTGGCCCCCCTCCCTCCCCATCACTGTCACCCCACCACAACTCTGTTCAAAGGCAATAATAATCTCAGTCACGTGTTGGATATGAGACAAAAAAAACCCTGCTGGATTTGCATACGAAGAGCGTTGGCATGCAAACGCCACAGGGCGGCGTTGCACTTTCTCCGACGTTCCACCTGCAGGCGGAACGCTCAGCTCCTTTCCTGTTAGATACCCCCCCCCCTTTCAAGTTGGTCCCACGGTGCCTAATGCAGTGGATGAAGATCTGCTGGACAACATTAGTCCTCCTCCTCCTCTCCCTCCTCCTCCTCCTCCTCCCTCACACATTTCTCTGAGTCGGGGCAGGCTCGTTCCCGTGGAGACAAAAGGTTGCTGTCATTGAGGGAAGGTGTAGTCGGTATATTTGACTCTATCAGCCTATATTAGGCGAAGCCTGCGGTGGGATCACGTCTCCTTTAAAGGTTTTGTTTTGTCCTGCTGTAAATGTGTAAATATGAACGGTGATCTCCACGTTGTAAATACTCCCTCTGGTGCGAGTGTGGTTGTGTGCGAGTGCGTGCGCGTGTGCGTGTGCCTGTTTTACACTACTACCGAGATACACGTTTATTTTTTGGGAGGGCGTGGGTTTCCTGGATTTGAAGGCGGGGTCTCAGACTCACCATTCCCTTCTTGCCTGCTTCATATCGATCTCACTGTAATCTCATGAGTACTTCACCGTCTTCATCGATAACTGGAAATAATTTCATGGTCCTGTTCGACACACACAGCCACACGACGATGTATATGGATATTTTTGATACACCCGTCTTTTTGCCCACCCGACGAACACTGGTCAGTGTGTCTTGTTGCCTTTTTTGCCGAGGTGGTTTTGGGAGTTGTTTCCGTTCTCTTTTGGTTCGTTTGATTGCACTAATGATGTAAACTGTGGCTTTCTCCACACACTGGACGGTCGCTGGACAAGTCTGCTGACTGTGAATCAGGTGGTCTCTGGCTTAAAGGCCTCTGCAGTCTACCAATGGTACCATTATCACCAGGATCAGCCTTTGGGTTCCTCTACTATTTGACACAGCAAGTCACACTCGCTCCTTCTCTTTTATTTACCACTCTTAATTCATCTTTTGTACATATTCTGATCATGTTCGGCTTGTTCTTAGTTCTCTAGTGATGTGTTGTCATTGTATCTACTGTATGTCCCCCTCTACATTAAGGGGGAAGTGTGTGTGTGTGCGCGTGTGCGTGCGTGTGTGTGTGTAGCGGCGGCGGGGGGTTCTGAAATCCCAGTGTTGTAGTCATGGACTTCCACAGATGATGGCAATGGCAGTGTGATTTTGACCATGCTGTTTTTTGCTTTTATTCTTTCGCTCTTTCTGCCGGTTTGTTTGAATTCCTGAGTTTGCTATTAAAAACAATTGTGTGTCCTCTTCAGGAAGCGAAGTGCACTCGCCCTGCATCCTGGAATAAATCACTCCCATGATTGTATGTCTGGTTACTTCGAACATGGCAAGGAACTGGGAGTAAAATCAGTAGGAGTGGGACATCACAGCAGTGATTGTAGGAGGGTCCTGGGGAGGCCAGCGGGTTCCCTCGGGGGTGAGGGTGGGGGAGCCAGAGAGGGGAGGGGCTGCACTGAGGTCATCAAGGTAAACCACGATTTAAAAAAAGAAGATAAACAAACTCAAGGATATAGAAAAGACATGGGGAAGTGTGAACTCTGTGCTTTTATTCTGGAGGCGTCTGCTCTCTCTCTCACGCACACGCACGCACGCACGCACACAATCACACTTTTTCAGATATTTTTAGATGCGTGAGGCGGAATGTCTGGAGCGCTCGTCAAAGGAGCCTGTCTGACGGCTGTTTTCTCGGCATAACACTTGACACGGGGTTATGTTTGGCCCCATCTCTGCCTGAATAACAGGAGAAACCCTGGATACTGGACCCCGGTCATTCTCTGTTGCCATGCGCTCAAACGCATCACTGCGGCGATGAGGACCAGTCGAAGCTGCGCGCGTTGAGACACCGGGTCAGAGTTTTGCTGTCAGATCCCGCAGATGGAGCCTCGAGGCGAAATGAGGTTGTTTTGGAGTTACTGGACGTGAAGAGCGACTGAGCACAGGTTGAGAGCCGTTGTTGCTTCAGTGACAGGCGCCAAAAAAACCCTATTAATTCACAATGCCGCCGGAGCGCTGCGCGCAACTGGGCCAAAGGATGTCCGGGCGTCTAAAATCGACTTAAACACGATCAAGTTAACTTAATCTTCATCAAGCGATGTACTCCTGATTGATCATCATTCAAAGCTGTTTCAGGACCAAAGCGGAGCACTTTTTTGAATCAGGAAACGCGATGGAGCTCATGACCCTGCAGCCCGACGCGTGGAAGACGGAGGATCATAAACACAAACACCCTGACGAAGAAATAAACGGCAGTGATGATTTTCCGTACGGAGGAAAGGAGCCCGATCGCTGCGAGGACAACGAAGGAGTCATTGTGTTGTTCTCGGGCGATTGCGTGCCGTGCGTAACGGGGGACGACTGCAACTACATCACCACCCACGAGATCCAGCTGTCGGAGCTGTCTGACAACGAGGCGGACTACGAGCAGGGCTCCTCCGCGGGCTTCCCGGCCGAGGAGGACGAGCGCCTGTGCTCGCTGGACGTCCCTGCGCCTTGTGAGTGCGGCGGGAGAGGAAGCGACCCTCCGGCGGCCTCCCCGCGCGCAGCAGGAGTCAGCACTCTGAATGAAAGTGATCTGCGCGACGCTGCCAACTTCACCAGCTCAGACGAGCGCGTCTCTAAGTCCCCGCTGCAATGCAGTGGCAACGGTGCCGGACAGATCCACTTGTCAATCAGAACCACCTCTCGCGCTATAAATGACCCTAGCAACGTTGAAGAACAGGAAAACATCTTGAATCATGCCAGGCGCTCCGGAGACATGCCTCGGTATGTGTTGAGGGAAATTGATGGGAAGAAAGAGGCCGTGTATGACAGGGCAAAGTGCTTCATAGCCGCGCCCGGACGCCTGCACTTTGGCTGCAAACTGAGGAGAAAAGACGCTCCAGAGTATTCGAGTGGGACGTCCAGCGCTGTCAGCGAGCTGGACGACGCTGACAAGGAGGTGCGCAGCCTGACAGCCAGAGCCTTTAAGAGCCTGGCCGAGCCTTACTTTAACGCCAAAAAATTCAGCACGTCCACTGAGTCCTCCGCATCCGAGCAGGCGCTGGAGATCAACAGGTGGTCCACGCTTGTCGACCTGAAATATGGCAGCGTGAATGTGTCTCAGGGGCTCGACCAAAGTATTGTTTCCCACCAGAGCTCGACGTTAGAAATCGCCAAAAGCCTCGACAATAGCGAGTACAAAGGCGGCAAAGCGCCCCGCGGCGCTCTGCCATTCACAAAGAAATTCGAGCCCATGGCAGATTTCGGTCCGGGCCAAGGAGGACTGATCAGGCTCACGAAGACGCTGAATTTTTGTTGTAATGTCAAATCGGGAATGTCTGCGGGCCAAAGACGCACTAACTTTTCGCAAAACGCAGCGGGATCACGTTCCCCAGATGAGGTTACCAACAGTTTGCCAAGCAGCCAAAAGCGAGTGACCAACAAACAGCCCTGTAAGACCATGGAAGACACACACAAGAAAGCCATATTGGCCTCCAGCCTGATTAAGAACGTGATTTCGAAGAAGATGCAGTTCGAGCAGGAGCGCAAAATGGAACGGGGGGAGATCAGGGAGCCGCAGCGGGCGCCCGCATCCTGCTTTGCGCACCAGGACAGCGACAGTCCCAGAGCGGCGGGCAGAAAGGAGCTGCACAGACAGAACTCCAAGTTCTCCGAGTGCGGCTCGGACTATGCGCTCGTGTGCGTGGACGAGATGGAGGACTTCGCGGACAGCGGCTCCTGCGACACCGCCGGCGACGCCCGCAGACGCGCTCTGGTAACACCGGACACCGATTTGGATCCGACAAACGAGGCAGGAATTGTTACTAAAAAAGGCGCATTGGGAGCGTCTAAAAGCACGCTGCTTCTTAGCCAAAATAGCGCGTTCAGATGCTGGAGGGACGGAGAGGTAGAGTTTCAAAAGGATCGTAAAAACGATCAAACTCCGGGGGAGCACTCGCATCCAGCGATCGAGGCGGAGGCGGAGGCGGAGGCGGACCGGCAGGCAGCAAACGAAAGCAAACGGACTAAAATGTCCCGTCTGTTTGTGCCAAGTGTCCAACTGCTGTCCAGCGACGGGGACGCCGGGCAGCAACTGCACAGCAGGTCCTATTCTCCACATGGCGACGGAGGCGGGATAAAGTTGCGCTCCGACAACACTTTATACATCGCAGACTCCAGGAGAGTGGCTACATCTAAATCTCCGGAAATTAAAATTAACCTGAGGAGCGTCAGGGAGAGCGAAAACGACCCGCCGGGCGTCTCCAGGCGGCTCGCTCCCAATTTAGGCTGTAACGCGGCCAGCTTCGGCAGGACAGATGACTTCAAATGCCAGGCGCTGACTGCGGCTCTCAAGGGTGAGTCCGCAGACAGAGCGCCGCACTTCACGGTCAGAGACATCCGAGACAACAAAGGGAAGCTGCAGACACCCATTCACCAAGTCCGAGACGTGCGTAAACTGGTCAAAAGCTCCTATCACTTCGTTTCTCTGGACAACAGCGACGGCAAGTCCACCTTCTGCGCCCCCGATGGCCAGTCGGAGCAGAAACGACCACCTCCAAATAAGCAGTCTCATTCTGTGTCGCCCATAGTGATAAAATGTCAGTCCGTGAATACCAACAGTAACGAAAAGCAAGCGGCAAATCTTGGGTTACCCAAAGTGTGTTGTGACACAGACAAACCGTCTCCAGAGGGCACTGAGGGTCTCCCGCCACAAAGGTCAGCGGGGTCAGCGGGGTCAGCTCTCGTTGGTGCATCAGAGGAAAGCTTCGCCGCTGGGATGGAGAGCCTGAGTGTTTCCAAAAAGCAAGAAAAGTTCCCCGACCTTGCCGATAAGAAGTCGGAGCCGAGGTTGGCGAGCCAAGGGGCGAACCCGGCGGCCAACCAGTTGGCGTTGGAGAAGCTCCAGGCGGCCGTCAAGACCATGGAGCAGCTCTACGTGTACGAGAAGAACGAATGGAAGCGGAAGAACGAGCCTCGGCCGCTGACGGACAGCCACGTCCTGTCCCTGATTGCCACCGAGCAGCACGGGGCGCCTGAAGGAGGCAGAGGAGGCGGCACGGACAAGGCAGCCGCCGCGTGCAACTCCTGCGCTCACCCAGAGAAGTCGTCGCCCCCGGCGATGACGCCCTACGTCCCCGAGAGCCTGCGGAAGCTCGGGGACAAAGACGGACGCTGTTCGAAGTCGGCGCAGGCTCCTAACAGCGCTGAGAGCAAGGCGATGTTCAGTTTGAGTCCCAGCGTCAAATCTTACACATCTGGAACCAAAACCCAGCTGAACTCTGTCAAACAAACGCCCTTCAACACCAAACTCTCCGTCCCCAAGTCGCCCAAAGTGCCCGTTTCTTTAAAAATCAGCCACAACAGGAACGAGGGAGTCGAAGCGAAGGAGGCGGAGAGATTCGCAAAGGAGTTTTCGAGCGCTCCGGCGGACAACGAGAACTACCTGACCATACCGGTGAGGTCTCATCCCACCGGCAGCAGGCAGCCCCTGTCGGCGGACAAGACCTCAGTGTACTCCTTCAGCACGCAGTCCCCGCCGGGACCGTCGGGAACGAGGGCGCAAACCGACAACCACCAGAACCCCAAAGTCTCCAGCTTAGTGATGGAGACTCCGTCGCCGGAGATCACCTCGGCGACCATCTACCACTCGTTGCCACGGGCCGTGTCCGCCACCCAGCCGCAGTTCTACTGCTTCCCCCCGGGGATCGCCGCGGCGTCGCCCAGCATCGACCCATTCCAGAGCATCCAGAGGAAAGTGCTCCTGGACCCCTCGACGGGGAGCTACTACCTGGTCGACACCCCCGTCCAACCGGCAACCAAACGCCTTTTTGACCCCGAGACGGGTCACTACGTTGACGTGCCCGTGTCGCAGACGCCGATGGCGCCGCTGCCCGTCAGCATCCCACATTTGGCTCTCAGCCCCGGTCCCGCATACATGATATACCCCAGCTTCATGCAAACGCCCTCCGTGATACCGGCGCGGACTTTGGTACAGTCGCAGCTGTCGATGCAGTCCGACGGGGGCGGCGGCGGGGAGCCCGTGGCCTCGCAGCAGGCGGAGACCAGATACATGGACAGTCCGCTCTACATGACCACCGGGAACTCCCCCCACGCTGCCTACGGGGCCCCGCACCTGGACAGCGTCACCAGGCCGCCGCACGGGCTCCCCAGCGTCAGCATCAGCTCGCAGCAGGGGCCCCGCATCATCGCCCCGCCCTCGTTCGACGGCACCACCATGAGCTTCGTGGTGGAGCACCGATGAGTGACAGGTGAGGTCCAACTGGAGTGAACTATCGTCGGTCCTGAAGCCTTTCGGCGGTCTCAGTTCAAGGTTTCTTCTGTTTCTTGAACTCCGGGTTTGGTTTAAGGGACAGAACAATACGCTGTTCTGAAGCGTCGGCCGCACGCTGGGCCACAAAATGACTCATATCCCACAGCTGCAGATGAGGTCACATTTCATTTTACTGCCTGGACACACGATCCGTCCCGTGTTATCGCAGCATTCAAACCGGAGCTTCGTAAATTTGCAGGTTTAGCTGATCACCGAGCTCCAAAATGTCATTTCTCTCACTGTTTTCCAACAAAAATCCTAAATTGTGTTCAAATGCATCGAGTACACAGAAGAAAAAGAGTGTTGCGACTCTCACTAGACGCTGCGGTGTGACAGCAGAGGCATGTGCGCAGCCATTAACGGTCATATCGCGAATTCTGGTACCATAGCTGAGATACAAAAGGATAAACTCATTTAAAGACCCCCGCGGTCGGCGGTGGTCCTCGCATGTGCATGCATGTGGACATGCAGGGCCTGAAATGTGAAGCAGTTGTTTGTTATGTGTGTGTAAGTAAATGCTTCACCTGCTGCCGGACGTCAAGAAGGTGGCAGGCGCGTCTGAGTTGCAACGGGGTCAGCCTGCTATTTATAGCCGTTTTTAATGACAGAGACGATAGGAAGCCGGGCTAATGTCTGATAAGCGATTACATAAACACAGCCGGCAATTTAGCGGCAGATGCGAGCGGACGCTTGGAACCCCCCCCCCCCTCTCTAATTTGAGCCCAGAAGCAGATTTAAAGAGCAGCTTTTCTTCTCATCAAGTGGTGGGAAAAGACTCATTTCAGCTCTTCGCTCTTAAGTTAGGTCCTTTAGACAAACACAGAGAACAACTTGATTCGTTCTTTACAAACTTGTGAAACATTCAGCCAAACACCACAATGATTCGTTTGGAAAGTGGGTCACGGCGCTCAGCCCCCCCCCCCCCCCAACCTCCAGCTGACACTGACCTGACACCTTAAACAGGTCGTCAGTCGTTTGCAGGTTTGGCCTGGATTTCGAGACTTGGCTTTGGAGCTTTTTCTGAACAAAACTGGCAAAGTTCGATGGACTGACAAAGAAATGTCTTTCATTAGGGGCTTTGAGAGACGATCACAAACTGTTTTTACCTAGAGGAATAAGCCCAGAAGTCCTTCAGCTGAGTGCCTGTTTCCTCTTCCTGGTTCTCCACAGGTGGAGGAGCTGGTGGTCCATGGTGGGCCGCCTGCGTTTGACTTTGTGGTTCTGGAACTTTGTAGGATTGACAAAAGCAAAGATGCTTTTGATTCACAACACAAAAAAAATCACGAAAAACCTTTGCATCAAACCCCTTCTGCTCTTTTCTTGTCACTTTGCAATTGAATAATTTGTGAACTCTTATTTTTTCAATGTGTGTACAGAACGATGTCCGAGCCTTTGCACCCGGTTATTTATTGAATTGCGAATCAATGGAGCTCTGTTGATTTTCCAAAACAGTCCCCTCATTAGATGGCGCTGCCTCTTTCAGAGTACTGTTTGAAGTGACTGCTTGGGTTGGAAGAAAAACAGAGAGCTGATGGATGAGCTTTGGGGTGTGAAGGCAAGAAACAGAACTAAAAGAGTGAGTTTATCTGATAGTTCTGCTGTTTTGAAATGTACAATATTGTGCCGAGACCGTCATGAAACTGGAAAAGACATGATGCTTAGTTGCTGGTTTTAAATGTCTTTGTTCATGTCCAGATCACAATAAAGACAAAAGTATTTTTCAAAGTCGTCTCGTTTGATTATTGATCCAATTTAGTCCTTCAAGTTCATCACTGACCACAGGTTTAAGTCAGAACAAATGTAAGTGAGACAGTCAAAATAAAACCAACAGAAACGTCTTAAGTCACATGTCATGTCCTGCATTGTCCCATCACAAGGCAACCAATGACCGGCCACCCGGAATAGAAAAGTATGTCAGTCCCCTTTGACCCTTCAATCCCAACATAACACTTGTGGGTTCGTGTCAGCTGACCTCCGACCTCGGCAGGTCTGGTATAAATATGTTTCCACGCCAACAGCTCAGTTCCTCGAAGGCTGGCCTTCACTGAAAAACGCGTCCCAAGTAAAACTCGTTCACTCCGGTTCTGTGAAAGGACCGATCCCCATAGATCATAAACTTAAAAAGAAAGAGTTTTGTTTATTTCTTTTAATTCCTTTTATTTTGCAAGCTCTGTTTTGTACGATTGTTCTTTTCAAAATAAAAGAAATCCTCGTTCTCCTTTTTATCGTTCTAAATTTATCACTATTATTGTTTTTTATTGGTTAAGCTGCAAACGTCGCATTGCCATGACGTGATTTTAAATATGTACGGTAGGGGGCAGTGTGGAGCTGCAGTTGGTTGCGGACCTCCCGTCACCAAAGAAGAACTTTGTCGCTCGCTTGTGACGCACTCTGGACGCGTCCATCACTCATGTGTTGAGCCCAACTTGTGTGTTTCTGTGCTTTACACCCCAGTTTGTACTTTTATCAGTGATCGCTGCAGATAAACGAGTTAATCAGACAAACCTCTGGATCTCCGCGGACTGAACACGTGACAAACTCCACGGTCGCTGCTTGTTAAAGGTCGATAACAAGCGAGGACGGACGGGCAGCATCAGCCAAAGAGACCGGCTGTCTCTTGTCAGATGGCTGATGACGGCGTGCAGGGACCGGCTGCGGCCCGGGAGGGGACCGAGGACGGGGACGGTGGGACCGCCGAAGACACGCTGTCCAAGCGGCAGCGGAAGAAGCTGCAGAGGCAGCAGAAGTGGGAAGAGGAGCGAGAGCTGAGGAAGTAAGCAAACTTCTCTCTTCATCACCGTGAAAAAAGAAACGAGTGATCGAGTCCAGCTGCGTTAAGTTCGGGCATGGCTCGTTGTCGTTTCTGCTAGACAGAGGCGGAAAGACAGGAAGCAGCAGCGGCGGCTGCAGAGGCAGAATGACCCGGAGGAGCCGAGGAAGGACGCGCCGAGCGCCCGCAAGCGGCCCTGCAGGGAGCTGGCGCCCGGCTCCATGAGGCTGGTGCTGGACTGCAGCTTCGACAGCCTCATGCTCATCAAGGTACGGCGATCCCGGTGACGCCGGTGGAGACGGAGCCCCTCCCTGTGACCACCTGACGGTGTCTGTGCTCCCTCAGGACATCAGGAAACTCCACAAACAGATCCAGCGGTGCTACGCCGAGAACAGACGAGCCTCCAAGCCAGTGCAGGTCAGTGAGCGTCCAGTTGTGTGTCTGCAACGACTCCTGAAGCCCAGTGTCCAAATAATCCCTTCGCTTCTGGTCTGCAGTTTTATTTAACAAGCTTTGGAGGGCAGCTGAAACAGAGCATGGACGACAAGGACAAAGGATGGGTCAACTGGAAGGTGAGCCGTCAAACGGGGCGTCACGCACTGGGCCGCGGCAGGCGGGAGTCTCACGGCGGCGTCCTGTCGTTTCGCAGGACATCACCATCAAAACGGAGCACTACAGCGAGGTGGTCGCCAAAGAGGAGCTGGTGTACCTGACCTCCGACTCCCCCAACGTCCTGCAGGCGCTGGACCAGAACAAGGCCTACGTGATCGGAGGCCTGGTGGACCACAACCACCACAAGGTGCGTGGGAAGCTGGCGGGCGGGCGGGCGGGCGGGTGAGCGCTCGGATTCGGTCGGTTGACGGATGCGGGTCGGTTTGTTCGCAGGGCATCACCTTTGAGAGAGCCAAAGAGCAGGGGATCGAGCACGCGCAGCTCCCTCTGAGCAGCTTCGTCAAGATGAACAGTCGGAAGGTTCTGGCCGTCAATCATGGTGAGCCGATTGAAACGACTGCTGATGATGCTGCATGGCCTGTTTCTCATAAGTGTGACATGCCCCCCCCCCCCCCAATCCCTTTAGTGTTTGAGATCATCCTGGCCTTCTTGGAGAAGGACAGCTGGCAGGAGGCCTTCTTTACCGTCCTGCCGAACCGTAAAGGAGCGGTCGCGATCGCGCGTGACGGGGCGAGCGCTCCGGAACAAAAGGAGGAGGAGGAGGATGAGGAAGATTCAGATTCCCGCTCCGCCGACGAATCGGAGCATTTAGGAGAAACGAACACTTCGAACAGCTGATGCCAAAAAAGAGCCGAATGTAAATGAGAATGTTAAGATGCATTTATGCTGCATCTGTTTATTTACTCTTTGTTTTGTAATGTTTCTACTTTTTGTGAAGAGTTTTTGTTGAAAGATATCAACAATATCGTGTTATAATTTAAGGCTTTTGAGAAGGACACAATGAAGTAGTTCAAGAAGTCGATCTTGTGTTGAAATCCTTCATCCAAACTCTAACTTCGTCGCGCAAACCTGGGACTTCACCGTTGTTTCATGTCGCGCAATTCTGTACATTGACTCCAGAGTGCTGAGGTAAAGGTCATTAAAACGAGGCGTATCCATGCCGATTCAGCCCCCTGTGACTAATGTCATACATCACCCTAATAGAGACGCCATAACTGTGACACATTAAACCCCATTTGGAACATTGTGATCTACGGTGGAGCGGCTGCTGAAACACACTTCTATTTTGGTTTTGTGATCAACTGCTCGCGAGGCCGGACGATGCATCACGTCCTCCTGCCCGGTGCGCAAAAGAGAGGCCAAAATGTTTCACGCATCAGCACGTCCTCCAGAGGAACGACCACAAGGTTAAGAAAAGGAATGCCAATATTATCCTGTGACAAACTCTTATTTCTAAACAGGTTTTGTTCGATTTCTGAATCAATAAATAGACATAGAGATGTTTAAACAACCAAAAACATGTTTATTAGTTTGTGTAAACTTCTGGCGTCCAGAGAGCAGCTGAGTACATTCAGTCAGAGCGGTGAAATGGTGAATGAAATCTCCTTGGCGAGCTGTCCGCATCGAGGTGACACCGAAGACGAGAACTGCTTCGGTGGTAAGCAGATAATCTCTTGCATATTTCGCATGACGGTTTAAAGTGAAAGTTTCCGTCCGCCAGACTGAGCAATGCGGTCTCGTTTGTGTCCTGTGCCATGTTGTCAGCTAAGTAACGGTGAACGATTTATTGTTTTGGATGCTTTTTTTGGGGTTATTGTTTTCATCAAAGTTACGCAATGTTGTCCCAGACTTACATCAATAACACGGCGCTCTAACGTTCTTGTCGAATCGGTTTTGGAAGTAATTTAGATCAGAGAACGTCCTTAAATTTCACAGTGTTTATTAAGACTTATTCAACCGTTTCCAGTCTCTGGTAAATCCCACAGAAAATACATTTGCAGTCAGCGAACGGCATTTCTTTGAAATATTGCTTCATGCAACTTCATAACATTTGTTTTGTAGCACAGTTTATATATTTGGGATACACAAGCAGTGTGTAATGGGGCCTAAAAAACTCCTTCAACAGCAGCTCTGAAAATAAGCCCAATTATTCCCTCACTTTCACTCACAGTAAAACAAAGAAAAACACACACACGCACATAAAATTGACTTTCTATGCCTTATGGGGAACAATGTGTTCACATACATTCATTCCCTGCGGGCTGACTTTAAGCTTGCATCACCCGTCCGAGACACAACATGACCTTAAAAATTTGGCTTCGCCTCAAAACGATCGGGGGTCTTTTTGATGTCCTCACAGTGACACAGGTCCTCATGAGCTGGGGTGCAATCAGGTTTAGGGGGTCCCCACAAGGCAAGGAAAAAAAAAAAAACCACACACACTCACACACGTCCCCGCTCTGCTTTTCCGTTCTCTAATTTCAAATATTTAAGGAAACAAAATCTGATTTTTAATCTTGGCACAGTTTGTGAGTAGGAAGCACTTTAATTTAGCTGTGATCATAAAAGTTTAACGTGAAAGGCGATCACCTCAGAGAAGCTTAATAGATGCTATTGCTGAAGTCTGAGTCTAGATGACTAGTTCTAGGTCAGGGATGGGCAACTGGTGGCGCAGGTTTCACTCTCGCCACCAGAGGGTCAAATTCCTACTGAGAAGATTAGATTTAGTGTTTTATTCCAAGAAAAGAGTTCCTAATCTATGTCTGATTCCAGTCTTTACATCTCACATTAGTTTCCAGTGTGGTTAGAAAGTTTCTTCCATAATCGGAATAGTTTTTAAGATTTGCGGCCTCCAGTTGCCCATGTCTGTTCTAGATGTATTTTATTTTCATGTGCTGGTTCATGATGGAAGATTCATCACATTGAAAGAAGCATGGCACTTTCTCCTCCTCCTCCTCTTCCTCCCCCTCCCGAGCCGCCCCGGCACTCAGAACTGCGAGGTCTCCGTGAACGAGATGGCGTCAGTCTTGTCGATGGTGAAGCCGCCGTTGACGTAGGATTTCTTCTCGCACTCCTCGTCGTCCAGAGACGCCTCCAGGGCGAAGGGGTTGGCCACGTCGGCGTCTGACGTCAGGTCCATCCTCTCCAGCTCCCTCTTGGACAGTTTCTGGACGATGCCGGCCCCGTACGCGTCGCCCAGGACGTTGATCATGGTGCGGAAGCGGTCCCTGGGACACACGAGTCGGCGTGAACACACGGCGCTGCATCACGGATTCAGGGAGGGAGACGGCAGACGAGAGCAACTCACAAAAGCCAATCCACGGCGACGATGAGGGTGACATCACTCGCAGGTAGCCCGACAGCCGTCAGCACGATCACCATGGTGACGAGCCCGGCGTTCGGGACTCCTGCAGCGCCGATGCTGGCAACCGTGGCAGTTATACTGAAACACGCACAAAGAGGAGTGTGTGTGTAGATGTCAAGCATTGATTTGGTTTGTAGCGACGTGACGTACCTGATTGTAACGATGTGGCCGACGTCCAGAGCGTAGTCATTGAGCTGGGCGATGAAGATGGCCGCCACCGCCTCATACAGCGCCGTGCCATCCATGTTGATCGTGGCACCGACCGGGAGGACGAAGCGGGTGATCCTCTTGTCGATGCAGTTGTTCTCCTCGGCGCACTGGAAGGTGACGGGCAGCGTGGCCGAGCTGAAAGGCAGAACGAGGCCCAGTCACCGCGTCAGCGCCACACTGGGTTTGACGCGTTCAACAGAGTCGCTTCGGACCTGGAGGAGATCATGAGGGCCGTCACCAGAGCCTGGGCCATGCCCAGCGTGAACGTGTACGGGTTCTTCCTCACGATGACGAAGTAGATGAGCGGCAGGCAGACGAGGGCGTGGATCGCCAGGCTGAGGGAAGCAGACGGAGTCGAGAGCTTCGGTCGAGTCCCGTTTCTGTTCCCACGCGACTGAGCCGAGATACATCAACTCTGACCCTCCTCGTGCCCCTCATACTTACCCACTCAGCACCGTTATCATGTAAAAGCCCATCTTCCGGAATATTTCCCAGTCTTCCACCTCGATGATCTTCGCAGCAATGAGGAAGAGGATCCCAATCGGCATGTAGCTGCAAACACACAAACTCTGTGTTGGAACACCGTTTCTCCTTGTACAATCTGAAAGCCGTGGTTGAGCTCTTCACTCACCACATGATTATCTGGACCAGTTTCATCGTCGCTTCATTCAGGGCGTCGAAGAACTCCAGGAGGATCCGTCCCTTTTCTCCCATCTTCCCGATGACGAGACCAAAGGCGACACAGAACACGATGATTCCCAGCACGTTGATTCCATCCGAGTACGTCCCGACTATCTTATAGTCTTTGGTGATGTTCTGGCGAGAGAGGAAACAGAGAGGATTCATCAAAGCACAGGAAGCATGCAGTAAAGTTCAGCACAGGTCACCTGAGGTCACGCAAAGCAAGCAGTTGATCAAGGTGCCAAAGTTCACTGAGTTAGCAGAGTAACGTGCACACCTACCTCCACTGCTGCCAGCAGAGTGGTTGTAAGAGGCGGAGTTGCGGTCGTGGTGTTGACGGGGATTTTAGGAGGCTCCAGCTCTTTACGCTTCGTTTTGTACTGCAATTAAAATGGAGAAATGCCTCCAGCAGACGTATTTGACACGTTTCAGTGATGCTTTCAGGGTGGAATCACTGAGAGACCAGTGGCTTTCCTACCTGCTGGAAACAAGCCTGGACGAGGTTTTCTGGAAACATATTCCTGTGGAGGAAAGCAAAAGATGTTGATGTTGAGGCAGCGGTGGAGATGCTACCTTACTTTAACAGCCCTGTCTTATTTGTTGCAATGTTTTACCTGAGCAGGTCCAAGATTGTGTCAACGGTGGTGACGTTGGGCGTGGTCCCAGCCCTGTCGATGTGCTCGGTTGTCTGAGAGACTCCCGGCTTGATAGTCATCACCAGAATAATCCCTGCAGACGATGACATCGTGTTTACTTGATATCTTCTGACATCATTCTTAAACATTGCACTCGTTCAGGAGATAACAACTCCAAAGATAGATCATGTTATTTTGAGTCACGATGAGTTCCAACTCTGATGTGAAGCCAGAGATCAACGCACCCAGGATGACAGCGATGATGGTTGTGGAGAAGTAGTACACGACAGCTCGCAGGCCGATCTTCCCAGACACCTCAGAGTCCAGAGCTGCGACACCTGCAAGCAAAGGACACGTCCATCCTGATGCCAACAACAAAAAGGTCCAGTAAACCCGAGATCCTGCGGCCTTTCTTTTGTATCCAGCAGTTTTGCTTCCAGATCTTATTTCCTCGTCTTTCTTTGTTATGTTCATTTCAGGAGATTCATTCACAGAGAATAGTTATATAACTGCTGGCTGCCCCCCCCCTCCCCGAAGCCCCACCAACACCACTCTCACCTTCAGGGGTCACTACATCCTGAGCTATATCAACTCCACTGAAACCAATAATGGAAAAAAGGTGAATAGCAGGACTGAAATACATGAGAGGGAGAGAAAGAGAGGAGTGTATGCATGACCCTTTGAATCTCTCCCTCTCTCCCCCCCCCCTCTCTCTTTCTCTCTCTCTCTTCAGAGACGATTATCAATCTCACTGGAGGAGATGAGAGAGTCGGAGTCAGAGGGCGGCTCTAGCGAAGCGAGTTGCCCCTAAATAACCGCTGGATGAACACGTCCTCCAGAGAAGGGCAACACAGTCGCTTTTCTCTGCCTGAGCGCCGCGCTAAATGGAACAGTTGATGGCTCTCCGTCTCTTCCTGTTTCTTTACAACCTGAGTGCGGGTCACATTAAGGCGACACAAACTCCTGTTCGGCCATTAGTGTAGGATGCGATGGCAGCACAGCATTGTAGGCAGGAAGTCGCTGGGCTGCAGTGGAGCGAGGCCACCTGGGCGGTCTTCGTCGTCCCCGTAAACGAAGCCGAATCCACTGACTTCAGAGAAGTGAATAAAGCGTCTTTATTGGATTCCTGTCCCGTGCCCAGAGCTGATTAGCTCAATAAAAGCCCAGGAAACCTCTGTTTCACAGTCCCTCTTGATCTCAGGGGTGTTGGCAGGTTCCCTTGTCTGCAGAATCCAGAGAAAAACTCTGCACCCGCCGTTTCCGAAGGCCTGCCGCAGCACCGAGGTTTGGCTGTTTGGCTTCTATGGATTAGCTATTAAAATCAGGCAGAAAACAGGCCGCCTATGGAGATCTGTTGTCTCTTTGTTTGGGCTCATCAGAGCTCTGACCCAACCAGGAAAGCAGGACTGGCCTGAACCACTGAGCAAACCAAACTCAATGGACCAAGTGAAGTTAATATATCGATCCCCTTCTGGACATTCCTTCCCTGTGTTGAACCTGGAATGCCTTCGCTGACATCCACACATTTCCTCTGCGATAGGATCGCCACTGTGACCTGAGTTACCTGTGATCATGCTGGAGATGATGAGCGGGAGGATGACCAGCTTCAGCATGCGCATCAGGATCTCCCCCGGGAAGCCAAAGTACTGTGTGTGCAGCTTGGAGAGGCTGGCATACTCCCTGACCAGAACGCCCAGTGTGATCCCTGTAACACCCAGAGAGGACACGATGTGACCCTTGAGGCCCAGGAAGAGACCCAAAAAGCTCAGTAACTGAGTAACCAAGTAAGCACTAAAAAGTAACTCGTTTGCACTTCATCAGCAGTATTTTTTTTTGTTTGTTTTCTCTTTTCGAGTAAGTAACTTCACACCCAGGTATCTACAAAACCTTGCAATCTTGGTCAATCATTTGAAGAACAGATGCTGGGATTTTGATCTGGTAAAGATAGAAAAAACATGCTGATGCTGTGTTTTGCAGGTCAGAACGGATGACACAGTTTTTAATTGTAGTAGTCCATAACCTTTGTCCTTCAAGTCTTATGAGATTGGAGCCATAAACAAACTGCCCCAGAGGGATGACTTTTATTTTATTTCAGCCGAAAGAAGTGGGGAGTTGAAGGCACAGAGAGACAGCAAGTGGAGAGAGATTGTCTGATTGTGTGACAGGAGACGGAAGACAAAAAAAATGCAGGAATGTGACAGAGTAGAAGAGTCTGTGCCTGAATCTGGCAACACTGTTATGTCCTGTCTCTGGACATCTGGCGCAGGGACACGAAAGATCTCGCTCACAAACACACAAACAGCAGCACAAAGGTTGACAGTTGCTCACACAAATTCCTGAGAGTGCTACACATGGGGAGGGGGAGTAACTAATGGATTATGAAGAGATGCACGAGAGGTTTGTTCAACCTTGTTTTTTTCCCCAGAAAATGCGCCGTAAATGAGGGAAAAGCCCAACCCGAACAGAGTGAATCATTAATGTTTTGCCTTCGGTCTGGAGGTGAAGGCACCTGCGGGATGTGTGGGGCCGAGCCCGAGAGGGCGGACAGGGAGCCGAGTAACGACCCTGCAGACAGGGGGGGGTGGGGGGTGGGGGGCTGTGCGACTGTGCGCGCTGATTGAGATTGAATGATCCGATAGACGAACGTTTGAGATGTCACATGCAGCCACTAAACATTTATACTAGAGATAAATATACATATGTACGTTTACACCTCCGCTCGTCTTTAGAGTTGAACAACGTCTGTGTTGATGTGAGGAAGAAAAAGCCCCCCAGCAGCTGATAACTGGAGCCTTTGACCACTCGGACACCTGTCTGTACAGGCTCCTTAATGCGCTGTTGAAGCACCGAGGTGCTGCTCCTGACACACACCGACGGCTGGCTGGCACTTCACTCCGGTCACGTCTGGTTAAAACGCATCCAGACACAGGCAGCCTGACAACGCGTCCCCCCCCCCCCCTCCCCTCAGTCCCCACCATCACCACCATCAAAGCCCCCCTCTGTCCGCCCCGTTTGTTGCCTTTTCATGCAATTATCCAGCCACTGATCATTTTTTGCCCCACTGACATAAATCACAAGATGCTGCAGTTGCGTTTTTTTCTTTTGTGGCGTAAATCTGTTGAAATTGAAGCGAAGGAGCGAGAAAGGGAAAATGGCATCAGTGAAGGAGAAGCGTCTCATCTCCTCAGCATGCATGAGTGGACATCAAGAGGCGTGCACGTACCGAGCAGCACCGACAGAACCGTGGCGAACAGCAGCCAGTTCCTCCTCAGCAAGCCTTTCACATCCATGCCCCGGCGCTCTTTGTTGCTCATCATGTCCGTCGCTGCCTTATTTTTCCAGCCGCCACAAGAAAAGGAAGTAACGAAGGCTCTTGCAGACACACGCAGACTCCTGTGACGCGCGTGTGTGTTTGTGTGTGTGTGTGTTTGTGTGTGATGCAAACGAGGCAGCCGAACAGACGAGCAGCTGCGTCGCTCCGGCGATGGACGCAGCCGTCAGACGCTGCTGATGGCAAAGCGTTGGTGTGAAGGGGGTGAGAGGAGGAGGAGGAGGGGGAGCGCTGTACGTGTCTGAAGGAAGGTGGGGAGAGGGTGGGGGTGGATACGTGTGAGTGTGTTTTATATCGGTAACATCTTCACCTTTCCACGACTCCAGTCGGAGGCGCAGGCACATGACGCAGTTGTGCGCACATTTAACGAGGGACGCAGTTTATTGCGGGCCAGGATGGAGTCCGGTGACTGGGCTGACTCAGAGCTGCGTTTGGATCTAAAAAGTGATGAGTAGATATTCGAATGACTGAAATGACACTTCAGAGTCGGATCGAAATGACACCTTTTTCTGCACAGCGGCTCTGACACGGGAAACTCTTTCTGTGGCCTATTTGTGCGGTTTTTGTGGACGGAGCTGATGTTTTACAGTCGCCTAAGTCAACGAATGCAGATTCGGAAATTTGCCTAAGTCAAGTTTACTAACTGTCTGACATTGTTGTGTTATGTTACTCGTTAAGTAAACATCAGTATGAGCGTGTTGCAGTCTTGTCGAGCGAAATGGTCTAAATGTAGCAAACAATTCGGCTTCTGTGAAGTTTTTTTTAAGGATGTAGACTGATGATCCTGCAGTCCATTTGTGTGGACACTAGATGGCGCGTCTATTCTTTATAAGGTTAGTAAATAAAAGCTACAATAAATAAAGCATTTTAATAAACTGTAATTCATTGATAAGAGAGCTTTAAGGGATTTGATTATTTGTGTTATTCATTTGAGCACAGCTCTCAAAGCAATCGATAACTCAATGCGTAAAACCGGAAGTGTGACGCTCACATACTTCTGATACAACAAATTGGATGGGTTTCGAAAAACTTTATTTTGAAAGCCACAGCCGGAAGTCACAGCTCGCCCCTGTGCAGCCAGCTTGGCCGCAGCCAGTCTGAGTGAACCATTCATCCAGGAGAGCCCGGTCCGCCCGTCGGCAGTGTTGATATGGATTAGCGCGACAGTCCGATGCGTTAAACCGCCGCATCAGGCCGCCGCTCGGCAGCATCCACCGGAGCCCGACGCCCCAGCGAGCCGCCGGCTCCTCCGCTTCCCCTCTGCGAGCGCTCCGAGCGAGCCGTCCCTCAACCTAGTTGGCTGCAGCCGTCTATGGCGGCTTGTTAGGCGCCGTGTGGAGCAGCGGGGCCTTCTTCTGGTGCGACTCGGTTCACCAAGCCTGACGTAGCGATCGGATCTGCCGGAGCGACATCCCGACGAGATGGGTGAGTGGGCAGCGAGCCGACCGGAGGCCCCCCCACCCCTGCCCCCCCGCCGCAGCTCTGTCACCGGATCCATCGTGTGGTTCGCTGAAGAAAACGGTTGTTACGGCGACGCCCGAGCGAAGCGACGCGCCTTTCGTTCCACGCGTCGCTCCTCCGATGGAGGATGCGACTTGATTTTGTCACGTTCAGTTTTTCCGCGTCCAGCAGAGTATGTAAATGTTACTGTAACACCCCGCCCCACCCCCCTTCTCGTGTCCGTGCGTGTGCGCGCACGTGTCGGGTGGGGTAGCCTGGACTCTCCATCCACTTTCCGCTGATGGGCGCTCGTTCACGTCCGTGTCCGCGGCGCTTGTTCCTCAAATGTTTGCCGCGGCGCTTCCCTGCACGTCGGTGCGGCTCCGCGGCGTACCCGAGGTGCCGCCATGTCCCGGGAGCGCAGGGGACGGCGTGCACAACCGCCGGCCGTGCGCGCCGCCCCCCCCCCCTCTCCTCCATCTCTACAGCTGTTATGCAATCTGATCCTGCAGCCCAGCCTGTGATGCAGTTTGCTCCGTCTCACTGTCAGCGATGCTGCTGCTGCTGCTGCTGCTGCTCGGCGGTGATGGCAGCGGATTATGGGGCTTTTCCCCGGCCGCTGCATCTCTGCTGTTCAGTTTATCACCACTGCGTTTCTTATGCCTTCATGTCTGCCTCTTTTTGTGCAAATTCTCATCTTTCACATGTGGGAAATAGGGGCAGACTGGCCATTATATAAACAGGAACTGCATTGAAACTGTATTGAAATCCACACAGATGTTCAGGTTATTTTCGAGTTTCTTCTTTTGCAGTTTGAGCAGCTTCTGCCTCTAACCAGCTTTTGGGGTGTTTTTGAGGGAACTGGCTTCGCTGCCTCCTATCAAGTTGATCTTAAAGTTGCCAGATGTGGTCAAGTTGCTCCACAGGAAGTTCCTCGCCCTGTGTCACAGTTTGGGTGGAGTAAAACGGACGGCGGGGAGGGGCTTACTCTGCTCTTTTGAAGGACATGATTTGCACTGTTATCCTGTCAAAATCTAGAAAAAACCCCCAGCTCATCTGCGCCATCAGATGAAGGCTTAATGCCCCAATTGCCCGCCTCTGAGGTCAGAGATGAAGTCAAGTGTGCGTCGTGATTGCGGAAGAGACCGAGATGAGTGAGGAGGAAGGCCCCTCGCGTCCCACCTGCGCGCCCTCGTTTGAGTTCCCCTCTCTGAGTGTCGGCGGGTGGACGCAGCCATTAGCTGCGCTCCGCTCCGGATCGGCTCTCTGGCCGCCGGCCAGGTGGGCAAAGCAGAACATCCCATCGATTAGGCGCTGCAGCTGATCCCACGCCAGCGATCGGGAGCCGCGTCCCGAGTCACCTCTGCCGCACTCGTCTATGATGATCTTTTGTGCGAGACGCCGAAATTGATCGGAGGACTCGTCTGCATGATAAAGAGGCGAGCGGCGGCGGTGGCGGCGTTGGTCACGAGGTGTCTTGTGTCCGCAGACAACCTGAGCGATGCCCTGGAGAAGCTGAAGCTGGCGTCCACAGACAAAGCCTCCGACGGCGTGGAGAGCTGCCTGGACTGCCTGCTCAAAGCTCTGGCCAATAACAGTGAGTACACAGCCCATTCGGTTCAATATGACTGGACTGCAGCGCCGCTTCTGTGCTCCGATCTCATCAAGTTTATTTGTTGAGCCCCGAAAGCAGACAACCTCAGCGCCTTTGTCCTCCTCAGACACCGAGGCCAGCATGAAGATCCAGGAGACGGGCATCCTCCTCAGCCTGCCCACCCTCCTGACCCTCCAGTCTTCCTGCACCCCCAAAGTAGCCAACATCATCGCCGAGGTGGCCAAAAACGGTGAGGCTCGCTCCCCAGATCCATCCGGCGGCGATTCCCCCCGCTCGAAAGTATCCCGCTGATCCGCCGTCTCGCCTCTGTCCAGAGTTCATGCGGAGCCCCTGCGTGGAAGCGGGCCTCATCCCCCCCCTCATTCAGCTGTTGAGCTCCACCGACCAGGAGGTTTTACTGCAGACCGGCCGGGCCCTCGGCAACATCTGCTACGACAGCCGTAAGTAGGAATTTCACCGCTTGCGCTCGCTGCCTCTTCAGCTCTCGTCGCCGCCGTCGCGGGAGCTGGCTACGATTTCAAATCACGCCGGGTGTAGTGATGGTGGAGGGAGGGTGGGGGGGGGCTATGAGGGGCTTTCAAGGATTATGCTCACAAGTATTTAGAGACAGAGAAGGATGAGCAGGGGGAAAAAAGGCATTCGTGGAACATTGAGAAGCCCCGGGAGAAAAAACGGATCATTCAGGCGCTCCTGAAAGGGGAAAATGACCAGAATGCCGTTCTGCTCCCAGGATTTTTACATGTGGAGCATTTTGAGACGCTTGGAACCCGCGCTGCCACTTCTGTCGAGCTCTTCATGTTGTGGAGAATCTGTGTATTCCGTTGAATCATCACTGAAAGAAATCATGTGTGAACGTCTCACTCTTCAGTCACTCTTCTTCTCCGTCTCATTTTTCTTTGTCTCTGTTTTCATTCACGCTGATTCTGTCGTCCTCTCTGTCTCTCTCTCTCTTCTCTTCATCGCCGCTCCCATCGCTCTGACTCTGGTGTCTGAGGCGCCCGCTGCCTCGCCGTCCCTTTTCTGACCACTTCATCCTCTCCCTCTATTGCCGTGTCTCCGCCCCCCTGCCTCCCCCTCCGGTGTTCCATCAGCTGGTGGGCTCTTTCATGTGGTGCTACCTTGAATCGGGATGTGGGAATCTCCCAGATTGGGGAAAACTGTTGGACTGCCGTGTCGAGCTGTGCTGCTCCTTGCCTCGCTGCTTTCTGAAGAAGTACCGCTTCCTTCATAGCTTGTTTCGTCTCTTGTTGATCGAAAAAAAAAAAAACCCTCAAATTTGTGACAGTTTGTCTTGTAGTTTGTCCAGTTTTCAGAGGCCCCCTATGTAACAAGGTCTTCCATTAGGGTTCAGGTGTCTGGGCCAAAACCGCGCTCAGTCAGCCGGGGGGGGGGGGGGGGGGGG
>JASSRZ010000060.1:1980595-1997821 GCA_032164315.1 Malacoctenus gilli
GTTGGAACTAACAGGACCAGCAAATAAGACACACTCAGGTATTTAAAAACAATTTCATACACAAAACACTGAATTCTTGGTTCTCCAGTAAACAACACACTGCTCACGAGAACAAAGAGCACTTTCACTTTCATTTTCCCACGTTTTCCATCTATTTGTTGACAATGGCGCGTGCACAGAAGACCAGAGACTATTTCCTCAGACTATTCAGACCAGTGACTGGTAATAATTGTAAGTAGTTACTCACCTGGTAGAGGAGAGCACCGCTGCAGCAGGACTGATCTCCGCGAGACACAACTAATCCAGTCCGCCTCCTTGTGAGGGACAAAGGCAGCTCTCTGCCGCCCCCTGCTGGTGGCTTTAATGGCAACGGAAGGCGAACGAGACGAAAACTTGAAGTATTATTCAAGAAAAAGTTAAAACGATTTATTTTTTCAGAGTTGAACACTTCAAAAAAGACTTTTCCGAATTAATTAGTTTTTAAAGTCCCAAAATGAGAACAAAACCCTTGCAAATAGATGAACAACAAATAAATAAACGATTAAGAGAAAAAGAAGATAGGGATGAACATAGGATTAACTGCTGACTCAAACTTTATGTTCTAATGAAAATGTATTAAAATGATTGACAATCTTTCACGCAGCAGGAAGAAAGAGCACAATTTCAAGGTTGTATTTTTAAAAACTGCTCTAAATATTGACCAAAAGCTCCGTTTGTTTATACACACTACAAACCACAATCACAGATAATCAGCATGATTCAGAGCTTCTCAGATCTGGAAAGTTCAAAACCTGACAGAAAGCAGAAAAATAAAGCTTTTCACTCTTTTTTTGAAGGCTCGTTAACTTCTGATATATTGTAGAAAAGACTCCAGGTCCCAAAGAAGCTTTAAAAAAGTCACAAATCATCTGGAATCATCTCAAAATTGCATAATGTCAAAGCAAGATGGTAAAGTGAGCAGAGAAACCAAACAGGAGGCCTCCGCACCAGTAGGGTGCGCTGTAACTACACATTACTGCAGCTGAGGCTCACAGATGACCAGAGGAGCTGCATTGCTCTTCGTTTGTTTCGAATGTGGACTGAAATACGGGACGATCTCGCCCCCGAACGAGCACTCGGTGAACGAGCAGATGTGCGATCCAGCCGACACGTCGTAGAAGGAGACGAGACCTTCCTCGTAGTCCACGAACACGCCCACCCGCCTGGGTTTCTTCGTCAGTCGGAGGCTGACGGGTGGCGCTGCCATCGCGGCGTACTTATGGCCTTCGTAGTGCACCACCACCCAGTAGCCGGTGTCGGGGCCGAGGACCAGGCACCCCTTGCGGTTGGCCTGCTGACTGGCCACGCCCAGGTCCCAGCCGGTCTTGTCTCCGACCTGCACCTCCCAGTAGGCCCTCCCCGAGGCCACGCCGGGGGTCCCCAGGACGCTGCCAAACATGTCAAAGCCCCCCGAGGGGTCGGGACCTCCCGTCCCGCATCCTCCGCCGTCTCGCACTTCCTTTCTGTCGGCGGACACGACGAGGCTCCGGTGGGCGGTGGTCGGGTCCAGCCTCACGTCCACTGCGAATCAAGACGAGACCAGCAGGTGAGGACAAACGAAGAAGCAGCTCCAACTTGGAGTCGCAGCCGACCGTTGGAGCTCTGGCGCCCCCTCCTGGGCACAATCGGTCACACCGAGTTCAGAGCGAATACGCATACCTGCAAATGTGAGGATCCGCTTCAGTTCTACAAAGAAAACAAAACAAATTAAAATGGCGACAAATCAAAAAAGAATCAATTTGAAAAAATGAACATCAACTCACCGACAGCCGTGAGTTCTTCCACTTCCTGTTGGATCTGATGGGTCATGGCGGAGGTTGTGGCTCTCAGCGTGCCGAAGGAGAGCGAAGTGTCGATGTCCGTGTTTCTCCGCTCTCTGAAACGGTCCCAGTGTGTCTGAGAGGAAAGCCGCCAAGTTTACACGCAGCGAAACAGGAAGCGGCGAGGGTTCAGATGACGCTTCGTACGGACGCGACGTCGAGTCTTCGGAAGCTCACCGGCGAAACCCCTCCGCCGTCCTCCTCCCGGATGGCTTCCTCGTACAGGTGGATCTCTCTCAGCAGATCGTTGACCACATCTTCCGCCTCTTCCCGTACCTCCTCCTTCCTGAAACAAAGAATGCGTGAAGGTGAAACAAAAGGCCGGGCGTCCCACGTCGCTCTCGGACGGTCCTCGGTGTCCGGACCGACCTTTCCCTCAGGGGTTGGAGGGCCTTCCGACGAGCCTCCTCCACCAGTTGGATCATCGCCGAGAACACGTCGTCAATCAGCAGCATCTCGGCGTCCAGGCTGTCCTGAAATCAGTGACGCCACGGTTTGAAACGCAGACAAAACCACGGGTGGCGTCGAGGCGACCACGCGGGCTAACCTCGCAGGCGCCTGCCGATGACTGGACCTCCAGTATCTTGTGCTCCGCCCTGCGAATCTTCAGCTGCAAGTCGGCCTTCTTCCTGTCTTTTAGTTCCTGGAGTGCAAAAAACGAAACTTGAATTATTGAGGATTAAAGGGAGCAAAAGTAAAGTCCCAGGGAAGCATCACACGGGGCCGGTCACCCATGAGGTAATCCTGGCATCTGATCCACTCAGTTCCGGACGTTCCTGAGTCGGAACCAGCTGGGTTTGGCGAAAAACAGCATGATTGAAGGACCTTTTGTCGTCGTTGCTCTTTCCTCCGTTCCTCTTCCTCCCGTCTTTCCATCTGTTGGACTCTTCTGTCCTGAGCGGCAGTCGTCGGACGTTCCAACAGCGAGACCACCTTCGTGACGACACCAAAGAGCGTCTGAGTAACCCACGGACCATCGGCCGCGCTACGTTGTCCAGGCTGGCAGCAGTCCACCCCGCTTGAAAACCTGCGGGTTGTTACCTGCCCGCCGCTGGCGCTGAAGTCGAGCTGTCTGCGGACTCGATCTGAGCTTCTGCTGCTTTGATGAGACGTCGTCGTCGTCGGTGGGGTTTCATCCAGAACTGACGCCGCCGTCCTCCTCACCGTGGGAGTTGGACAGCTGGTCTGGGTGGTGACGGGGGGTTCAGGCAGCGCCAGCGAACGCTGAGTATCGCGGCGAGCCAAACTCTGGCCTCTGGTGTCTGTGTGGGAGAACTTGTTCAAACGTGGTCTCTTTCCGCACAGTTCATCCGCACAAACCCAAAAACGAGAGTCCACGTCGGACCACCTTGCTGAACTGCGTCATACTCACTTTGTGTGAAAATATCATCAATCAGGAAAGGCTCTTGGAACATCACTTGAGGTCTCGCAGAGTAGAATCTCATGGCAAAGTCCACCTGTTGGTTCTGGGGGATGCTGGCTCCCCGCGGTGTGCAGCCCATCTTCCCCTGGTGGATCCTCAGGCCCTTGTAACTAGTTACTTTGGACCAACCGCAGTAGCAAACCTGGAGGCTCATGTTGGACCTGAAAAGTTCGTGCAGAAGTTGGACAAACGTCAGTATGTACAGATCAAAGACCAGGACCCAACAAATATCCTACAGCCAAACAATTGCAAGGATTTTATCAACGACACTCAAAACCAGGTTTTCAGACCCCCTTTTAGTCCCCACTCAGAAAAACTCACTGCGGTCAGTGGACGGAAACACGAGACGGAGACTCACCGCTGCTGTCTGTCGCTGAACTGATGTCGGCGCTTCACTCTTGACTTTTTAACCCCGACTCAAAGTTTCAGTTTCGTTTCCTGACAAACGAGCCTGAAACCGCTGCTGGCTCCACCCAAAGCTGCACGGACGGGATTCAGTTTCTCCCCACCCAGTGACGCTTTTATCTGACTCACTATTCACTGGCTTCTGAACTTAAACGCTGCACAGTGAGTAAATAACTCCAACCTTGCCAAGAACTGCACCCACATGGGGTCGGAGGTACAAAAGCTCTTTGAGAAACCGCTGAAAGAGCACGTTAGAAAATGTGTCCGAGTCGGAAAACAACTTTCTCCTCTCAAAGTTCAAGGGAACCAATCGTTTCTTCACCAGATTCAGAACAAACGGAATATTTCCTGCCAATAAAACATTAAGATTGAGGTTCAATGACGGAAGAAATAACCAGTTTCACTTCTTTACCTGCACAATATGTTGGGTATGAACCTATTCAACGACAACAACAATGAGTAATGTATCAAGTTTTATTTGTTTTTCCCAAAAAATTAGCAGAGGTTTAAATGTGATTGATGTATTTTCATATAAAGAGGAAAAAAGTCGGAAAATCTGAATCTTACAAGTAGTTTTTAGGATTGAAATCAAAGATTTGAATGAAAATCAAGAATTATGCATTCAGTCTTGTTGATATACACAATGCAAAGGGGTACAAGTCCAACTAATAGTACAGATATGCATATTTATTGAAAGATTTTAGGAAAAAAGCACCAAAATCACACATTCTCGAAACTAAAGTCATTGAAATGTCTATTTTCTAAAACCAAATATGACCACAGGATGATGAAAGTACTTTGGATTTTTTCAGAAAGCATGAATAGAAACTCTTTCATGAGTTTCACCAACCAATTAAAGTGGTTTTCATCATCCACGCAAGCACACGTCGTCCACAAACAATTCTCCAACTTCCTGTTTACAGTTTTAGCCCCGAGAAATAACCAACGGCTCAGAGTTGATCCCATCTTGTTTCGCACGAGGACTGAAATACGGGAAGAGATCGTCACTGAACGAGCACTCGGTGAATGAGTAGATGTGGGACCGAGCAGTCACGTTGTACAGGGAGACGAGACCCTCCTCGTAGTCCACGAACACGCCCACCGTCTCGGGTTTCTCATCCAGGTAGAGTCGAACCGGTGGTACGTCCAGAGCGATGTACTTCTCGCCCTCAAAATGGCTGACCACCCAGTAGTCGGTCCCGGGGCATTCTCGCAAGTTTCCCTCGCGCTCGCCGCCACCTCTTGCGACCCCCAGTTCCCAGGCGGTCTTGTTCCCGACCCGGACCTCCCAGTACGCCCTGCCTGACGACACACTTTCAAGGCCGAGGACACATCCTAACTTATCAAACCTTTCGGGGTTATCGGGCCTTTGCTGTTTCACCCCTCCGTCTCTGACTTCTTTCCCATCGTCAGACACGACCAGGCGTGGGTGTGCGGTCATTGGATTCAGTTTTACATCCCCTGTGAAGTGGAAACGCCCCTGAACGATCAAGATCCTCTTTGTGAGCAAGAAAAACAAGCAGGACCACAACCTACCTGTGAACTTTGAGACCCTCGTCAGTTCTGGGAAGGAAAAAAGCATCTCAGGTCCAGTCAAGTTGGGAGTCAATCAAAACTGGAGTTCGTGAAGTCTTACCGATGGCGGTCAGTTTCTCCAGCTCCCTCTGAATGTTTTCCACCATTTTTATCAAGATTTTTCTCATGGTGCCGAACAGAACCAAAGTATCCAACTTGACATTTTCCCAATCCCTGAAATCGCCGGGGTTCTCGGGGGCTGGGTACCTCTGAGGAGACGAAAAAACACACGAGTTGACCACGGTACCAGACGAGCCTTCAGGATTTCAACATCATCATCATCATCATCATCATCATCATCTCACCTGGAGGAAAAGGATGTGGTCCTCCAGTGGAGAAACCAAGTCCATTTGGTAAATTTTGGTTTCCATGTTGCCGACTTCAGCCCTCAAATCATTTATGAGGTCTGTGGCTTGCTCCTTTAATTGCTGTCGTCTGTCCCTGAGGGGCTGAAGCACACGAGCCTGAGCCTCCTCCACGAGGGCGAACACGGCGGTGAACACGGCATCGATGTCCCACCAGTCCTCGTCTATGGCGTCCTGAAAGAGAGCCCCAAGAGTCCAACGCTTACCCCGCCAAAAGGCACAAAGACTACACAACACTTTTACAACTTTGCACAGTTTCTGCTGGATTCCCTACAACGTGCACCTGATCCCTCTGCGCTCACCTCAGAGCTCTTCAGGTCCGCGCTGATCTCTTCCACCTTCAGTGTTCTCTTGTCAATTTTCCGTTTGAGGTCGGCCTTCGTCTGACCAAGTTGAGCCTGCATCGGATTGACAAGTGGCAAATTCTGGCTTCATGTAGTTCACAAGTGCCAGCAGTCTTGGTAAAACGTGGATGCGACACTTTACGACTCACCTTTTTCTTGGTCCATTCGTCTTCCGCGGACACGATCTCATCCGGATCTCCGTCGATGCAAAGAGCGCACACGCAGGCCTCCCGCCTCCTGCTGTACAGCTCCAGGGGGCGCCCATGGGTCAGACACGCCCTGGCGTCCAAGTCCTCCACGGGGTCCACCAGCTTGTGGCCTTTCAGCCTTTCGGCGGAAGAGTGGAGCTCCAGGTGGCTCTGACAGTATGAGGCCAGACACACCAGGCAGGACTTCTTGGCCTTCAGCTTGGTGTCCGTGCAGATGTCGCAGGGAACTTCGCCGGGTGCTCCTGTGAAATCGCTCACCGCCATGGACTCCATCTCCTGGATGACGTCTTTGAGGACAATGTTCACCTGAGGAGTACTGAGCAGGAACGTCTTACATAAGGGACATGTCTTGTCCGTGTGCAGCATGTTGCGTTCGAGACAAAACTGGCAGAATGTGTGACCACAAACTGTCGTGACCGGTTGCGTGAACACTTCAAAGCAGATGGAGCAGATGAGATGCTTTCCAAAAGGCGATGGCTGATTGGAGAACAGTGCAGCAGCAGCCATTGTATCTACAGGAAGACAGCATCGAGAGGTTAGTCCGAAACGTGCTATTTTATCTCAACATCTTGTACTGGGTTTGCGTGAACATCGTGGAAGTTGCACCAAATCTGTGCGAACATCCGTCCGCCATCTCATCGGAAAAGAGACTGATTTGCGTGAGGAAAACCTCTCCTTCTCAACCATTGGGTCTGGGAGAGGCACATGAGGTTGGTCCTGGTGGACAAGAGGAGGAAAGGACTTCTGGAAAAGCCGGAATAAGCTCAAAAGCAAAAACAAAACCTCAGAATCTGCGATTGTGGTTCTTGAAAATACCGCTCCACTTTTACCTTCGCGAATCTTTGAATAAACATGGGTGTGGCCGTCTGTTTGGTCCAGTACTCACGTAAGGTGTGTAACGCTGTTGTCACGTTGAATCATCTCTACAAAGACCAAATCTGTGATTCTGAAGTAACTGAAGACTTGCGGTCAATCCTCGGTATGAAACAGACGGAGACTCACTCAGCAGATGAGGTTTCCGGCGTTGGACGGCGACTCCGTTCTTCCCTTTCACTCTCCGACTCTCTGTTCAATCCGTTGAGTCAGTCACTCCCTTTTACTCCAGGGGGGGAGGTTCCGATGTAAAACACCAGCCAACTCAGGCAGCCAATACGGCAGGTCGAGCAGGTTTAACCTTATCACACATCAGACCAACCAAGAGACTTTATTGGGCTTGTTTTCCATTCATATTCACCGTTTACACAACAAACAGTCTGAAAGATTCACGCTGGGTGGCCGGGTCTAAAACCTCCAGCCAAACGCACAAAACCCGTGAAAGAACTTCGAGAAAGTACCAGAGAGAGTTTACACATCAGGCCGATCTAGGAAATATATGAATAAAATGAAATATAGCAAGTCTCCCTCCAGACTCTCCACGTTTCTCCTAATTTCGACAGTCTAAATCAACGACCCCCCCTGAAAAAGGTTCCTTTTCATCCGTTCTTAAACCTCCACGCAACATCAAGATGCTGCGTCTGCGACGGGCTTGATGACCAAAGCCTCGGCTCTTCGCGAGCTGCTGTTCAGATAGAAGCAGGGGAACAGCTTCTCGGTGAACGTCTGCCTCGTGTAGGAGTAGACGTGCTGCTTCTGGGCCACGTGGTAGAAGGAGATCTTGCCGCCCTCGTAGTCCAGATAAACCCCCACCAGCTTGGGTTTTGGACACAGGTAGAGAACTGTGTGGGGGGAACAGGCCGCTTGGTATTCGCCTTTCCTCTTCCTGATGGTGAAGAAGCCCGTTTCTTTCTGGGCGAGGACACTCTTTGTCCGTCTGGCGGACTCGTAGGCCACCCCGACGTCCCAGCTTCCCCTCAGCCCCACTTTGACCTGCCAGTAGTGCCGACCGGAGGCGAAGCCCTGCTTGGCGAAAACCATCGGGATCTCAGGCCTGTCGGAGGGGGACGGCGGAGGGCTCGCGTCGGGTCTGAGGAGCTTCAGTCGAGTCCCCGACTCGGTGACCGTGAGGAAAGTCCCAGCAGTGGGCGGGTCAAAGGTCACGGACTCTACAAGAGATTGGCTTCCGTTGGTGCATTGTCACGGCTAGTAAAAACTGGCAACACAGCAGTAACTGAGTAAAAGTACACATAAAATAGTAGTATTTGTGGAAAGTAGGAAGTCCTGAAAAAGTCGGTAGTAACTTGTGAGTATCCAGTTGGAGAAAGCAGCCTATTACTTGGGATTCTAGGTGGGTACTTGCAACTAGGAATAGTAGCTTTTTACTTGGGAGGGTTCCTAGTTCAATAGAAAAGAAGATGGGTACTGGGAAAGTAGCCGGTTACTTGGGATTGTGGGTACGAACTTGGATCGAGACGACTCGTGGAAAATTCGAGTCGTTAGAGAAACAATGAGGTACTTGAAGATGTACTTCCTGTACTTCTTTGTTGTTGTTGTGAAAACTCACCTTTGTATTGTGTCAATCTGGCCAGTTCTGGACAACGCAAACAAACACACAGTTAGAGGACGCGTCGGCGGTGGAACCTCAGCGAACCTGATGGATGTCACGCACACACACTCACCTTTTTCCGTCAGTCTCTTCAGCTGAGCCTTAAACGAAAGCAGGAGCTGGCTCAGAGCCTTCCGCACCGTCTGCACGTACGGGTCGGGGTCCGTCCAGACGCCGGAGCGGTCCTTCCCGTCGGACCGCCCCCTCAGCTCCCGCAGCTTCTGAAAAAACGGCCGCGCGGTGAGCCGGCGTCGATCGCTTTCGTGCGGAAACCGGACGCGGCGACGGACCTGCAGGAGCTGAAAGTGGTCGGTGCTTTGCTGCAGCTCCTCCAGCTGCGAGAGTTTCCTCTGCAGCTCGGCGGTCTCCGCTTGCAGCTCTCGGACGCTCGCTCTGTCCTCCTCCTGCGACACTTGGAGCTTCTCCTTGATGGTGGAACCCACGCGCAGTTCTCTCTCGATCAACTTATCCAGCAGGGAACCGAAGACTTCACTGACGACTGCAGCCTCTTCGTTCGCTCTTTCCTGTGGACGCGAGTTCGTCAGTGCCAAAGACTCTTCGTGGACAGTTTTGTGGATTCACCGGTTTTACAGGGACACTCACCTCAGTGCTTTGCGAGGACTTGGTGAGCTTGTTTATGTTCTCCCAGTTTTTTCCAATCAGCTGTTTGATGTGCGCTTTTGTGAAGTGGATAGTTTCCTGGAAAAGCCAACGCACGGACAGAAAAGTTGGACGAGACGGAAGCAACGCAAGCAAAGTCACGAGAAGACTTCGACAAAAGCCGAATTAGACTCAAATTCGAGGTTTTGGTCGCACCAGCGCAGAGAGCTTTCGGTCTTACTTTTTGCCGGGCGCCCTCCTCCTCTACCGGCACCGTCTGGTGGTCTTTGTGGTCCATCTGGCCGCACAGCAAGCAGACGCAGACCCCCTCGGTCCGGCAGTACAGCTCCAGGATGCGGCCGTGCTTCCTGCAGGTCCTCTCCTGCAGGTCCTCCACCGGCTCCGTCAGCCGGTGCTTCATCAGGGCGGGGACTCTGCCGTGAGGCTCCAGGCAGGCGGCGCAGAACGACGCCGCGCAGCCCAGACACGACTTGATGGCCTTCTGCTTGAAGTCCGCGCACACGTCACACTTCACGCTCCACGGCGCCGCGGCGCTCTCCAGCGTCTCCACTTTCCTCTTTTTCAGTTGGACCGACATCTCGGCCAGGACGGCGTTGGTGGAGAACTCGGTGGTCCGGTGGAATCTCTTGCCGCAGGTCGGGCAGTGGCACAGGTCTTCGTCGGTGAGGTTGCTGGCCCAGTGCTGGCTGAGGCAGGCTTTGCAGAAGTTGTGACCGCACGGCGTGGAGACCGGGTCGCTAAAGACCTCCCGACAGAGCGGGCACAGGAAGTGGTCCTCTGACAGCGAGGGGAGGACGCCGAGCGCCGACATGCCCAAGTATCTGCAGCAGGAAACAAGATCCAGAAGATCTTCCTTTGCATGACTGAGCAGTTTGCAGGAAAACCTACAAAACACGGCGGCCCCTCAGTGGAGGAAGTCGTTCCGGGAGACTTTTTGATCCGAAGTCCACCTTCAAATAATAACCGAGTGTTTCCTCGCGTTCTCGTCTTGGTTTTTTTCCGTCCTCACGTCGAGTTCTTGAAAGCAACAAATGCGGGAAGCAGCTGAAGGTGAAGCCAGTCGTCGTTTCCTTCGTTCCGGTTTCAAAAGCTTCGACTTCTCTCTGCATTCAACCCTCTTTTTAGTCAGACAAACACCACGACTGGTGGAGAACTGATAAAACACGTATTGTTAAGCAGAATGTGCCTATTTTTTTGTTTGTTTACGCTGTACTTCAAGCAACACTGTAAAAAGTGTTGTTAAAGGTACAAAACTGGATTTTTTTGCAGGCGAATTAACAGAAAAAAGACCGAATGTTAAGTAGCGACTGTGAATGGTGTCTATTTTTGGGCTGTTTCCAGTGCCAACGCTGACCCGCCCGCTGAGTCACTCTCACATGAATCAGCCTGCAACATCTCAACTCGGCAGCACGGAGTTTGAGTTTTGGATCAAAAACCGACGGGAAGAAAGAAAAGGAAAGACGACTCACCTTCGTCTCTGTGACTTTGTTTCGCGGCTAAAAGCAGCGTCCCGGCAGTCCGTCCCGGCAGTCCGTCTCAGGACGGACGGTTCTCCGGGAAAACGCTCCGAAAAACGCGGATCTCTTGAGGTAAAAGAGACCTGGAGGAGCTGGTGCAGCTGCCGTCCTCCGAGGGGGGCGTGGCCGAGTTACATCATGATGCTGAAACGAAACTTTAGGGAGACTCGTCCACAAATCCGGGAACAGAGACAGAAAATTTATTGCTGAGTTTGTTTTTTGACCAACGTACAGATGTGGTGGGATCAGCATGCATCCTCCCACCAGGCTGGACAAAACGTTCGCGTGTTTGCTTTGCACAGCAATCCAACGTCTCGAGAAATCACTGAGCGGAAAACCTCCGAACCGGCTTTTCCGACGTCTCTCAGGAAGCCGCAAACACGCGAGCAAGCGAAAGCCTTCAAAGTAAAAGCACCAAGCAGAAATTAACACTGAAAGTCTGACATTCTGGATGTGTTCAACAAGCTCTAAGCAGGCAAGGCCTCGGGGTTGAGCCTCTGAGCTCGGACACCCCCAATCTAAGTTTGGGAACAGAACTGAGGGCTTTTGGTGATCCATGACATCTCCAAAGGAACTCCAGACTGGAAACCTCCGACCCCGAAAGCTTCCGACTCCGACTCACCCGTCAATCGCAGGTTCCCGAGTCATAATAAAGGCAAACAGTCTCTCTAGAACACCCAAAAGTTGGACACTAAAGTCAGAAGCTGTCAAACAAAGTCTCGTTCTGCGGCGGACTTCACGGCGTCCCCTTGCTGGAGCCCTGCCTGGACAGGCTCTTCTCGCTGCCCGGACAGATCACCATGGTGTCCGAGGCTTTGTCGCAGCAGTACAGGTAGAAAAAGGGCAGCATCCTCTCGGTGAAGGCGTCCTCCAGCGTGTAAATGTGGGTCCGGGCCTTCACGTCGTAAAAGGACACCTGGCCCTCCTCGTAGTCCACGTACACGCCCACGCGCTTGGGCTTGGCGTCCAGCGAGAGCAGCAGGGGCGGCGAGGTGGACACGCGGTAGCCTTGGCCTTTCTTCATGGCCAGAGCGTAGTAGCCCTGCGCCGCGCTCACCGAGATCCGGCCTTTGCGGTTGACGGAGGCCCTGGCCACGCCCACGTACCAGTCGTCCTTGTCCCCCACCTGCACCTCCCAGTAGTGGCGCCCCGAGGTGAAGCCGTCGCGGCCCAGCACGATGACCACGGTGTCGAAGCGCACCGGCGTGTCGGGGAGGTCCTGCCAGGCCCCCAGGTGCCTCACCTGGTGGCGGTCCTGCGAGAGCTGCAACCAGGGGTTGGCGGTGTCGGGGTCCAGAGTGACGTCCACTGCGGGGACAGGACAGACTCCATCACCGAGACAGTCTGAGGACGGGACGGAAGTCGAGTTGCCGAAGTTTTACCTGAATACTTGAGAATCTTTTTGATTTCTGCGAACAAAGACAAAGAAAAACTCTCACAACCTGATGTGGACGTGGTTCCTTCAAACTCCGAGGTCAAAGGTCGTCCTACCGCCGTCGGACAGCTTGTCGATCATCTCGTTCAGCGTCTCCTCCAGCTTGGCCACCGACCTCCTGATCAGGCCGACGCAGGCGTCGGTGGGAACGCTGGTGTCCGACCAATCCCTGACGGAGGGGGCGGTGCAGAGCGACGGGAAGCTCTGCGGAAGAAGGAAACGACTCGCAGATCTCAGAGCATCTTCCTCCCACGAACTGATTCCTGGACTTGACGGCGGCACTGACCTTCAGGAAGTGGATGTGGTCGGCCCGGGCCACCTTCTCCAGCTCGGCGTTCCTCCTCCTCAGCTCGGCGATCTCCTGCTCCAGCTGGGCGACCAGGCCTTGGGCCCGGCTCTCCGTCTGCCGCTGCTTGTCCTCGATGAGTTGGACCAGCTCGGCCTGCGTCCTCTGGATGGAGCGGACCAGCTCCGAGAACACCTGCGAGCTCTCCTCCGCCTCCCGTTTGGCGCTGGCCTTCAAAATAAAAACCCAAAAACCGCCTGAAATCCCTGCCGAGGAAGCCGAGTTCTCCGCCGTGTGTTTTCCTGTGGACTCACTTTGTTGAGCTCCAGGGAGTGTTTGATCTCCTCCACCTTTCTCACTCTGTCCTGGATCATCTGCTGGACGTCCATGCCGGTTTTCTTCAACTGCGCCTGCGAAACATCGCAAACCAAAGGACGTGTTTGATGTCCAAGTCAACGGGAACACGTCGGCCTCCGGACGCCGCGTCTCACCTTCTTCTCCGTCCACTCCCGCTCCACGGGGACGGTGTAGTGCGCCCGGTGGTCCGTCTCGGTGCACAGCACGCACACGCACATCTGGTCCTTCTTGCAGAAGAGCTCCAGGAGCCTCTCGTGCTTGGGACACATGCGGTCCTCCATGTTGGCGACGGGCTCCATCAGCTTGTGCTTGGTGAAGCGGGCGGCGTGCGACTTCAGGTGCTCCTCGCAGTAGGACGTCAGACACACCAGGCAGGACTTGACCGCCTTGGGGCGCCCGTCGCCCAGGCACACGTCGCACAGGACCTCGTCCCAGAGCAGAGGCGGGGAGGGCCGGGGGGAGGGCGGGGGCGACGTCTGGGGCGGCGGCGGCGGGGGACACTCGGCGGCTGCTTGGTCCGACGGCGGAGGCGGCGCTTTGGGTGCGAACACGGGAGGGATGAGCGGCGGCAGGTCCTCCTGCGGGGACCTCCTCTCGCCTTCTTGTGGCCTCTCCTCCTGCGTCTGCTCCTCCTCCAGGAGTCTCTCCTCGTCCTCCTGCTTCTTCCGTTCCATCGTCCACTTCTTGGGTCCCGCCCCCTCGCCGTCCCCTCCACCTGCCGCGCTCTTCACCCGGATCTCCTTGAACTGCTCGGCGATCTCCCTCAGGACGGTGTTGACGCTGATGTCGGGCCGCTTGTAGAAGGACTTCTTGCACATGGGGCACTGGTAGAGCGGGCTGGTCTTCCAGTAGCCCAGGATGCAGCCCTGGCAGAAGTTGTGTCCGCAGGGGATGGACACCGGGTTGGTGAAGACGTCCAGACAGATGGAGCAGTGCACTTGCTCCTCGGAGAGGTTCCCCGTGGAGGCCATTCCTGCACGGCGGAGAGGCAGCGTCATTTTCAGCGCAAGCAACCAGCCAGAGAGCGGGCGGGGCGGGATGGCGGCAGGCGGGCGGGGCGGGGGGGCGGGGCAGGGCGGGGCGTCAAACCTGCTGTGACATCGAGGTGGCGGAGATTAGATGGAGTGACTTAGTCAGGACAGCATGCACATCTACCAAGCAATGCATGATGGGAAATGGTCTGATGGAAGAGTCGTTGGGAACTCCTTAAATTTCCAAGTGGGAACGTTTCTTTTCGGGTCAAAGGTTTCCCAACGAGTCTCTACATTGGTAGTAGACACACGGTTTCACACACGTTTCCAAAAAAGGTCCAAGAACTCCAGTTTAAACTCTTCACCGTCTCTCCAAAAGGTTCAGTCGGAGAACTAGAAAGTTCCCACAAACCAGCTCAAAATGGGGTTTATTGGTGATTCTGAGCGTTTGACTGACTGCGTCTTTGATGTCTGCCGTTTTAATCACTGAAAGAGAAACTGAGAGATTAATAAGAGATAAAAATAGAGCGCGAGCGACGGGCAGATAAACATAGAACCAGAGAAATAGAGCCGTAAATATAGAGATGTGGAGAGAAAACGACTCGACCGATATAAACCGACTCTCCGATTATCTCGGAATAAACAGAGATTTTTACGACCTTCGGTTCGAGTTGCCATCGTGTTTTTTTTCAGGACGTCACTCTGAAGTTTCTCAGAGTTTCCTCCTCTCTGACATCAGCCCCCGAAATACGACGCTCGACTTTGCTTTTTCCCGACTCGAGGCTCCTCGAAACAAACCTTCGCACCTCCACTTTGGCAACACGCCGAGCTGAGCTATTCGTGACCGAGCAGATTAACATCTTTCCTAAAATAATCGGACGGCCAGCGTGGCCCAACGCTCCGTTCCGGGATGTCTGAAGTCCCGGTTTTTATCTCTGAATTCAGGTAAAGTTGTTTGCCGACGACACCACTTTATTCAAACGCCACAAGGCGTCCAACGAGACGTCCGACGAGACCGACGGCCGGCGTGCGAGCGAGCAGAAGTGACAGCAGAGAAAGTCCGACGGAGGACCGGCAGAGACTCACCAGAGCAGCTGCCTCGGCGCTCCGCTGTGCAATGACACACGACTCCCGTCGCCTCCACACACTCACAGACCCTTCAGGCCCAAAATACACCCGCCTCCCCCCGCCCCCACCCCCACCTCCCCCCTTTTACCCCAGATACAGATTTACCCTCCCTGGCTGTGACCTGCGGAGCTCCAGAGGAATGAGCTCAGCTCCTCCGAGGAACAAACACACTGCTGCGTCTCGTGTCACTGTCTTTTATTGTGAAAGGCTGCAGCAATTTCTTGTCACCCAAAAGGAAATATACACGTTTGTCTTTTCTAAGGGGCAAAAAAAAATCCAATAAAACTGTATAATTAAAGATTAAATTATATTTATTGATATGAGATTGTATAAAAAAAAAAAAAAAATGTCATTTTCATTTTATAAAATTAATAAAAATACTTAAAATGTAAAACAAAAAGTGAGAATAGCAAAGTAATTTTTTTGGAATTTTTTTAAATCACTCTTCCTGAATTCTTAAAAGCTCTGATTTTTTAAAAAATTAAAATAAACTTAAAATATTAATAAAAAAACCTATTTTACTAAATTTTTAGAAACATTATGACCTATGAATTAATATTATTTCTGCAATAATAAGAATTAAAGGCACATTTCCAACTCGACAATGTTGACTGACAGTTGAAATGACCACTGACCACCAGCAGGCGGCGCAAAAACACCATTTTTGGTGGAACTGAACAGAGTTCCACCACACAGTCCAAAACTAAGGGATTGTTGATCTACCTTAAACTTGGCGAGAGTTCTGATTGGTTGTACGGAAAAGTGGGCGTGTCTGACCAGGTATTAATCAAAGGGTCTCTGAAGGAAATGATGTTTAAAACATCTCGATGGAGTTCGTCTTTATTGAGCTTCGGCAGGTACAAAAGCAAACAAGCAAAAACAACTTAAAAATAAACATTAAAAACAAATAAAACCCTGCAACATGAATAAAAAAACGCTTCTTGTATCTCCCCAGAAAAGCTTCGAGAAGCCGTTAAAGAAACCGATTAACTACTTGGAAAAGTATTACAAGTACTTTACGAGTTACTGCAGAGGAAACGGAAGTGGTTAGTTTTAGGAGGGTGTTGTTATTCGTGGGGGGGGAAGATGCTCTATGTCGGGAGACAGAAAGATGCTCCACAATCCAGATGTTAGTGGGAGGAGTTACTGTTATGGGGGGGGGGGGGGGGTTCTATAAACAGGAGTTTAGTGAAACAGTGATATCGCTCCATTCCTTCGTTTGATAAAGTAACTACAGTACTTGTAGTACTTGTAGTGATTAATTTACTTACATTTACTACTGTTCAAATAGAGTTTTTTTTTTATAGATAAAGTGCATCAAAGGTGAATAAAAAGCTCCTCCGACTGGTTCTGGTTCTGGCGTTCGAAGAGCAGAAGAAAAGGTTCCTACTTGCGCCGGGGCGCCGCGCGGCGAGCTCAGCTGTGCTTGACGGAGGTGACGGTGAGCGGCGCGGCGTTCTTGCCGTCCTGGTTGAGGCAGGGGCTGAAGATGGGGTGCAGGCTGTCGGTGAACTTGTCGGTGAAGCTGTAGAGGTGCAGCCGCGCCTTGACGTCGTAGAAGGAGACGCGGCCGGCCTCGTAATCCAGGAAGACGCCCATCTTGCTGGGCTGCGCCGGCAGCGCCAGCGGCAGGCGCGGCGACGCCAGCGCCTTCACCTCGCCGCTCTTCAGCCACAGGCACCAGTAGCCGCCCTCGGGGCTCAGCTTGATCTCGCCCTTGCGGCGGGCCGAGGAGCGGGCCACGCCCAGCGTCCAGGCCGTCTTGCGGGACAGGTCCACCTCCCAGTAGTGGCGCCCGGACCGCAGGCCCTCCAGGCCCAGCACGAAGAGCGCCGGGCTGAAGCGCTTGGCGCCCTCCGAGTGCGACGAGCGGTGCTCCTCGTACTTCACCTGCCGCCCGTCGTCCGACACCACCAGGTTCTTCTGGGCCGTGGCGGGGTCCAAGATCACCTCACCTGGACGACACGCGCAGAGACCTTTAGAGTCCTTTTCTGGAGGACTCTGGCGCTTCGACGTTTGATCGCACGAGACGTCGGAACCCGACTCGCTCCCGATTGGGTGAAAGAACTCGGTTCGTTCACTCGTTCATCGGTTAGTTGGCGAGTCGACTGGTTCGCTGGTGGTGTGCGAGTGAACGAGTGAGTGTGACTGAGTGTGTGTGACTTACTGGAGTAATTCTGCAACTTCCGCAACTCTGAGAGAGAGAGAAGGGGGGAGGGGGGGAGTCGGGGGGGGGGGGGGGGGGGGAA
>JASSRZ010000060.1:1997831-2017613 GCA_032164315.1 Malacoctenus gilli
CCCCCCCCCCCCCCCCCCCGCCCCCCCCCCCCCCAGGAAAGAGAGTCATTCAGCTGAGGGTTCAAAGTCAAAGCAGACGGCACGTGTGGGCGGCAAACATGTCGATCTAATCCAGACACACACACACACACACACACGGCGCTGTCACTCAGACGCCATCCTGCACGTGTGAACGCGGCAAGTCACTTTCCTGACCTACATCTCCCCCAATAGGGCGGCAGGACGAGGAAGGAGCCACGCGCGGCCTTTTCAAAATAAAAGCGTGGCCCACGAAGCCAGCCAAGCCAGCCGCCCGTCCTCACCTTTCCCGTACAGCCGCTTCAGCTCGTCCTGGAACTTGTCGATGAGGCCGCTGACGGAGGCGCGGATGGTTCCCAGGTACAGGTCGGTGCTGACGCTCACCGCCGACCAGTCGGCGGGCTCGGGCGCCGGCGAGAGCGCCGTCAGGTTCTGTTGGGGGGGGAGTGGCGAGTTCAGTTGGACACAAAGGAACGAGGGAGCTTTTTTTTTTGCCTTCCACATCCCACAAATGCTTGGTTCAAAGGATCGCTTCTGGTCCAAAACATCGGCTCGGTTTCGCCGGCGCGGTCCGGAACTCGGCGTTCCCGTTTGATGTGTGGTTTCAGCCGTAGAGCAGCAGCTGGCCGGCGTCTAATTGGCTCCTCGGCGAGGAATAAATCAAAGAGACGGCGGTGGCGCGGCGCGGCGCGGCGGCATCACCTGCAGGAAGAGCACGCGGTCCTGCGTCTGGGAGCAGGCCTCCACCTCGGTGCACCGCCTCCTCAGCTGGCTCAGCTCGTTCTCCAGGCCGCGGGCCATCTCCTGCGCGTGGCGCTCGGCCTCGCGCTGCCGGGCGGCGATCAGCTCCACCAGCTCCGCCTGGCTCTGCTCCACCAGCCGCTGCAGCTCGGCGTACACCTGCCAGCTCTCCTCCAGCTCCTTCTGAGCGCCCGCCTGCAGGAGGAAGAGGAGGACTCGTTGACCTCATTCCGAAAGACTTTTACTTTGAAAAGGGAACACGGAGAACCAGAGAACCAGCCTGGTTCCTCAAACGCTCGCGTCCCATTTGGCTCGGTCTCCGCCGCGCAACCGGACGAACCGGTCGGTTCCACCCGAGAAAGGCGTCGAGTCGCTTACCGAAGCGGACGCCGAGTGTAGCGGCGGCGTGTTTGCGATGGACACACGCGGGACTTCTTCTGTGGTAACACGACCCTCAGCGTAGCCGCGAGAGCAAAGCCTTCCGTGTGTGTGTGTGTGTGTGTGTGTTTGTGTGTGTGTGTGTGTGTGTGTGTGTGTGTTGCAGACAAGCAGTGGTTAAAAAAAGGGCGTGACAAGCTGCAGGTGAATGTTTGCACTGGTGAAACCGGTCGAACAAGCATGCGTGTGTGTGTGTGTGTGTGTGTGTGTGTGTGTGTGTGTGTGTGTGTGTGTGTGTGTGTACTGACGCAGTGAATGACGTGTCAGCCTTCCCGCAGGCCTCTACTGAGAAAGCGGCGCCTCGCAAATCCTCGTCGAACTCACAACAACAAAATGTGTCAGTGTGACGTCAAGAATGTAGAGCATCTTCCTCCCAAAGACACACAAATTTTAGAGCATCTTCCTCCCAACGAGACACAGATAATAGAGCATCTTCCTCCCAATGACACACAGATTATAGAGCATCTTCCTCCCAATGACACACAGATTATAGAGCATCTTCCTCCCAACGACACAGAGAATATCGAGCATCTTTCGCCGACAAACGATCAGATCAACGAATATCAGGACCCACTGAGGAAGACAGGACACCCTGAAGAGGACAGGACAGACTGAGGAGAGGACACCATCCCACCTTGATGACCTTGATGGACTGCTTGATGTCCTCCAGCTTCTTGGTCCTCTCTTTGATCAGATGCTTCAGCTCCGACCTCTTCTTCGCCAGGTTGCTCTGCGACACAGCGGGCCGTCAACATCTTTCGGTAAACAAACCGGCCGCGCCCGCGTCTCCTCGCCGTCCCGCCGCCGCCTCACCAGCTTCTTCTTGTACTCGTGGTCGACGGAGACGATGTCGTGGGACTTGTGCGAGGCCTCGGCGCAGGCGGAGCAGATGCAGACGTGGTCGCTGCGGCAGTAGAGCTCCAGCAGCCGCTCGTGCTTCTTGCAGATCTTCTCCTCCAGGTGGAAGGTGGGCTCGATGAGCCGGTGGGACGTCAGGGTCTTCACCTGCGGGGGACGCACCTGGACAGTCAACTTTTACTTTGAAGGGTTGGTGAAAAGTCAACCAGTAAAAAGTGTTTTTTAGGCTTCTTTTGAAGGTCTTAAAACCAGCAGAGCGTCGGGACCCTCCAGCGGTCTCTGAGGGCCCCCCCAGGACGGACCTGGACCTCAGGATGGGAACCTCTGATTCAGAACAGCGCCGCAAGGACTTTTTGACTGTTTCCTAACACGCGTTTTACTTTGAAAGGCCCCGAAGCGGCGACTGACCTTCTTGTGGTGCCGCAGGTGGGACTCGCAGAAGGACCCGGGACAGTTGACGCAGGACTTGAGCGCCTTCATCTTCCTCCCGATGCAGGCGTCGCAGGGGACGTCGCCCTGCCGGGCGAACTCGCCCGTGTCCTTGGCCGGCGAGCCGCCGCCGTGTCCGGCGTCGGCGCTCAGGCTGAGCGTGGACCCCGGCGAGGCGGCGGGGCCGGCGGCGGCGGCGGCGGCGCCCTCGGCCACCACCAGGCCCTGGAACTGGGAGGAGATCTCGGCCAGGACGCGGTTGACGCTCATCTCGGGCCTCTTGGCGAAGGACTTCTTGCACATGGGGCAGAGGAACTTCTTGCTGTGGTTCCAGTACCCCTGCAGGCAGGCCTTGCAGAAGCTGTGGCCGCACGGCGTGGACACCGGCTCCACGAAGATCTCCAGGCAGATGGAGCAGGTGAACTGGTCCTCGGTGAGGCCGCGGGGCCCCGCGGACGAGAGGCCTGGCGGACACAAATAAAGTCTCGAAATAAAGGCCTCGCCGGCAAACGAGTGTTTTTCAGACTCTTTGCTGTTTTGTTTCACTTCCTGTTTACGTCCTGTTTCTGTTTTCCTGCCTCTTCAAGATGCTTTTGTGTCTTTTTTCTGTTTTCAAGCGTTCCTGTCGTCACTTTTTGTCCGTTTCTCTCATTTTGCAGTTCCAACCAATCAAACTATCTGTTTTTGGGCGAATTTCGGGCTATTTTTTGACCTTTTTCCTGCTTTACTTGCAACTTTTGAATCTCCTCGACCTTCTCTTTCAGTTTAGAGTGAAATCAGTGGAAAACACAAACGTTAAGCAGCGAATTAAACCACCTTTGACGTCCGAACGACAACCCAACGCAAAGTGTGCTGCTGGGAAACTATGGGAGGAATGCAGACACTCAGGACCTGCCGCACCTGTTCAGGAGGCAATCAGCGGCGACTGCCGAATCACCTCCAGAGCAAACACACTTCCAGCAACTCTCAAGCAGTGAAACCAGGAAATAAAGCTGCAGAATCGCAGACTCTGGATCAGTTTCGGCGGAGAAAAGTGGAAGGAAACCAGAGCCGAGAGTCGGTTTCACCCAAACAAAGACGTGAAGGAGGAGTCGACTCACTCTGCATGGTGTCCCGAGCGTCCGTGTGTCCGTCCCGCGGTGGACTTTGCTCTGAGCGGCGCAGGTGTGGAGCTCTTCCTGAAACTCAGAGTGGGAGGAGCTACCACTGCTGCCGGGACACGCCCCCCCTCCCCACACACACACACTCTGAAGCTGAACAAACCTGATCAACCACATTGTGCAGATTTGGAGACCTTTATTTTGAAAGGACTCATCAAATTGCCAACCTAACTTCCAAGTTTTATAGTGAAAATCTCACGCTCACTTTCACTGGGAGGAAGATGCTCTAAAAGTCGGACCTTGAACGCGCCCTTTTCCTGCATCGAGAGGCTGCAGTGATCCCCCTCCGCCACTTGTGGGCGGTCTCGCACAGGCGCTGCGGGCTCTCCCGCCGGGAGACACTTTACATTCGACGTGCATGTCGGTCCGGCGCCGGGGCGGCCCGCCGTCTCCCGTGGCAACGCCTGAGTCCAACGCGCCAGATGTTCCCGGTGTCGGCGCTGCAGCTGGTCGGTGTCGATGTCGGCAACCTCCTGACCGCGGTCGGGGAGCGAGCAGGAGACGCAGCCGTCCCCTCGCGCTTCCTGTCGACGGCCAGACACTCCTGCTGTCTCGCTGAGGCAGTTGTGTGTTTTTTTTGTGTGTGGCGCAACTTGTGTTGTGTGTCACCTGGATCGTGTGTGTGTGTGTGTGTGTGTGTGTGTGTGTGAGCTGTAGTGTTCAGTGTGGCACTGCAGAGATTATGTCGCATAATGTTGTGGAGCGGAGAGTGTTGGTTTTGTGTGTGTGTGTGTGTGTGTGTGTGTCTCTGCTCTTTCTCTCCGTCTCGGTGTCAGTCAAGGTAAACGTCGTCGTCGTCGTCTTTTTTCTTCTTCTGTGGTTTTATTTTCCGCGCTTTGCTCCAAGTCTCCTTATAAATAGACGCCGTCTCTCATTCGCCGCTTCGCTTCCTGTTTCCTTCCTGTTTTTTTTCCGTTCCTCCGCAATCCGCCACTTCGCAGACTCTGCTTGAAGCTACGCTGCGCTCTGCTCCTCCTCCTCCTCCTCTTCCTCCTCCTCCTCCTCCTCCTCCTCCTCCTCCCCCTGCGCCTCCTTCTCCCCTCTCTGGCAGCCTAATCTGAGGAACTGGAGGATAAACACAGATTGCTCCCAGTGTGGTTCGCTTTCATCACGCCGCCGTGCGCCGCCTTCCTCACGCTCGCTCTCGCCTCCTTCGGGGAAGGGGGGGGGGGGGTCGTTGCCGGCAAGTCTTATCGGCGGCCGGTGGGGGACGGCGTCACGCTTTCGATAACATGGGGGGGGGGGCTCACAAAGAAGGACCCCCTGATGGGATCACTCGGCGAGTCCTGCACCAGCATCCCGACGAGCTGCGGCGGGTTCGAACGCCGCGGCCTGATCGAGCGCCGCCGCTGCTGAGCAGACACGGCGCTCTGATCTTTCGCGGTGACCTCAAGTCATGCTGAGTCATGACATCAGCACCGGGGGGGGGGCGGTGACGCAACGTTCACACCCGAACACCATTAGAAACTCCCTCTGTCCAGTTTCTGGGAGCGTTTGGTGCTTTTAGAGTTAACGGTGTGACTTTCACTCTCTCCTCTCACTTTCAAAGTAAAAGCACCACTTCAGTGCTTGTCTGATTTCAATCAAATAGACTTTTATCGTGAAAGTCCAAGAAGAATTAGCTGAAGTGATTTTAGAGATAACAGCAGCAGTTTCACCTCAAAACTGATCTGCCGCCTGTTCGCTTGGCCTTCAAAATAAAAGCCTGGACGAGCACGCCTGTTGTGTTGCAGTTGAAGTTTGTTTTGCTAGGTTTGAGCTCGTGGCTAAATAAGGCAGCCTGGAGAGATCGAACCCGGCGAGGCGTTCCCAGCGACGCTAAATCAGCTGCAGGAATCCTGCCGGTGTTGCTTTTGGCCTCGACCGGCACGTTTTATGTCCAAAAAAAGAACAAAGAGACCTGACGGACGCACAACTTTCCACTTCCTTCAAATTAAAAGCAGCTGCGGCCTTTAGAAAACGACACTCCGTCCTTCAAACTTCTGGTAAAAACACCTTCAAGCTGTCGCGAGGCCGCAGGATTTGCACGCGGACGTCCGATCGAAGCGGCTCCGAAAGATCGAGACGTTCGACAGACGGACGAGAAATCGCGGCGTCTGGAAGTAGGACGCGGGAACAATGGCGCCCGGCGGCGGCGGGATTTGGTGTTCTTGATCCGAGCTGATGAATGCGGAGAAACAAAATGTTTCCCTGGATTAGTTCTCGTCGCTGCCGGCGTGAGGCTCTATGCGCGAGATTCCGACTGTCGCCGTTTGAAGCCGGCGACCTTTGACCTCTGCAGATCGCTCGCACGCCGCGTTTGGACGGAAAAGCGTCCTCCTTCCGCAATAACCTGAGCCCGTTCTCCCTTGGTCCCCTCGGTCCCCGTCCAGCTCCGCCCTGCAGGCTCCTCCGCTTCCTGATTTACTGAAAAATTGATGAGGATCGATCGAAAACGCGATCTCCGACGGAGAAATCTGAATCGCTCTCGAGCGATGAAACCTTTTTACACGACGGGCAGGAAAAACTCGAAGACCCCGAGTGTTGCGGGACTCCGGCTCTTCTTCTTCTACTCTTTTAACGAACGCACGTCCAAACAATCGGCCTCTGTTTATCTTAGAAAACGTGTAATCTAAAGAATTTGTGTCAAGGGGGGGACGCAAAGGCACGCCGTCCTATTTACCGGCTGGATAATTGAGTGCTCCCGATCCCTGGATTCCGGCGCCATAATGAGCCGCCGCCGCCGCGCCTTCGGTGGCGTCATCCATCCACGAGCCTGTTTGAACTGGAGCAGCACCCAGAGGGGGCAACCAGAACAAAAGTAGCTCCTCGGGGGGCGGGGGGGCGAGGGGGGGGGGCTCGTAGCGAAGTCGGCGGCCCCCCCCGGAGGGCGGCGGAAATTACTGCCGGAGCTCCACATCTGGAGGAAAATGTGATTGAGTGCGACATTTCGTCACGGTTTATTTTTAGGGTTTAGATTTTATTTTGAAATCCTACAGGAAGTTTCACATTGACCACGAGTCGTTCCGTGGGTTTAGAGATAATAGTAGTCTCACTTTCAATGAGCTCTGTCCTCATTTTAGCCTCAAACAATCCTATCTCAAACAACACCTTTTATTTTGAAAGTTCATCAGAATTCCAACATCAGCGAGACGAACAATGTAAAGTGCACTTCTTCTGCTTTACTGTCAAAATAAGAGCCTCAAACAAGCCAAACATTTGTGCTTTTTAGTGCTTCTGGATCTTATCATCCTTTGCAATAAATACCTTTTATTTTGAAAGTCCCAACGATGTCGAGACGAACAATGTAAAGTGCACTTCTTCTGCTTTACTGCCAAAATAAGAGCTTTTTGGTGCTTCTGGATCTTATCAACCTTTGGAATAAATACCTTTTATTTTGATAGTCCTAACAATGTTGAGATGAACAATGTAAAGTGCACTTCTTCTGCTTTACTGTCAAAATAAGAGCCTTAAACAAGCCACACATTCGTGCTTTTTAGTGCTTCTGGATCTGATCAACCTTTGCAATAAATACCTTTTATTTTGAAAGTCCTAACGATGTCTGACGACCAGTATTTGCTCCGAGCAAGTTGCCGTGCGATCTTAGAGTTAATAGTGTGAGTTTCGAAGACTTTTCGAGCCGACTTTCAGAGTAAAAGCTCCAACGCAACACATTCGAGTGATTTTAGAGATCACGGCGTTTCCCTTTCGACGCATGATTCAAAATTTTAACGAGCGTGACCAGAGGGCCAAACCGTGTCATTAGGACTGCGTCATGGTGACAACTAGATGGTAAAAAAAACAAAACAAAGCCCAGTGGACACAACGGCAGTTGGAGTTTAAAGCGATATGCAGCAAAATTTTATTCAGTGCAGAAAAACACAATACAGGGAGTGTTCTTGTGCATTCTCGCCTCGGCCACCGTTTCGGAGAGTCCCACAACACATCAAAGATCGAAAAATGTCAAAATACACGGGAGGAATTCAGAGTTCTACGACACACAGATGTTGGGTTGTTGGTTTTTGTTTTTTTTCCCACATGCCTTCACGACAGAAACACAACGAAAACGAGTGGGGAGGGGGGGGTTCACAACAACGAAGGGCGGGTCCAAGAACGGTAAAGAAGAAGAAGTACCACCACCAATCGTCGTGGCGCGAATGAGGCAATAAGAGTGCCGGTGGGGAGTGGCGATGTGGGGCCCTGTAGAGCTTCTTGATTGGCTGATGCCTCCCTGAAAGGACAGTGGTCACTGAGAGGCCTCAATGCCACGTAGTGAACGTACAATCATCTCGAGACACGGAACTAAAAGCCAGCGAGCAGAAAACCTTCCGGATTGATTCCTCTTGGGCTGCTTGCTTCACGGCACTACGGACAACGAAAAAAAAGGAGGGATGCTCGGGGAGAGATTATCTAAATATACACCTCTGTCGTCGTCGTCTTCTTCTTCTTTTCTCTGTTGTTCTCTAAAGTATGGCTTTAATGTCACTTCTAGGCTGTAAAAAGCTGTGCCCGCGGTTCCACCGGGAGCACACCGCACCGATTACTCCTCTCCGTCAAGTACATTATATTCTTGTCAAGCATAATAAGAAGTCGATGTAGATAAGCATGTGCGAGCGGAAGGAGAGTATTAAGTCAGCAAGCGTGGATTACGGGAGACACTGTACAGACGCTGCAGAGCAGGGGGGTCAAACTGCTGCTGGTTTGGGGGGGAGGGAGTGGGGGGGGGGGGCACGCATGGCCAATCTGATCCCAGCTGCCCCAACGGAGAAAAAAAAAACGGCACGAAAACGTCGGAATTTAAAGTCTTCGTGCCGAAAAAAATCCACGTTTATGGAGGTAAACGTGTGATTTTAGAGTTGATCGCGTGAGTTTCACGTCCGAATATGATTCCACATTTTACTACACTCCCAAAACGAGTGATTTTAGAGATAAAAGTTTGAATTTCACTTTTGATGTGTGATAAATCTTTTCCAGTTTTACTTTAATTTCAAAATAAAACCTTTAGACACTTTATTTTTTATTGCTTCAGGTCCAAACACGACTAAAAACAATTTGACGGCTTTTTTTGTTTAATTAAAGCTCATGAATTTCAACAGCTATGAAAAATAATGCTTTTATTCTGAAATTCCTTGGAACACATGACTTATGTGAGACTCACAAAGTGCTGTGTGACTCCAGCGTTAATTCCTAACACCATCAAATAGCGGCTGGTTCAGAATCGATCAGTTTTGAGTCATTTTGGGCCAAATTCGAACCCTCGACGGTCCGGTTTTAGTCCCACGGGCCGCATGTTTGACACCCCTGCGAAAAGAGTGATCGGTGATGTAGAAGAGCCTCGGCCGCGGTTTGTTTGTCGTCGGAGGACGGAGGGATTGTACTTAAGCCTCGGCGCCATTCATGATCCCGGCACAGAGACGAGCTTTTATTTGTGCGGGGGGGTTTTTTATGTGCCCGCCCTTCCTTTTCCTCCTTCACAGCGCACTGTGCATGCCGAACCCCGCATTGGGTTGCCTTCGGCGGAGGGGGGGGGGGGCGACGAAATGAGGTCAGGCTAACAAAGCAAAGCGAAAACATGACATTAACAAAGGAAGATCTAAAGAAAGACCGAGAGGGAGAGAGAACGGCGTCCTCACATGCTTTCGTGAGAGCGGGAGGGGAGGGGGGCGGGGCCTGGAACGGGCCAAAATCGCCGCCAAACGGTAGACACGCGGACGACTCCGAACCCGGGAATTTACTTGGGATGCTCGCGGCCTCCGTCGTCCGACCTTCGAGGCCCTAAGGGTCGCTCCCGCGGGCTCCATGGCAACAAAGCTCCGCCGCTCAAGGTGGCGGAGGATCGAACCCGCGACCTTTCCGTCCGTCCGCAGGCCTCAAATCCGCGGAGCTTATCGCGAGCGGCGTTTCACATTGAAACGACCAGCACGGCGGCGCTGGGAAGGCTTTCCTGACACGTAGCTATTTACGGCCTCCGGTCCCGCAACGAGGTCCTAACGCAGACCGTTGGGGACCTTCGACCAGGCTCCTCGACGCCGTCCGACCCCGAGGTCCCAGCCGGTGACCCTGAACTCGTCGGCAACGCGCTCCACCTGATCCTCCGGACCATTCATCGTCCCCTTAGACAACAGACCTCCCGATAAAGCGTGTAACCGGAGGCCTTCGCCATCCGACGGGTCAGGTGACCCCCTTCCAGGCGGCCTTTAGGACTCCGCACACAAAGACAACAAAGGTTGCCACTTGACTCCTTCGGCCTTTGTTTGGACCACTGAACCGGTCGAAGCCAAGAGTTCCCCCTTCCCGTCCGCTGACCGTCGGTAAAACGTCGCCAGTTCCAAGTTTTTTGGACATCCTTCTCTGTCTGTTGATCCCCACCGACAATTCTCCCGGCAAAGACTCTAAACACGCAATCTTCGGCGCTTTGGACTCCGATGCGATCACAAAGAGTCGCTTCCTGTCGCCTTCGGCCGTTCTCTTGGCTTCCTTTGACCCTCGCCTTCCGAATCGCGTCTCCGGTCCGCCGAGTGCTTTCGCGACTCGTCTGCGAGCGGCGATTACGTAAGCGCGCGCGCGAGCGGCACTCAAGAGTAACAAGCTGACGGAGGAAATATGCTTTCAAGGCCGGCGCGGCACTCACAGGAGCCATTATTGCGCGGCCGCATTCAGGCTCTCCGGCCGCCTCGCGCAGCTGGCGAAAAAAAGGAGGCCGGATCCCGGCGGCGTCCGTGAAGAATCCCTAATCCCATCAGGCCTGAAGCGGACACGCCCGGACGGGGACGCGGCGGAGGCGGCGGCGGCGTCTGTCCGTCCAAAAACCGGCGTTATCGTCGTGTCGGGTAATTATTTGAGAGCCGTGTCGGAGCGAGATTAGGGAGGGAAGGGGGCAGCGAGGCGCTTGGTATCGAACTCAGGTAGCGACAAATCTCATTTACGCTGTGAAGGAGGGAGGGAACGGCGAGCTGGCGGGCGGGCGGGCGGCAGCGCACATGGCGGGCGAGCGAGCGAGCGAGCGAGCGAGCGCTTCCTGTCCTTGAACTAGAAAGGAGGTTAGAGTCCAATAATAATTCCCGTAATTAGTGGGACTGTGATTAAAGAGCGACGGTCTGGCTTCGGTGTGCTACATACGTGGAGAGGAACCGGGAGAGCGTCGCCCCGGTACACAAATATACTACAAATACGGTGTAACGTTACACACAGTGTGCTTCCCTGTTTACCGCAGTCTGCCGAGTCTCTGTCCGTCTCTGCCAGCAGCTGCAGCCGCTCTGCTGCCAAGGTGAGCCGGCTCAGGTTCCCCCACCCCCAATGATTATCAAGTGTTTATTTAAGGACGGCGGGGTTAGGGTTACCCGGTAACCCGACACCGGCTGCTGGACGCCGCGCCGTTTAAGCGTCTCCGGCGAGGCTTCGGATCGGAGGGGGGAACCGTCTTCCCAGAGCGCAAAGATAGAGCCGCGGGGCGCCGCGGACCCTGAACTGTCGCCGACCCATTGATCGTTTGCGTCAAGCTGGAAGATTTGTTGGTGTTCGTTCCGGAGAGACGGCGGTTTTGGGACCTGAACGTCTCCATCGACTTCCGGTGAAATCTTTGGAAGTCGATGGAGACTTTCCTTTGACTTTTTCCCGTTTCCCACTGAAACTTTTAAAGGTTTTTGGAGACTTTGCTCAATCGGTTGGGGTTTTTCTCGAGACTCTCCTGAACGTCTCGGTTCTAATAAATTTGTTGATTCTTCAGCAGCTGGTTCGCGTCACACCGGATCCGCCGACGGGTGCTTACGGCTCCGGAGGAAAAGGTCAATTTGCAGGCGAGACGTGCGAAAGAAATCCATTAATCAAATTAGGACAAACGGCGAGAATTATTCATCAGTCGCCGCGACGGTGACGGTGACACCTAAACCTGCCGCTGCCGATCCGAGCCCGCCGTGAATACTTGAAGGGATTTCCACGGCGTCACGCGGCGTTCAGTGACATTAAACGGCGTCGCGTATCGCCGGGAGAGCGAGCGAGCGAGCAAGCGAGCGGGAGCGTCGACACTTGATGATCGCCGACACTCGAATCGCGAGCGGAGGTGGAGAGCGGGCGGGCGAGCGCCGCGCCTCCTCCCGGCCCTGCATCGATCTCGCCTGCGGCAAATTGCCTCTAAGCGGGTGAGTTTAGCAGCCAGTTTCCATGACCACCACCACCACCACCTCCTCCTCCTCCTCCTCCTCCTCTTCCTCCTCCTCCGTCACCTGTGAAATCAGACCGGCGGCGGCGGGCGGCCAGCGCCAGGTCTGCACAGGAGACGTGATTTTACACCTGAGACGGCCACTCGGGGTTATTTAGAGCCGCGCAGAGAAAGACGGAGAGCTCCTGTGACGGCCTGAAGCGGGCGTGGGGGGGTGGGGGGGGTGAGGGGGGGTGAGGGGGGGGCGGCGGCGGCGCTGGAAGCCAGAGTGTGCTTCAATACTCTTTGTGCGATCCATCATGAAGGACGTGTGCTTTCGGTGGACGGACGGGTGACAGGTGGAGACGTCTGCGAAGGTTAATGAGGTTATAGTACTTTTGTCATGCGAGGTTACAAATCCCGGGTGTTAACAACACCACCCCCCCCGCCCCCACCCACCCACCAGCCCCCCCCCCCCTTCAGTTTAGCCCCTCCCCTCCTCGATTTCCGGCTGATCTCTCATGCAAAAAGGCGTTTTTTTTTCATGACACTTTGCATAATATGACAGTAGATCCTGATCGGTTCGATGCCCCGCCCCCTCCCGCCCCCTCCCACACCACTCTCACTCATTAACTGGATTTCTGTACATCTTTTTTTTTGTCTTTTCTTCTTTGTTTGTTTTTTTTTTTCCTTTCTTCTTCCTCATTCGAATCGCTTCTCTTCTTTTCGTTCAGTCCCTTTTTACTTCTTTTTCTTCTGGAAGCGCCTGAACTGGTTCTGGATGGCGAGCGCCGCCTTCTCCGTCTCGGGCGCCTCCAGGTCGATGTCCACCTCCTCCTCCTGCTCCTGGGGCTTCACCGCCGACGCTTTCTCTGCGGGGGGAGGGGTCAAAGGTCAGAGGACGCCGTCTCACTCGATCTGAGGACTTTTCATCGGACGTTCGGAGAGCCGGTTCGCCCGTACGTGAGGCCACGCCTCCTCAACGCCGTCGTGACTCAGATATTTCTCTCTAAACGCTTCCTTTACATTCTTATCCGCCATGTTCGGTCAGCCGGAGCGCGACAAACTCACCGAACTCACCAGCGTTCGAGACGTTAACGTCGACAAGATGGGTGATTTTTTTCTGCGAGATTCAGGAACTCTTAAGTTCTTCATTCTCTCTTGGAAAGTCCTGAAACTCCATCACCAGGTAGATAAAGGTACTTCCATGTCGGAGAGTGGAACCTACCTTTGTTGTCGGCTGCAGTCGTCTGGCTGCTGTTGGCAGAGTTGGTGGAAGCGAGCTGCGGAAAGGAAGGAAAACACCGTGAGCATCACACGGCGTCTCCCGAAGCGGCTTCTGCTCTTGTTTCCATTCCGGCGTCCAAATCGAACGTTTTCCTGGTTTTATTAATAACCTCGGCGGCGGCGGCGGCGGAGGCGGCGGCTGCGACGCCCCCCGTGGATAAATCTGGAGCCGTGTCTGCTTCGCGCCTCATAGTCTCTTATTTATGCGCGGAAACGCTTCCTGGCAGGCCGAGACGAGAAGCAGACGTCTGCGCGCGCTCGTCTTCTTGGAAGGTTTTTCGAGCGGCTGAAGGACTAAAAACAAAACCCACGTTCGCTCGGCGAGGGAGGGAGGGAGGGAGGAAGCCAGCGCGGCGCCAGATTCTCCTACGTCTTGTCAAGTGGCCCGCTCGCCTCGGCGGGCGCCGGGTCGCCGCCGGTTGGCGAGGAGCGCGGAGGAATCAACGCGGTGTGGAACGCCCCCGCCTCCGTCGTGCCGTAGTAGCGCCACGAGCAGATATTTCATCGTCTTTTCTCGCAGTGGAAACATCCTTCGCCTTTCTTAGTCTGCGTCTGTCCGCCCACATCTTTGGCGTTCCCCGCTCAAACTACTTCCTGGACGTCCAACCGAGCGACTCAAACCGATTCTGTGGCCACAGCTCCGGCCCGTCCTCGTCCTCCTCCTCCTGCACGCGTCCCTCGTTAAAATCTCACACTTCACGCCGCGTCGCCTCCGTGGCTTTCCTTCGTCTAAACTCCCTCATCTGCTCTTTAAAGCGCCCTCGCTGCCGCGTTATTGCCGCCGCGCCGCGCGCGCCGGTGATACGGGAGGGGAAGTGACAGAGGAGGACGAGGACGGCGAGGCCGAGCGAGATCCAGAGCCGTCCTGACAACGTCGCTCCTGACGGGGGAAACGCGGCGAAAAACAACAGGAAAAAGACGTCTGGAGATGTCAAGTGTGTTTGATTTGAAGCTCCGTGTGTGTGTGTGTGTGTGTGCGTGTGCATGTGTGTGTGCGCGCGCGTGTGTGTGTGTGTGTGTGTGTGTCTGCGTTTATCCCTGCCTAACTGTGTCCTTATTGCACTTTATGATCCACGTAGCAAATGGCCCGTGCATAACACATTGACCAGCGGAGCGTGAATGAGTTGGTGAAGAGAGGCTGTCAGTCCGGCCCTGCCAATAACTCAACAGCGTGTGTGTGTGTGTGAGTGTGTGTGTGAGTGTATGTCTTGGAGCATGCATGAGTGTGTGTGTGGGAGGTTTACTCAGCAGTTGCCGGCACGACAGCCGTGTGCCAAAAAATTACGGTTCAGAAAAGACGGAGGACGGCGGCCTGTGTTTACTTCCTGTGTCTGCGCAGAAAGGTGGGGGTGAGGGGGGGGGTGGAGGGGTGAGGAAGGGGAGGCAAAGGAGAAGAGACAAAGAGCTGTGAGGGGAGAAATTTGTATGACAGAGGAGGCCGAGGAGGAGAAGAAAGAGGAGGAGACGCGGCGAGACGGGAGGCGAAAATCGGACCCGGTGTTTGAGAAGAACGGCGGCAGGTTCGCAGTTTCGAAACGCAGGAAAGGACTCGATACCGGTCCTGTAACCAGGGGCTGTGACAGCAGGGGGGGGGGGCAAGGGGGGGGACAAGGGGGGGGGGATGTTGCACCACCATGTTTGGATGCTGGTGACTCACCAGCTGAACCAGCGTCTGACCTGCGTCAACCGACTCAACACAAACCTGCAGAGACCAGCAGAGAGCCGCTGACACCGGCGACTGACCCACGCAGACCTACGAAGGAGACCAACGCGGACCAGCGCAGACCAGCACAGAATGTGTGGTCCAGTCCGAGTCAAAGGTTGCAAAGACTGGAAGTGCAAATCGAGGACATCAAAATAAATCAAGGACATCGAGGACACGCAGAGAAAATATTCGACTATCGTTCGAAAATCTAAAAAATACCAAATTCAACTTGAATCCGACGAGCTGAGAGCTGCAGAATAAACCAGCGCCGGATCGTACCGGACCGGCAAAGACCTGCTCGGACCGGCAAAGACCTGGTCGGACCAGCAAAGACCTGGTCGGACTGGCAAACTCTTTGATGCGAAGAGTTAAAAACCAAAAAACAAAAACCGAGCATCGATCACAAACGAATCTTGAAGTTGCAGCGGCGTCGACCTCAAAACGCCGACGCTGCACTGCTGCAAAATCAGCCAGAAACATCGCGGCGTCAGTCTACGACGGGAGAGACGGCGAGAAGAGGAGGGGGGAGAAAAAAAGAGAGGGAGAGGGAGGGAGGGAGGGAGAGGGGGAGATCTGCAGAGATGTGAGTATCTGCAGCAAGACGGCAAAACACTGCAGAGAGAGAGAGCGAGAGAGCGAGGGGGGGGGGCTGTATGATTAGCATTAGCACACATCACAGAGGGGGAGGGAGGGAGGGAGGGAGGAGGCTTTACAACAGCCACTCACTCCCAGCGGTGTGTTTGATTCGCTCAGAGAGACGGAGGGGACGGCAGCCCCGGCCGCGCCAGATTGCGGCGGAACCGCGGGAGACGCTCGCGCCGGATTTCGCGGCGCTGAAGCCGAGCCAGAGCGTCGTCGGAGCTCGTCTCCGTCCTCCCCCCCCCTTTCTGAAGGACCCGCTGCCGCTGTCGGGAGACGGAATTGGGGGGGACGGCGAGCGGCGAGCGGTTCAGAGACGCGGAGCGAAGCGAAAAAGTTGCAATGAGACGTCAAACGATCGCTTGAAACACCTTCCTCCGGCTCATAGAGCATCTTCCACCTCATAACCGGAACTTTAGCCAGACTTTGAGGTCGTTAGCCCCGCCCCCCCCCCACCAGCCACTCAATCACTCCTTCTCCTCATTAGGTGCAGGAGGAGGAGGAGGAGGAGGAGGAGGAGGCGTTCAGGGGCCGACGGGGGAGCGGATAAAGAAACGTGACAGCAGCGCGCAGGAAAACAGCTCGCCGAGGTGTATTCCCCCAAGAAGCAGCTCGCCGGAGATGAAGTGCATCGCACTGCGCTGGAGGAGGAGGAGGAGGAGGGGGGGGGGGGGAGGAGCGGCGGGGGAGGAGGGGGAGGAGGAGTGCATGTGCTTCCTGCTTCTGTATCCGTGTGTACAGTACGAGCGTGCACGTGCGCTCCTCCATCTGGACTCGGGTCCTTTCTCGGGTTTTTCTTCTCCGTCGTGAGGTTTGTTTGTGTTTTTCAGGCCGCCTCCCTCCCTCCCTTCCTCCCCCCCTCCCTCCCCCCTTTCTCTCTCACCCCTCTCCCTCCATATGTGTCTCCCTCTCTCTATCACCTTCAGTGGCTCCCCAGGGCAGCCTGTTAAATGCTGCAATCTGTCTCTGTCTCCCATCCTCCCCCCCTCCCCCTCCCCTTCCTCCCCCCCAGCCTCTCTCCGAGGCTCGCTGCTCATGAATCACTGGGCTAACTACTACATGTAAAAGAGGGAAATCCCTGACTAAAAGCAGGGGGGGGGGGAGGGGGGAGGGAGGGGAGTGATAAGGACGTATCTCAAGGGGGTGTTAAAGCCGGCTCGCCGTCCGCGATTTCGAGCGTGGGTGAGAGCGGACAAAAGCCGGAGAAGAAAGCGCGGGATAAAAGACGGACGGACGGACGACAGCGGCGTTCTTCCGAGCGCAGATCCGGGTCGGAGGTTAATTTTTAATTTGGCGAAGTTAATTCGTGACACCGTTAGAAGAAGCAGAAACGTCTCGGTGAGGAGAAACAAAGGTCGCAGGCGCGATCGACACCAGAACCAAGCGAGTGTCGGCGGCTTCACTGGAGCAAAAGGGGGTTAAGTGCCCTTCAAAGTCACAGCGGAAGGAGGCCAAGTGTTCTCACACACTGGTTCTAGGAACTAACACGCACGTTGACAAGCCTTCCTGCAGCGCCAGGCGCCAAAATGCCGCCGTCGGCAAAGCGCTCGTCGCCGAATCACCCGGAAGTTTGTGTTGATTCCGCGAAATTGCGGTTTTAGCAACTGGCAATTCGTAAAACGACCGAAAAATCCTATTCCAAAGCATTTTTTTGCGATTTTAAACCGCTAAACTTTCTAAATTTCTCGACGAGACTCCTCCTCCTCCTCCTCCTCCTCCTCCTCCTCTCCTTTGGATAATCCTGGAAGACAGCGGCCCTGCAGCTCTCCAACGTTTGAGGTAAGAAAATACAACGAATGTCGTAAATTGTAGCCACAAGAAGAGGAAACGAAGACTCCGAAAGCGGCTCGGAGGACGAATGAACGCCGTCAGAGTCGCAAGTCGCTCGGGAGGGACGCCATGATTACGTGTGGGGATAAGGCGACCCGGTGGATCCATTACGCCGGGTCCACCGGGAGGGAGCGGCGACGGTGGGACGCCATGTTTGCGTTGTTTTCTTTGAACGCCAAGAAAGAAAAAGCCGCAGTTTGAGCAACTCGCCGTCCTCGCTTACGTAATGGGCACCCTTGGACGGGCTGTTTTTATCCGCCGTACGGTCTTCACGAGCGCTGACGTCCGTAGCCGGGGCCGACTCGTGCGTCCTCTTTCTTTTTTTGCTCCTTTTCCGCACTCTACCCTTCAGTTTTACACCCACCCGCTCGTTGTTTCCAGCTCATCGCCGCCGCTTTCCCCCCCCTCGCTGTACGCCTCCACCGCTCCTCTCTGGAGGACACTCGGCCGGCGGCCGGGCGGGCTTGATGTGCGTTGGCGCGGGAGTGTGTGTGTTTTCGTGTGTGCGCGATGACATCGTAAGGGCCCGAACATCTGCTCGAAGCTGATCCGACCGCACGCCGAAGCGGCGAGGACGCTGCATCGCGTCAAGGCGTAACTGCGCGTGAAACCGCCTCGACGCCAGACGTCTAGGTGGTTCCCACGGCAACCGTTTCTGGCGTCAAAACTCGAGTGACGCTCACGTTCACGCGGCCCAGCTCAGCGACGATAACTACCGAAACATCGGCAGGTGAGGGCTGGCAGAAAGAGGGCGGGGCTTAAGCGAAGAGCGACTCTAAACGTTAACCAATGATTTCAGCAACTTTTGGACCCTCTACCTCCAACTTTTTCGGCGTCTCTGACCCGAGAAAGCCCTGAAATGACGTCCGTGACAAACAAACTCCGAAGTGAAGGCAGAAAAAGGTTAATGGAGCCTAAAGTTCAGGCGGTGATTAGAGTTAAAGCCCAGCTGGGGGCTGTGAGCGACCCTGATGGACGGCCTGAGCGAGCAGAACGGGATTTTAATGGACGTAAGATTCACCAGATTATCTTCTCGGCCTGGATTCATTGTTTTATCGAATGCGCTTTTGGTCGTAACGGTCGAGAACCTCCAGATTAAAAGCTCAACCGGCACGGACCTACACAATGCATGCCTAATCCCCCCCCCCCGCCCCATCGACGCCATCGCAAACGCGGCCGCCGCGTTCACCCGTCCACATGTTTCCTTTGACTTTGATTGCGGGCGCCCGCTCCGCCATCTGCTCTCTTCTCGGCAGCTCGCGCTCCCCCTCGAGCGTCTCTTCTCGAGCCATAACAATCTCACGCTGAAAACACACTGTACCTGCCCGCTAAAAATAGCACGCCACCGGTTAATGGCTTTATATAAGTCGGTGGGTGTGAGGCTGCGCGGCGGCAGTGGCGGCGGCGGCGGCGAGGGAGCGATTGAGGAAACGTCGGGGGGTCGGTTCACGCACAGCCACCGAACGCCGGGCGGTTCCCTGAAAAGCCACGAGGAGAAGCTCCGTGATTTATCCTCCAGGGAGCCGGAGCGGCTAAACTTAGCTCCGGGACCAATAAACTTCCAGCCGCTGACACGTCTCAGGCCGGGCCGGAGCGCTCGTGCCCCCCCCCGGCCGTGACCTCCGACCTTCGGGTGCACGACCTGAACACGTCAAACAGCTTCGGACTCTGGGCGACGTTTCGCCTTCGAAAATACCCACAATACCTCAGCCGGAGCGACGGAAGACTGTCAGGAAAAACATGGGACCGTCGTCTGTACTGTTAACCCTTCAGCGCCCTGCTGACACACTTGGAAGAGTAAATTATGAGGGTTTTCTTTTTAATTGGAAGAGATATCACTTAATTCTTGCAATTACAATCATCAATGGCACTTTTTACATTATTTGAAATATTTTATGTTTGTTGTCTTAATTTTTTTCACAACAGAAATGTCCAGGAAAATGTTTATGGGATTTTCAAAATAAAAAAATGATGAAAATATCGAAGCAATTTTTTAAAAAATCAACAATCTAAATTAAAACAATAAATAAAAATTTTAAAAATTTAAAGAAAACATTGAATTAAATGTTTCCAATGAAAAAAGATAAAAGAAAAAATTAAATAAAATAAAAGCATGAAATTAAAAAAAAAAACGCATGAAAATCCTTCATTTCTCACCATGAGTGAACAGGGCAATAAAGGGTTAACACGGGCGGGTAGATCAGAGCCAGTTACTACGGCTAAATGTAGGTTAACTTTGACATGTTTCTCCGACTTTGTGATTAATATACAAAGCACACTTGAGCGTCATCAAAGATTCACAGGCGAGTCTTTGATATCACATCAAGACTCGCAGCTCACAGCCCGAAGGGGCGAACGGAGGCGGCTGATTGGCCGGAACTTCAAAGGAAGGGGACGAGCCTTTGTGATGTCACCAATAACAGGTGCAACATCATTGGGACACACCGACACACCGCAGACTCTTTTAATAGACACACACGCGCAGACACACACACACACACACACACACACACACACACACACGCACGCACGCACGCACGCACGCACGCACGCACGCACGC
>JASSRZ010000060.1:2026037-2039252 GCA_032164315.1 Malacoctenus gilli
AGGGGAGGGGGGGGGGAGTGAGAGTGAAAGAGAAGGGAAAAAGGGGGACTGACAGATGGAGGGAGACAGATTGACAAAGAGAAACAAGAAGCGGCGCTCTCTCGCTCGCCCGCTCGCTGGCGGAGCCGCGGCTGGAGCGCGAGATTGGCCTCGGAGCCACGTCAGGCCCCGATAATTATCCCCTGCCAGCCTGCTCCGAGTCGGCTGGCTTTTTGTGCGGGGTGGAAGCCTGCTAAGTGATAATTACTGGCATAATGAGAAAGCTACCTTTTTTCCCCTCTGGTCGCCGCTCGCTGGCTCGCTCGCTGGCTCCGCCACACGGCGAGGCGCTCTGGGATTATCAGCCTTATTTTAACCCTCTTATCGCCGTAATTATTCAGGCCGCTTGGATGTTTTCCCACTTCGCGGCAGCGGAGTCGTCCAAACATCGAGAGAACGGAGCGCGTTGGCTTCTTTCTCGCCATTCGCGGCGCTTCTCTGTGACCCACTTGGGAACCTCGCCGATTGGACGCCGTACGGCGAACGCTACGAGAGCGAGTACGGAACTTCAAGAGTCGTACCGATGAGAGGGACCAATGAGAACCCTGGACAGCAGTCGGTCTCGTTTCGTTGAAGGGAACCTGGGGCCCTAAAAAGTCCCGAGAGTCCCCGAACGAGATATGACGGCAGAAACCTTTATTTTTCTGCCTGTTTGAATCGTCTGATCATCTCAAACCCTCCGAGACGCGTTCTAACGACCGGTTCTGTTGGTCTCAGACTGACGCTGATGAGAAACACGCTGGAATTCGAAGGGTTAATGACCTCTTGTTTGTGTTTCCTAATGCTTCAGAGAGTAAAAGAGGGATTTGGAGGGGGAAAAAAAAGGAAAATCCGAGCAAACAGCTGTCAGAAATGGACTCGGTGCCAAACATGAATTACATAAGCTCCCCCGAACACGTTTCAATCCCCTCCATTCATATTCCTACAAAATAAAAGCACCAGCCCTCCCGGAGTCTCTTTGCAAGCGCGCTCTCGCTTCCTCCTCGCTCGCTCGCTCGCTCGCTCGCTCCTCCTTTTTGACTTGTGCCGAGCGTCACGCTGTGCAGATGTTGGCTCCCGGATGTGCAAGTGTTAATACCCTGCCTGAGTCCTCTTGCTGTTGCTAAGGAGAATACAGTGGAGGCTTTGAAGGGGGGAGAAAAGCAAAGAGATAGAGAGAGGGGAGGGCGGCGAGGAGGCGAGAGGAGGAGGAGGAGGAGGGCGGGGGGGGGGATGAATAGGCGCTCGTGGAAAGAATAGAGGAGGAAATGAGGCAGTGGGTGACAAGATTTCAGCTGGAGGAGACAGTCTGTCAAAGCGCTGCGAAGGTGCAGCGCGCTCACTCGCTCGCCTGCTCGCTCGCCGCAGTCACTTCGCCCGGCGGAGCGGCGGCGTTACGACACGCACGCCCTCGTCTTCCTGCGCAAATTAAAAACAAGAGGAAGTGCGTGCCGAGATAATCAGCCGGGAGATGTTCCTGTTAAGTGTTATCGCAGAACACTTTAAAAGGCGCCTTTGGTGCCACGCGGCGCGATGCGGCGCCGCGGCGCGGTCAAATCCACCTTTTGAGGGGGTTTAAAGCCTCTTAATATGAGATGTCCTGTTCCTCCACATTTCGAGCCTCATCCGCAGGGATTGATCTAATGCACCGGGTCACGGGTTCAACGTGCGGCGGCCCAAATGGCGTTGGGAGGCAGGGGGACGGCCACGAGGGGGGATTAGGAGCGCAGCCAGAGAGACCACCGTGTTCCAGAGTGGGTCTTTAAAAAGCCAGCTCCTGCACAGCCATGCAGAGAGTATAAAAAATTTACAGGCTCCGTGCGGACGGTCTATAAGCGAGCAGGTCAGTCGGCTTCAGGAGGAGGCGCCAAACGTGAGGGCTGCAAGAAAGTGCGTCTATTTCGAGGATTCTTTGGCGTTTGGCGAGAAAATTTCGTCAAAACGTTGAAACAAAACGTTAAAAGTCACAGAAAACGATGTCTTCCGTCGATGTAAACAAGACAAACGCGATAACTCGAGGCGTTTGAAGGCTTTTTTCTTGAAACCCGAGTCGAATAGACGAGATCGACCACCGTCCAGCACCATCGACGGAATTTGCCAAGTGTTCTTCTCAACCTCGGAACTCCAAGACCGTTTAAGACATCGACACACTTCCAAAACTACAAGAAAGCTGAGAAGCTGAGCTTCGCAGACATATAAGTGTTGTTACGTTTAAAGAACAGAATGTCTGTAGGACAACCGTCCAACCAGCGAAAGGAACGAGTGGATTAGAATAGACAAGATCGACGACGATCCTTCAACCACTGACAAGACTGAGTATTAATACTGGAAGGTTTAGAGTTGGGGGCAGAGTAGAGAGAAGCCGGTTGTACTCGGTATTTCTAAAGTACTACATGGAGTTACCGACTTGATCGCGCTTAAAAGAAAAGACAAGACAGAGGACATTTCCGAAAAGACAAGAAACCTTCAAGTTCCCCAAATTCATCGACTTTTTGGGAACTGACGGAAAATTCAGAACTAGAACTCCAAGTTCTTCTAATCGCCATTAAAGAGGCCTTTAGGATTTTTGAATACAACAGTCTCATCTCAGAAAAGGTTCCCCGAACGCCTCACGAGTAGTTTGGAAGTTTTCAGAGAAAAAGCGCCACAAGCTTCCGATCGTTGAGCAAAGGAATCGATGCAAATCCAGTAGAAAGACGAGGACGCAGCGTGGGAAACCAGAAGCCGGCGGACGCAGTGCTATCGCTGACACCGCCGGAGGCTCAGCTGGGGAACGGAGGGCGAGGACTGAGACCGTTCAGGACCGGAGGGGGGGACGGGGGGGGGGGGACGGGGCTAATCGCTCCACGGGGACTCTGCTCTTATCGACGTGGAAGTGATCGATCCCCCCCGCCATCCCGACCGTCCCCGCCGCACCCCCTGCCGCGCCACATCCTCCAGGAGTGCGTTACGTAACGCGGCGATCCCTCATCCGCCTCATTATCATTTCCGCCCGCAGGGGAAGAAAAGTCACAACCGTTCCACCTCCAACGGACGGATCTCTCGCACACATCCGAGGAGGAAAAATGTCAAATAGCCTTACGTAACGGGGGGGGGGGGACTTCCACGTCAGGCCAGGTTACGGCTGAAACGCTCCCACCAAACGCCTGCGAGCGGCGCCGCTGCGAGATGTATGGAGCTCAGCCTCCACCAACACAAACACCTCGCCAGCAGGAAGCGAGCGGCGGCGGCGGCGGCGGCGGCTCCGTCTGATGCTGCACAACGGCTCGTTTGATGCCTCATCTTCACAGCTTTCGGCTTCCAGCTCGCGCGAAGCTCGCGGCAGCTTTAGGAACGATGCAGTGGTGCTAAAAAAGTACTTTATGACCTGCAGGATTATTAACCCTTCGCAGGACGCACTCCAGAATCCGACATTTACACCTCGAAACAGGATTTTTTCCTCAACATTTTCAGAGTTTGGATGTTAAAACGGAACACTTTATGTCACGGGTACATTCTGATTTGATGCTAAATTGCAAATAATCTTGTAAAAAAACACGTGGAACCAAGAAAAAGACGTTATTACCCAACAGTTTTAAAAAAAAGGGGCTGCATTGCCTGATGACTGGTGGAGATTTGGCGCCAAGAAAACACCAAAAGCGCCAATTTTAAGCTTCAAAACGCCGTTTTTTTTAAAAATTCGTGTGTATTAAAGGTCTCGTTAGAAATAAACACGAGGAATCAGGAAGTTGCCAGATCTGCGGGGAACAGGTACCGGTACTTCTGTCTGAAGTGCTCCGGCACTGCAACACTTCTTCCTGCCGCCTCTTTGCGCACCGAACGTTGGGCTTCAGAGGTCCTGATGAGGACCCCCCCCCCGCTCCCCCTTCCTCCTCCTTCCTCCTCCTCGGGGGGTCCCGCTTTGGGAACCCCACCACCCCCCCCCACCCCCACCCCCCTGCTTCCCACCAGATGTCCGCGATCGTGGCCGGAGGCGCCGCGAGCGCTGGTGTCGGAGCCGCCGCCGCCGCGGCAGCCGCTCGGATTGCGGCGCTCGTGTCAGACTTCGGGAGCGACGCCAAGCGCGCTGCGCTGCAACACGCACCGAGGCTCGGATGCGGTGGGGGTTTTTTTTGGGGGGGGGGGGGGACGAGGATTTCTAGAGCCGCGCACACGCACGTTGGAGTGAAACGACGCGCCTTCCAGGTGCAGATGTGGACGCGCGGTGCGCAGGGGGGGAAAAACCGCAATGCAATCAAAAAAACACAAGCAGAACTGCAGGAAACAGTCAGGATGGGGGGGTGGGGGGGGCGGCCGGACGGTCACTCACCTCACTCATGGTGGAGGCGAGTTGTGCGGCAGCAGCAGCAGCAGCAGCAGCAGCAGAAGAAGAAGAAGTGGAGGAGCCGAGTCTTCAGTCAGTCAGACAGGAAGAGGAGTGCTGCAGTGTGTGATGGAGAGACGAGAGAGAGCGAGGAGGAAGAGAGAGAGAGAGAGAGAGAGAGAGAGAGAGAGAGAGAGAGAGTCAGAGTCAGAGTCAGAGCGAGGAGGAAGCGCAGAAACAGCGGTGATGCCTGCAGATGCGTCCGAGAGAGAGTGGAGCTGCGGCGGGCGCACAGTGAAGTGATGCTGGGCTGTGATGGGGGAGGGAGGGAGTCTCTCTCTCTCTCTCTCTCTCTCTCTCTCTCTCTCTCTCTCTCTCTCGCCCACTCAGTCACCGGGGAGCAGACTATTGCCCTCGTCCGGGGATGTAGGCTAATAGGTAGGTAATAAGAAGGCGCCCTGGAGCCTCGCGCGCTCTCTGGGTGTTAATTGACGTCTTACTTTTATTTATTTCTCTCCTCGCTAAACTCTCCGGCGCTCTCAGCCCTGCTGGTCCTCTCACAGACACAAATTATCACCTCCAAACATCAAACACTCCTCTGCTTCCGTTCTGACGTCCAGGTCGAACTTATTTATCGGGGGAAAAACACGATAACAAATCACGCCACAAGTAAAGTTGTTGTAATGATAATTAAGCACGAAATTCGCTGAGTTAAGTCAAGAAAAAACAACATAAGTTAAGTTGAGATAAGTGGAATAAAGATGAGAGTCAAACAGGATGAAATAGATGAAAATCCAATCGTTTAATTAGTTGTTTAATTAGTTTTTACCTCTTCAGACTGTAAAAAAGCGGCCACATCATGTTTACAGGAAGTAAAGATAGTTTAAATTGTGTAAAATATAAAATTAGTTTTGTTTACTGGAACAAAACAAAAGAAAAACAGGTTTTCTGCCAGAATTAGTTCCTAAAATGTGTCAATTTGAGTTCCCTGCTGAAGTTCTGCAAGTGACCGCTAGATGGAGCCGTTGCATCACTTCCACCTGACAGACACACGTTCACGTTGTCAAGAGGCGCCCCCTTAAGGCCGCACATGCGCATTGACCTCTGAATGTCTCTCAAACGCACATCTTCTTGTTTTAAACAGCGGAAATCAGCTTTAAAGAGTAAAATTTTCGCTCAAAATGATCGAACGATAACTTACCGAGACTTTGGAGTCCATGGAAGTCCTGGATCGAAACCAAAAAGGTCTCAATTTGAAGGGAACGTTCTCGTTTTAAGCAAATCCAGGAGAAAACAGGAACTTAATGATTTCAACTGAGTGACTGCAACATCACCAGGAGGAGCCTCACGGAGGTTTAACGCACACCTGAGCGAAATCAGCCCGTGGTCTCGTGACGCTGCTGAAACAACAGGTGAAAAGGTTCCCCCCTGAACCCCCCCCCCCCGCCCCCCCCCCACCACCACCACCACCACCACTTTGTTATTGCTTCGCCTCACTGAGCAGAAGTCCTGCGACTCATTCATGCAGAAAAACCCCCACCGGATGCTCCTCAAAATGTCCCTCCCGCGCTCGACCACTGGAGGGCGCTCTGAGAAAGAACCAGCTTCATTCAGGATTTAAACACAAACACTGAAACAAGACAGAGACACGACGTCACTTTTGTTTGTGTTTATTTATTTCTAATGTGTTTTACTTTTCTTTATTTTTTTTTGTATCTGTCCACAAAGTTTATATTAGTCACTACTATGTTAGGTCAGTTTTTCCCTCACTGCAATGGCAGTAAACTACACAAGAGCCCCAAGCCAGCACGGCGGCCCCCTCAGCTCGCTGACGGACCCTTTTTACCAGTTCGTTCCATCCGGATTAACTCAAGGAACCGTTCCAGTACTCAAGCAGACCATAAAGTGCCGATTTAATCGTTCCTGTTTGTGCAAACACATAAAGAAAGAAAAGAGTTACAGTGTGAATCAACAGTCACTCGATTAATTTATTAGACAACAAAGCGGTAAATTAGTAGGATTTTTTTGCCCATGTTACATCTTATTTTTATTATAATATTAAAGTTTGGAAAAAGTACTTTTATTTCCAAATTTATTTCATTTATTGTTTGAGACATAACGTCTTAAACTTTTAGTGTGTTTTATATTTTAAGAAGTATTTTTGTCTCTTAAATCAGCGGGTAAACAAAGTACCGTAAATACGTTTCAGGCTTTTAAAGAGTTTTTTTGTCTCTGTGTGCAATAAAATTTGGGGTTTTTTTTGTTTTCCGACGTCGGAGGTTCGCGGACGCCGGAGGGCGCCGGCTTTATTCCCGCCCGCCTTCGGGAGGACGAGCTGAGGGGACGGCGGCCGGCGTTGGAGCTCTCCTTAAAAAAACACAACAGCTCTAGTTCTATCTGTACAACATTCAACAACACAGTTCTGCTTTTTTTTCTTCAGGGTTTTTTTTTGTTGTTTTTGTTTCTTTTTGTAACCATAAAGTCAAAACAATAATACTTATCATTATAAGAGCATTTTTCCATCTCAACGGCATCGAACAAACACCACACAGACTGAAACCAAAAATCTAATAAAGGCCTCAATACCAGATAGTACACGTCACCTTCATGTGGTGCTGGAGATACGACGGTTCACGGAGGAGGAGGAGGAGGAGGAGGTGGGGGAGGAGGAAGGGGGGGGAGGAGGAGGGAGGGGTGGATGGATGGAAAAGCAAGCAGGGAGGAAAAGGTTTGAAAAAGAGTCGAAATATTTGTGCAAATTAATCTGTGAGTGTGTAAAGATGTGTGTGTGTGTTTAGTGGTATTCGTGTGTGTGTAGATTTGTCTGCGTCATGTTTGTGTGCGTAATGAGATCTGTGTGTCCACAAGCGATTAGTTTGTGTAAATATCCGTGTGTGAGTGTTTGTGTGAATTTGTTTGCGTGTGTGTAACGATATTTTTTGCGTTTGTAGGAATTTAGTTTGCACGTAATCACATTTGTGCGTCTGTGTGAGGAGCACGCAGTGTTTGTTTGTGATCGAGGGATTTTTAGTAGGAACTAAACTAAATACTCGGCCAAAGTACTTCCTCACACAAACCGATTCTTGTCACACAAAACATTCTTGCTGTTAAAACGACCCGAGTTGGAAGAAGGAAGTGAAAACACGAAGCGAGCGAGTGAATTATTCCTCGAGATTAAATACGATTTAGTGTCGCGCTGGACAAGTTTTGGCACCTTCTGCGATTGAATACGACAATTGTTAGTCTTGGACTTTGGTTCACCGGGGGCTCAGGAGTCGGTCCGGACCCACTCAGAGTCTCCCACCGGTCTGGATCCACTATCGGTTAGGTAGTTCTCTTTTTCAGCCGTCTAGCCAGGCTAGAAGGTCGTTCGGAGGTCTCGTGACCTTGTTTAGGGCCCGACGGGCCTGAAGGGGGTGAAAGGATGGTGATGGAGGGAGGAGGAGGAGGAGGAGGAGGAGGAAGAGGAGGTGTGGATATAGGCTAAGTGCTTTTGGTGAGTTTTACAAAATACACCAGGAAGTGCGTGAAACAGAAGGCACGGTGGCTTTGACAGTAGTTGTTAAGGAGACACCACTAAGGGACTTTTTGTTGTTTTTTTTTGTTATCTCTTCCACTACGAAAACTCATAAGGTGCTCTAAAAATAAACCGAAACACACGTTAACGCACATTTAAAGTGTGGCTGCAATCCAAAAGACAGCCGTCCACCAGCGGAGAGAGACTGACGCCTCACATTCAGCTTTTATCCCGTGAATACAACCTCGAGCCTGAAGGAATCGTTGTATCGAAGGTGCATCGTTTGTCTGTTGTAACGGAGATCGATTCTTTGATTGGTCCGTGAGGCTCGAGCATTTGTGGGATGAGCAGCGTTCGCGAGGAACGAGCCAAACTCTTTTCTACCACAACTCAACGACCCAACGGCGGATTCGCCTGATAGTTGTGGTCGCCAGAAGGTCAAAGGTCAAAGACGTTGCTCCGTACCGTTGCAGCAGAGAAACGATCACCCGCACGGACCGTTTGTGCAGCTCCGCGGTGGACGTGAACATTGTTTAACAACCCGTTCAGCGGTTGGACGCCTGCCGACGATTCGTCGGTCGATCTGGCGGAGGCGGGGGTGGGGAGGGGGGAGTTTTAGTCTGTTTAAAGCCACACACACACACATTTCAAAAGAAACGACAACCAAAGAAAAGTGACAACTGCCATTGAAGAAACGTTTGGTCGAACCATAAAGGTCGGAAAATCAACAACTACTACTTTGGGAACTCAAACCTTGCACAGTGCTCTGTAAAGACATTCCGACTAGTCTTAGCTCACGGACAATATAATCAATATGACCCTCTATCGATAAGCTTCTTCTGTAAGCATCTCCGAACGAAAAATAAACAAAAGTCTGCTTCTTCTTCTTCTTTTTTTTTCGTTGTTCTTTACAAAAGCTACACATATTCTACTGGGATGCCTATGCATTTGTTAGTGTTTTAATCGTTACTCCTACCGTCGTCTTTTCTTTTCTCGTTGAAGAAATAAAAGAGGGAATCTAAAGTCATCTAAGAGACACCAGAACCCAAGAGTTTCATGTCGTCGTCCCCCCCCTACACCCCCACCCCCCGCTACACCCCCTCCCCCCACCCCCCGTTCTGCCCGGCGACTTGGCTCCACCTTCCATCCTTCCAACACGTTGCGAAGTCTCGTCGGCTGATTGTTCGGGAGCTCCGACGTCGCCTCCCTTCGTTACTTCCACCCCGAAACCACATTCCATGTAAACACTAAATTTGAACCCCCCCCCCCTTTTTTTTCTTTTGATTGCTCAGCGTTTCCCCTCTTTCGTTGGTCTTTCGGAGCCGAGTCGCAAACCGCTACCGATTTTCTTTTACAACTTAACTATTCACAACACCCTAGAACCACTTTTTTAAACAAATATATTGTACTTAAATCGTCTTAAAACTGTATATTCAGATAGAATGGATGAGCGAGCCGAGCCTCCGCGATGCGGGGACCCTCCGGACAACACACGTCGACAGGCACTAACTGAAAAATGATTACAAACATCTCTTATTCTGAAGGACAGTCATTAAGAAACACGTTTCCGACACAAGAGGCAGTGATACATCGGTGGAGAACCGCGCGGCCTGTCACGCCCCCGAAGGTACCGGTCCAGAGCTGATCCCAAACGTCCCTCGGGAAGGACAGGTTTTTCATCCCGGTCCAATATTTGCGTGAATCCGTGTCGGGTCGTGTTCTGTTTAGGCCTAAAAATCTTCCATCTTGAGCGCGAAGTTGAAAAACAAAAATAGAACAAAGTAAAAGCCTGAAAAATGCGGAATCCCATCCATCCGTTCGCCTCTTCCGTTTCATGGGTTTTACTGTGTTTTAATCGAGAACCGCGCGGTCGAAACTCAAGTAGACAAGTAATGCTGGAGTGGTTTTTCCATTTACAACATCGGTCTCTGGTGGACTTTCCCTCTCCGGTTGATTCTTCGCCTCTGTGGTTGGCGGCACTGAGCCCAGACCTCCAGATTCAAACGTCGCAGCGGGTTTTAGTCTGTGAAGACTCGCTCCTCGTCCTCCATCAGAGTGTTGGAGCTCAGTGCCGGCGAGAGAGCCAGAGACATCCTCAGATTGTGGTCCTGCGAGTCTTCCAGGCTGCTGTTCTCTTCAAACTCCTCCTCCTGCTCCTGCTCCAGCTCCTGCTCCTCCCTCTCCTTGTCCGTCTTCCCCAGAACCGCCGCGCCATCGCGTACATTCGTCGATGCCGAAGCCACGGACTCCGGCTGCTCCGCGCCGTGATCGGAGAGACCGTTGAGGGTCCATTCTGGCGGCGGGGCCTGGGACTCCGGTTCGTTCAAGTGCCTCCATATCGTCAGGGGGTTGGAGTCCGAGCGGTGGGCCGACAGCCTGGTGGACTTCGACGCCCCGTCGTCGTCCAAGACGGTGGTGGAGCCTCGTTTGCGCCGGGACTTACTGGTGTGGTTGACCTGGAGGTGCATCGCCATGAGCTCTGCCGACGAGGTTCGGAAAGGGCAGAACAAACACTGACTGAGTTTGACCCCCGTCGAAGTGTTCAGTCCTCCTTCGCCCCCGTCCTCCTCCGCCCCTACAAGGCCGGGCGAGGTGCGGCGGGATAAGTCCAAGGGTTCGAAGCCGCCCTCTTGGCTGGAAGGGGCCGGTTTTTCATTGTCATTCGCTGGTTGGACCATTCGGCTTGTGGTGAGGGGCTTACGGCGGGACACTTTCGTGGCCTTTGGTGGCGGAGACTCCCGAACCCAGCCCCTTTCCATCCCACCTTGATAGAGGGCGCCCATCACCCCAGACAGATACCTGTACTGGGTCTCCAGATCCACGTCCCGCAGAGCTGCCAAGGCCTTCCGATGGTCCCTTTGGTCTGGAATCCCCAGGAGCCAGGACTGCTGGCCGGGCCGGGAGCCGGGGGCGTCGGTGGGCCCTCGGCTCACCGGGCTGTGGTTGAACTGAGAGCGGCGCTGCTTGGCCACCCCGGACGCTCCGGAAGTCAGGCTGTTGACGGAGGACGGGAGGCTGGAGGAGGAAGAGTTGGAGGCGGCGGATAAGGCGTTGCGTTGCTCCCTGTGGTGCCGCTGGAGGTGGTACTTCAGAGAGCCGGACTGAGTACCCGCATAGTCACAGTGGGGGCATTTGTAGGGTCTCTCACCTGGAGAAAATGGCATGAAGGGAGTTAGACTGAATGGCTGCGACAACAGAGACTTTCCCACCAATAAAGAAGGTTCCAGAACAAAAAGAGGAACTTCAGCCGTATCACATCCAAATTTAGGAGACCAACAGTTTAATGGTAAACTCTTCCATCCACCAATCTTAAAGGTATAGTACCTTCGAGACCACTCACCAGTCGCAGTATTTTAGAGTCGCCAATGACCCTTGAAGGCCTCAAAACCTGGACCCAAGCGGCTTTGAACCGCCACTTGTTGAGTCTTTGGAAGTGACCCCAAAAACAAACGGTACAATGTGTTTATTTTGAAGCCCCGAAACCAATTTTCCCGATTGGACGACGAAGCCACGTTTGACCTTTGAACTCGCCTGACGCTAAAGGAGCAGAAACAACACAGCCTTCATTCCACAAGCCACAGAAACTTTGCTGCATCTGGTTCATGGTTGACGCGCAGTGGATGCAGTTACATGTTGCACAGGGAAGATGGCAGCATTTCATTAGCGTTAGAGGGTCACACAGCCGACAGATGAGGGGAGTGATGTTGCATTTCAACCGCAGGAGGTGTCAGATATACAAAGAAACGCACACCGAAGGAGGAGATTCACTGGTTCTTGGGCGAAAAAACAGAGGCTTTCAAACCCAAACCCTGAGACAGGCTCAAAGGTCGGATCAATCGAGGTCCCGAAGCAGTCGGAAGAAACTGTTGGGATCCAAATCGGCCGAAAACTGAGATCGGATCAGGAACTGAACCAGGTAGTCTAAAACAAACCCAGAACTCGGGCAAAATCAGGGTCTTGGACCAAACGTGGTCTGCGGTCCGAAGCCACGGACCTGAATCCCCGACCACGTGTTGATCGAACAGAATCGGTGGTTTATGAGGGAACCGGGAGTCCGTATGTGATCGCGAAAATACAAAATAAAAGCGGGCTGATAAGCCGTGCCAGCTCCAGATGAGTAATGACGATGGCAACACTACAAAGACTTCATTAAGAGCGTTTTTCGCCATTGTCTCGCCGGGAAGACTCGGATAAGCCTCGGTTCGCGCTCGCTGCTGATTGGCGGCATCTCCAAAAAAATGGAAAAGGCCCTTTTTTTCTTCCTTTTTTTTAATTTTGATCAAATACATCAAGCGAAGGCAAATAATAAAAAAAATGACAATGAGTCATGCTGATAAAGTCTTATGAATATGGATCATTAATTAGGCGCGAGTGCTGCGAGAGATCCCGGTTTTCATTCAAGTCCCGCTCGTTTGTCACCCAGATATTCAGCATCGGGTCTGCGAGAGAAACCGCCTTTATTCGGCTTTCTCTCGGCTGAGACGGCGCCGGAGTCGCTCTGAATCATGCAGCCAGCGGCAGGAGGAAATATTAGAGGAATGATTAGGAGTCCGAGACCGAGGATCTGAAAAATATACGCTTAATACCTGATTATCGTTCACTCAATGTGCTTTTCTTCAGAATTAGACATAATTACGTCGCTACAAAGCAGTACTGGGAATACTGCCGGATACATTCGGAGTAAAACAGCATCAAGCATTCCTACTTCCAGCACTGGCATGGCAGCTCAACCAATACTATTTCATGAAACTCCTGTTTGAACCCAAAATACAGTCAAAGTTAAGGAGGTTTCAGAGTATTTGACTGTGCTCACAAGCCACTTTTTAGCATTCGTACCTTTTTTTTTAAACATCTGAACTCATGTTTGCTGATACACGACAAACACCTTGTTTGAACCTTTATTGCATCATTAGCATTAGCAGCCTTATATAGCGGTTAGCTTCCTTTTCTCCTTCCTGGTCGTTTAATCTGAGCTGCAGCTTCTTTTCTCGGCCAATTCAAAGTAGTAACGGGTACTCGTAATGAAGTACTCGACAGCAGATTCCTTAAAAATTGCTGCGCCAAGCTTTTCTGCGCCTTGACGCCGATTGAATTAGAGAGAAAAATGGACTTTTTAATTAGCGAGGAACCAAATCAAATGTTTTTGTACCTTTCGCTGGGGGATGAAGTTACAGGCGAGTTGATAGGAATAAGCTTCCCCTCCGATTTAATCCCCAGAGTGGAACCATTCCCCCTCAGAAAACCACTGTTAATATGCGCTGGAGCAAGGCACTTAAGCAGGAACTGCTCCAGTGGAGCTGCTCAGGTGCCTTCAGCACAGGGCTATGATTAGCGCCGGCCAGCTCTCGGGGGGGGGGGGGGGGCGGGGGGGGCGTGA
>JASSRZ010000060.1:2045758-2050758 GCA_032164315.1 Malacoctenus gilli
AGTCCCCCCTGCCCCCCCCCCCTGAAGTCGAGCGACTCGTGGCCCCCCCCTTGTCACGAATTCCCTGGAGACGGCCCTGCTTAAGAAGGAGAAACCTGCCGATGACTTCCTGTTTTTGTTTCGCTCTTTCGTGACCTTTTTTGCAGGATTTTGACCTCCAGACTTGGATCTCCAGGGTGAGAATCACCTTTGGACTCCGTCTGAGTCCCGGCATGTGTGTGTGTGTGTGTGTGTGTGTGTGTGTGTGTGTGTGTGTGTGTGTGTGTGTGTGTGTGTCTTTTTTGGTTACGTGTCCTCCCCCGTGCAGCTAAAAATAGCCCCGTGTGAGTTCGCGGGCCGAGCCTCGGGGCCCGAAGTAAAGCAACTATCTGGAGGCTGAGCGAGTCTTGCTGTGTGTCCTCCTCCTCCTCCTCCTCCTCCTCTACTCCCTTCACCTCCTCCTTCCTCCCCATAAGAGCATCTTTCTTTGAGTCACTCCAACTCTCATGTGACCAGGCGAGAGGTGAGGCGTCCCCTCGGGGGAGCGCCGCGGCGTACGAGAGGCTGACCGCGAGATTGGGAAAGGAAAGAAGAAGAGGAAGAAAAAGAGCGAGCGAGCGAGCGAGACGGAGGGAGAGCGCTCGCTCGCCCGCTCGCCGGCTGGCTCGCTGTGCGGTGCGGGATAATTCGGCCCTGTGGTTTCCACGGCGCGCTCACGTGGCGAGCTTCCCCACAGACGGGATTCATTTCCTTCCCTTCACCTTTCCCTGAACCCCTTCGCTTCGCAGCGCCGCCGCCGCCGCCCCCTCAAACAGAGTCTCCCACATCGTCTCCGGCGTGGACGGAGCGAGCGGGGGGGGGGGAACACGGTGGTGGTGTCGTCCCGGCTGGACGTGGACGCGGGGGACGGAGACACGCGGACGCGTCGGACAGCCGAGGCCCTTTGATTCCAAGCCGAAGCGTCGAACGGCACCAAACTGAAACTTTGGGCCTCAACCGTGAGCCCCTACGACCCCCTGAGGGGTCCTAAACCTGAGGTTGAGACGCAAGAGTTTGACACTTCATCAAACGAGGTCATTTTAGACGATAACCGCGCGGTTTTGGTCCCTTTTCCCCTCAAAAAAACGAGCCCAAAACGTCTTCACGCAACGGTTTTGCCTCCTTCTCGTCGGCCAATCACAGCCGAGGGTCACTTCCCCCTTCAGGGCCAATCAGCTCCGGGGACGATGACCCTCCGCGGTGACCTCCTTGTGGATTCGCGGCTCCCTCCCGGATCCCACATGTGGAGCGTTTCTACGGAGGATAATAATAACCGGAGGAAAGCCGCCGCGGCGCCGTTCACTCGGGGGAAATCTGCCCGCCACGCGTTCCCGTTCGCAGCGCGCTGGCGTACACGGACGCAGGTACGGGCGCCGGAAAACCAGGAAGTTTCGGACTGAAACGGAAGAAGAAAGAGGTGAAAGTCGGCAGAACGCTGCTCATCCCACAAATGCCAAAGATCATCCTAACGAGAGACATAAACGTTTATTCGAGGAACAAAGAGCCAGAGGAGAGAGAACTGCTGCAAAATCTCTCGTTTCCTGGCGGCCCGATGACGACGCGGCGCCACCTGGAGGCCGGAGGGTCCAGGACACGAGCGCCAACCTTTGGCCTCGCTCTTTTGTCAGCGTCCGGCGGCGCGCGAGCCGAGGAAGAGCCTCCCGACACGGGCGAATCCCGAGCCGGCAGCGGCGCAACTCGCGGCAGTCTGGAAATGTCACAATGCTGCAGATTCTTCCTGAGCGAGGGCAAGCAGGTGCCTCTCCCGCAGCGCACTAATGACCCAATTATATCAATCAGAAGCCTTGATTGGTGCTGCGCTCCTTTCCCTTTTACTCCCTCCGCCGCACATACAATCTCCCTCCCAAGAGCCACCTGGATGGGGTGTACGTGCCCCCTCAAGTACAGTACAGTGTGTACAAAGATGGGAAAGTAGGCGGCATTGATGGAGGAGGAGGAGGAGGAGGAGGAGGAGGAGGAGGAGGAGGAGGAGGAGGATCCTACTTGAGCAGCAGATAGAGGTCTGAATGAGGCAAAAAACCATTAGACCCTTTTTAGCGTCGGGGGCAGTTTTTAGATTCATTAGTACAGCTGAAAAGGGTGTGTGTGTGTGTGTGTGTGTGTGTGTGTGTGTGTGTGTGTGTGTGTGTGTGTGTGTTAAGCCGGCGCATGGAGCCAACCTGTGGAGGAGCAGTTGGAGGAGTTTTCCCTCCGCAGGTTTCTCCATAAAACGCGTTGCTACGACCAAACACTCACTTTTTTGTCCCTGTGGGGCACCTGTACTCGCGCTAAACCTGGTTTCCCACGACGACAGACTTTAAAAAAACACGCTTTTACTCCACGAAACGTCCCAAAGACGCTTTTCGGACAAGTAGATCCAGTCCCAACGACCTAATTAAGTCTCTAACGAGCGTTTTTTTTTTCACAGCGTGCAGCTCGACTCTACTCGGTTTTAGTCGTCACACAGAGGAAAGTCCCGTGACCTCATCAGTACGTCGACTCGTTTTTTAAAAGAACTCAGAAAGTACCCGGTTGCAGGAACTCTCGGCCGATGGGAACCGCGTCGAGTCGAGCGGGAAAGGCGCCGAGTTTCTGCGGGTTTTCACGCCGGGTTTTAGCGGTCGGTGTCGGCGGTTCCGCTCCACAACGAAGTCGGAGCGACAAACACTTGTTGTCGAGCAGCTGCTGCTGTTAATGCTTGAGGTGAAGTTTTGTTCAACTTTAACACAAGTCCTCAACGTCCGAGCAAAAAAAGGAGGCGACGAACTCGGACCAAATGCTGCGTTTGGTGAGGTTTGATCTCGTTTCAAAAGTGGGGTGGTGGTCTGATAGGGGGGGGGAGGGGGGGGCGAGGACCTCCAGACAAACCTGCTTTCAGGGGAGCCTGCTGATAGTAGGACGAGCCTGCAACCTACTTCCAGCGGCAGCAGCAGCAGCGAAGGGCTGCTGGCTCCCTTCAGACTCTGACATTTCGGGCTGGATTCGCCGAAAAATAGGGCATTTCAGGATCCCCGCACGTCGCGGAGCGAGGAGCGAGGAGCGAGGAGCGTCTCTCCGGTCAACCCAGATGACACGTCTGCGCCTTATCTCGAGAGGAATTTCCTCCGCGCCCTGTGATGTGCGTCAATAACGTGCAACCATTTTCGCTCCGCTCCGCTCCGCTCTGCTCTTTCCCCCCGCCGCTCCGCTCCTCTCCTCTCTCGCGGCCATCTCAATTAGACGCACATTAATGAAATAAATAAGCGTCAACAAACAATGCGCTCGTAAACAGAGATTAAAGCCGGATCGGGCGGGAGGAAGGCGGGCTGGGGACGCTCGGAGCGGCGGCGGGTGTAGTTGGGAGAAGTCGGAGGGTGGCGCGTGTGTGTCATGTCAGCCTATCTATCGCTCGCTCGCTCCCCTGCTCCATTTTGTTCTTAAATTTTCTATACAAAAGATTAAGGGAGGGGAAAAAGACGCGAGAGCGGAGGGAGAGGAGCAGCAGCAGCAGCAGCAGCAAGCAGGAGGAGGAGGAGGAGGAGGAGGCGGAGGAGGAGGAGGAGGAGTAGCAGGAGGAGGAGGAAAGAAAAAGTGCCATCATGGATTTCATCTTCAATCTCCCCAAACCGACATCAGTCCCGTCCTGAAAGCCCCGCCGTGCCCTTTCTCGACGCCGATACGAGGCGCATTTCGGAGGAAGCCGAAAAAGAACCGCGTCACGCAACTTGTGCGGCCGGCGACGTCGCGCTCGCGCTCGCTCGCTCGCTCGCTCGCGTCGCCACACTTTCCGAGCCTCGCAGAGGTGATGTTAGGACATGTTAAACGCCTTGTAGTAAACACTGGAGTAGTGGCAAAAGAAAAAGACGGAGGCGAGCCGGAGCGACGCGGCGCGGCGCGGCGCGGCGAAGCGCGGCCGCTTCGCCTGGCGCAGGAGAGCCGCGGAGAGACAAACAACACACAACAACAACACAATGCCTGATGTGTGTCCAACAAAAGCATTAGTGGCGCTAATCGCCTCCACCTCCGAACTGCGCTTCGCGAATCAACTTGCGAACACGCAACAATCCACTTTTCCGCCTGGACAATATGTCTGCGGCTTATCGCAGCCTCCGTTACGCACCGACAACTTGTCCTCTCCGCTTTTTGGGAGACTTTTCCGCCTCGGCTGGCTCTTTCTTTTTTAAAACCACACACACACACACACACACACACAAGCCAAAAAAAATCAGGAAATAAAGCGGCAGGAGAGGAGCGCCCCGCTCCTGCACCGCGGACGGGGATAAAAGTAGAAGAACTTGGTTTGAAGTTGATTTATTTCCCCCCAAAATGCCCCTCGGAGTGACTTTTTTCTTGCACTTGCGACCATTTTAAAGTCGGAATGTTTCAAGTGTTCAAAGCGAGTCGACAAATTCTCGTCAATTCAATCCAAAAAGCTTTTATTTTGAATTTTTTTCGGTTTTTTTTTTTTTTTTTTGTCATGTCACCGCTTCATAACGTGCACACACGCAGGCACCCGCGCGCGCAGACATGCATACGCCGGCTTTACATACATGACACACACGTAAAGTGGAGCGCGCGCACATAGCTACATACCGTGCCAATCACTCGCACGCACGCACGCACGCGGGCGGGCAGGCAGGCAGGCAGGCAGGCAGGCACGCGCGCGCACGCAGGCAGAGTCAGAGAATAAAAGAGGAAAAAGAAATGGCGTGAGAAATAAAGTGTGCTGGCCGTCATCCCGCCGCTCCGCGAGCAGCAAAAAGGGCAACAAGAGGCGCCGCAAATTCGCCAATTTGGGGGGCAATCTTTGCCCACCGGAGGGGCATCAAAGTGCACATGTAAACAGGAGCGCGCGCCGGAATATAAGTAGATAAAACGCAGATATCGGCTACATACGTTGAAAGTAAAGACTCAGTGTACTTACGGGAGAGGCGGCGAGGAGATTAATGACACGACACGTCATGATTACGTTTCACTTGAATTAAATACATTACGAGTTGGGA
>JASSRZ010000060.1:2067197-2079517 GCA_032164315.1 Malacoctenus gilli
GTGTGTGTGTGGGTGTGTGTGGGTGTGTGTGTGTGTGTGTGTGTGTGTGTGTGTGTGTGTGTGTGTGTGTGTGTGTGAGGGAAGCCCTGGTCTTGCCTCTTTAGTAATATTTAGCTCAGAATACTGAAAAATATGACCATAAAAATGGTTAATAAATAAAATATTCAATTTCTTCCACAAAATTTTCGCTACATTTTAATTTATTCTGATAATATTGGAAAAATGGCTTCAAATATGTGATTTTTTGTAAAATTTTTTATAGGAAGGGTTTTTTTTTAAAAATTTTATTGAAATAAAAAACATTAAATTTTTTAGGACCAAAATTTGGACCTTTGTGAGCAGGTGAGGGACCTGCCGAGGGGGCAGAGGGGGACAGGTGGGACAGGCGTTCTCACCGGACACCCCACGATGAGGTCGCTGGCCCGGAGGTCCTCGCCGTGCCGCTGGGCGTGTCTGAGGATGGAGAGGGCGGAGTCGGAGGCGGGGTTGAGGCCGCCCAGCTCCTCCAGGGCCTCGCAGTACTGCTCCAGCCTCTGCAGGGGGGCCTGAAGACAGTGGGGGAAGGCCAGGGGGGAGAGGGGGGAGGCCTGGGGGAGTTTGGACTGGAGAAGGGGTGAGGAGGGGGGGTTGAGAGTCACATCAGCGGGATCGGGTCTGCGTGGGCGCCGGATCAGTGGCGTGCGCCGAGTCGGAGACCCAAACACGCCATCGGGAACTCTGACGGCTGACGAGGACGCCGCTAATTATCCGCTGTCGAGTTTCGGAGCTGGGAGCCCGGAAAAACGGACGGAAATGTGACGCGAGGCCTCGTCAAGACCTTCAGGAACCCCCAAAATGGGATGAAATGAAAGAAAATATCCCAAAACAAGGAATAAAACTGTCAAAAACGGAAAAAAATAAAGACTTACATCTGTTCTCGTTTATCAGAGAAGTTACGTAACAGAGGAAGTAACAACAGGAAGATTGGACTGTTTCAAAGTAAAGGAATGGGATTAAAAAACTGCTTTAATGTGACGCTTGTTGTCTCCTTAACGGAAGTTCCTGCTTTTATCTTCATCACTGTCCCAATCAGCCCCTCCATGATCCCAGCGAGCTGCTGTGAGCGCGCGCCGCCACCTGGTGGCCAGACAGTGGAACTGCTGCACAGCTCAGAGATGAGCAGCAGCAGCAGCAGCAGCGATCCTGTGATGCATTAGTTGAGTTTATTGTCGCTCGGCGGCTCCAATTACTCGGCGTCTAATCCGCCTTTAATTGGTTTTTCCGACGTGTACATTAAACATCTAATTAGCTCGACCGCACGCGGCTCCGACCGCCAATAAAGCAACTTTAATCAGCGCGTTTGCGGCGTTCCGAGACGCGGCTCATCGCGACGCGCTCACGTCCAGGAAATCAAAGGATTCCAAGTTTCACAACTGGATTTGATCTCAATCTTTGTTGTTTTTTTTTACCTTGAAGAAGTCGGCGGCCTGCGTGACCAGCGGCGCGTCTGGCTCCGGTTTGGTCCTGATGTAGTGGGAGTACTGCAGGAACTGCTCCCGCTGCAGGTTCAACGGGGATCACCGACGAAAAAAAACAGAGTCAGGAAGTTGGATCTGGAAGCGAATTGGCGGAAAATGTCGTCCGGAGGCTCACGCACGTATTTGCTGAAGCAGTCCTGTTGCAACAGGCTCTGCACCAGAGCGCCCTCCATGGCGGGCAGCAGGTTGTGCGCGTGGAAGCTGCAGAGGCCGGCCCAGTTGGGGAAGAGGGCGTCGGCCTTGCCGCGCACGGCGGCCGGCGTGTCGGAGAGCTCCAGCAGGGGCAGGTAGGTCTCCTCCACGCCGCGCAGCACGGCCACGTACTGCCGCTCCGAGCTCAGCATGCGGCACCACAGCAGGTACAGTTTGCTGCGGAGGGGGCGGAGCCACGCGGCGTTGGCGAGTTCGTCTCAGGCTGCGGGTGAAACCGCCGGAGTCGACCAAAACTCACCTCTGCGCGGTGGAGCCGGCGCGCTCCGTCCCCGTCTCCCTCTCCGTCCTGCCCAGGAGGACGTGTTGCCGCGGCGACCCCGTGTGGTCCACCACCTCCTTGCTGCTGACCTCCACTCCTCGGATCAACACCCCCCCGCCGCCGCTACCTCCGCCGCCCCATCCCGGAACGGCGGCGGACATGCCCGTGGCGATGACCGGGTCGGCCAGCGCGCGGCGGCCCAGCCAGGACATGGGCGAGCTGCGGCTGGCCCCGCCCACTGGGGACTCGGCGGGCTTCGGGGTGCCCGCGCCCCGCCGGGGGGCCAGAAGGGCCTGGAGGTCGAAGCTGGGGTGGCGTTTCCGGGGCGGCTTGGAGGGGGCGGCGCCCTCTGTGGGCTGAGAGACCAGAGCGACGAGTGAGCGATGGGATCTCAGAGCAGCTCCGCGTTCGTCCCGCTCACGCCCACTCACGCTTTTCTTGGCCGGATTCAGGAGGCTCTGCAGGAACTTCCCTCCCCCCGCTCCTCCGGCTCCGCCCCCGCCGCCCGCGCCGTCCTTCTTGTTGCCTTTGTCGTCCCCGATCTTCAGGGTGGAGCAGGTCTGCGGCCTGAAGAGCGAGGCCAGCGACCCCCAGGACTGCAGGCCTGCGTCGCCGGCGCCCAGCCCCCAGTCGCCCTCCCCCTCGGAGCCCATCAGGTCCCACACGCTGCTGGCCGAGGGGGTCTTGGCCTTGCCCTGGCCCGCGTTCTGACCGCGGTCGGCCTGGAGGAACCGCGGCTTGACCTGCGCCACCGTGCGCTGGTATCGCTCCACCGTCTGCGTCCACAGCTCCAGCAGCGTCCCGCCTCCCAGCTCCATCGCCAGGGAGCGGGCGTCCTGGAACCGGGACGGGGGGATCGGCGGGAGGGAGGCGAGGGGGCACGTGGTGGAAGACGGAGCGGGCGAGGAGGAGGAGGAGGAGACGGCGTCGCACCATTGCGTGGCCTGCGATGGAAACGGGAAGCCATCACTGCCCGCGAGCGTTCCGGGACGGCGCGGCGAGCACTTCCGGTCGCCTTACCTCCGTCAGCGTGGACAGGAGCCGCTGCGTGTTGTCCAGCGTGGTCCAGCAGTCGGACAGACAGTGGGACATGTCCCTCAGCCTCTCCCTGACCGGAGGGAGGCGGATCTGGACGTCGCTAAGCCCCGCCCAGTCCAGCTCGCACCAGCCCTCCAGCTCGCTGAGCACCGCCAGGGTCTCGCTGTGCAGGTCCTGCGGGACACACCCAGAGCCGGCGTGAGGAAGATGCTCTACGAGAGGCGGCTGCATTTCAGGACGCGTTGCCGGCGGCGCTCACGTTGGCCGTCTCTCTGAACGTCTTGAACTTCTGCTGCTTGAGCGAGAGCCGGCTGAGGGACAGCGGCGGGTCCTTGTAGTCCTCCAGCTGCGCCTGCACCGCCTCGATCTCCTGGTCACACTGCGAGAGAGCGTCCGGCACGTTGAGAACGCCAGCCGGCCGCCTGAAAGTCGCCCGCCTCGCTCTCCCGACGCACCTTCTCCAGTTTGTCCACCAGGCTGGCCAGCCGTCCCAGAGCCTCCAGGTCGCGACCTCTCTGGTTGGACACTCGCACCAGCCGGTGGAGAGCGTCGTCCACGCTGTCGTAGAGTTTGGACGTGGCGGCGAGCGCCGCCCTGCGCGGAGCCAAACGGACGACGATCAAGACGGAAGCGGACAACAGACGAGAAGAGAACCGGCAGATCGGAATCCTTCAAACAGACGGCGCGAGAAGACGCTCTCCGGTGTCTCTCGGGACACCGACGCTCCTGATCAGACCTGATGTTTGTCTGGGCTCAAATCGGAACGGGTGCAGCGCAAACCATCGCCAAACAACGTCAACATCACGCCGAAAACGCCTCAGAACCGTCTGCGCCAATGTGCAACGAGGTCGCGCTACGAGGCCCCACCGGAGGAAAAGCGGTCCAACGTCTGCTCACCGGCAGTCCGGCGATTTCTGCGCCAGTCCTGACGCGCTGTTGGTCAGGCCCGCCAGCCAGGCTCCGCCCCTCTGCTGTGGCTCCGTGAGGCGCGGGTCGGCGAGGACGGAGGCCATGAGCTGACGGTGCTTGTCGATGCTCTGAGGGACGGCCTGAGGAACGGGAGACACGTTTAACCCCAGAACTCCGTCTCCTGTCGACGCAATCTCACTGGAAAGTTCGCCGACCTTGATGTTGTCCGGCAGCGGCTCGGCGTCCATGGACTGCAGCGCCTCTCCCAGCAGCGAGAGGGCGCCCTCGCAGCGCTCCGTTAGACTCTCCAGACTCTGAACCAAGAGATACGACAAGAAAAACAAGCACACAGTTTGTTTGGTTAACGGAAGACACAAAGTACACGAGCTGAAGTCGGACGAGGTCCTTCTGCTGTTTTTAACGTCCGTGAGAAAAACCAGATGTTTGCATCTGTTTGGATGAAGTCAGGAAGTCTCCGGGGGGGACGAAGCCGCTCGGAGTCCTTCTCTCCTCGGGTTGCATCATCCCCGCCACACCCGAATGCTTCACAGGCCTCTCTAGACGTTGTCCTTCCTGCGAAAGGGGGCGGAGCCTCACCAGTCTGAAGGCCAGCCAGTCCGAGTGACAGTGGGCGAAGTCGCCGCCCGCCTCGATGGGCAGCTGCTGTTTGTCCACGTACTGCTGGAGGACGGCGGTCCCTCGCACCACGTGGACCTGAGGGGAAGAACAGCCGGAAAGGTTCCTCGGAGGTTTTCTTGTGAACGCTCTCCAAAACCATCCTTTCGATGTTTGGCATGCACACGTGTGGTCGCTCTGGTTTTGTTAACGTTAAACTCCGGTGGCGTGAAGCTGTGTTCACAGGCTCCACGTGGGTGTTCCACCTGCGCTTTCACACTTAAAACTTAGTTCCATGTGAAAAAAGGACTTAATAAGCCTGCAGGGGGGGGACCGCGCTGGCAAACCACGACCGTGCGAGCCGCATGAGGTCACCTCGGCTCCTTCCAGGGCAGGAGGGAGCGACTCCTGCTGCGCCTCCTCCACCAACAGCAGAACAGATCCCAGACCGCCAGGAACCAACACCTGGAACACGCAAAACAACACATGTGCTCCCGCTACTTTCCCCAACTCAAAAGCACGCGGCTCGTGTGGAACAGCGTCGGTTGAGCCGGTCTCACCTGGAAGAGTTTAAAGGCGGAGAGGCAGCGATCGGAGGGCGGCGAGCGTCTGCCGTCCATTAGCACCGTCAGACCTTTTTCTTTGGCGGCGGGCCTGAAGACAACGCGGGATTGAGACGGGAACGCACGCCGGCGAAGCCGGCGAGAGGCTGTGTATCCGCAACGCAAAGGGAAAGATTCCCAAGGTAGGAGATCGTCCGACGGGCGACGCGGCCTCACCGGGAGATCCTGTGGTAGCAGGCCAGGACGCGGGCCAGCTCCTCGGCGCCGACACCCTCCTCCCACGCGTCGGCCTCGGTCAGAACCAGGGCGCGGCCCAGCCGGTCCACCGTACCTGTGGTCCCCAAGAAGCAAGTATAAGTACACCTAGTACTGCAACGGGAAGAGTAAGAAAAACAGTTTGCTCTTCTATGGTCTACTTCCTGGTTCCCCCCTGAGCCATCTCTATCAGAGGAACCTTCCAGAAAGGTTCCTCTGTGGCTCGACTGAGACCCACCCGGCATCTTCAGCTTGCCCGACTGCAGAAGCTCCTCGTCGAGCTCCCTCAGCAGTGCAGCTTCTTGAACCGCGTGACCGTTCTGCTGCTCGCCGTGCGTCTCCGCCGGTCCGGCGTCCTCATTGCAGTGGTTAAAAAAGGATGCGTCCGCCTGACCGTTACACACGGGGGACGTTTCGGCTTTCGACTCTGTCGGAGGACCAATAAGAAGACCTTAACGTGGGTCTCGCGCTGGGTTCCCCCCCCCCCCCCGAGTTGCTCAGAGTCTCCTACAGACCTTCGTTGGGTTTTTGGGTGTCGTCAGTGCTTGTTTCGGTCGCTCCGTCGGCGTCGCCGCCCTGCCCCGCCTCCTCCAGCTGGTTCTCCTCAGTGGTTTGAAGCTTTGGTGAAGCGGAGCGGGCGGCCGGACCGGCTTGAGGACACTTTCCCTGCGATTTCGCGGCCCTCTGGTTCCCGCGTCCGCCGGACCTGGCCCGTCCTTTGGCCCCCTTCCCCTTCCTCTTCCTCCTAAAACACAAAGCACAGGAAGGTGTCAGTGAGGTGGAGGAGAAAGTAACCAGGAGGTTTGATCCACGCTGGGTGGAACGGAAACCGAACGGCGGTGACGCCTACCGCGGCGCTCTGAATCCGGCCGTTTTCACTTCCTTTCCTCTGGGACACACTCGGTCGTCCATCTTTCCGTCCTCCTTGGTATCCGCAACCGTTGGACTGGACGGGCTCCTCGTTTTCCCGTCACCTTTCGTAAACCCTCCACCTCCCGGAACTCCGGCGAACGCGTCGGATGTGGGCGTGGTGGCGTCGCTGTCTCCGCTCAGCGGCTTATCGGTGTCCTCAAAAACGGAGTCGGAATGGGAGCCGTGATCCGAGTGTCCCTCCACCACGTGGCCGGCTTTGGGGCCGGCCGGGTCGTGGGTCTCTGCCGAGACGGAGCCGTCGCTGCTCTTGTGGCCGTTGCCCCTGTGGTGGTCTCCGGTTGGCGGCGCCAGGCCGCTGCTGTCCCTCTCCCTGCCGACGCCGGGCCGCCGCTCTTTGCACGGCCCGTCACAGCAGAGCCGCTGGTTCTCCGGAGCGTCGGCGCTCCGGCGGGGTTTGTCTCCTTCGTCCGAGTCCTGAACGGAGGAGGAGTAACACCGCCTCCCTCTGCCGGGTTCAGGAGGTCCAGGGACGGGCCGTGAGGACAACGCGTCCGCCTTGGAGGTCAGTCCGTCTCCTTTGGCGCCCAGGAGCGTCCGGAAGCTTCCGGAGCGCTCGGTTCTGCCGTACCCCCAGGCTTTACCCTTCCGAAGCTTGATGGCTTTGCTTCTCCGGCACAACGGCAGCGTCTTGGTCTTGCTGATGCCGTGCATCTCCAGGTACCTCTGCCGGGGGTCCACCCCTCCGTCGGGGCCGCCCCTGGGCTCCAAGAGCTCCACGTAGTCGCCGTCGAGCTGGGGGTGCCTGGCCGTGCGGCCGAGCCCGTCCTCGCTGCGCCGTCGTCTCTGGAGCGCCGGGTCGCAGTCCAAACCGTCGGGCGGCAAGTTGTCGTCGTCCTCCTCGTCCCAGGACCAGGAGTCCGGCTCCCCGGAGGAGGAACCGCCCCAGCCCCCGCCGCCCTCGCTGGGCAGGCGGTCCGGGAGCGAGCCGTCCTCGTTGGCCATCAGGCCGAGCCCCTCGGAGGGGTCGTGGATGAACTTGGGGTAGACGACCTCCTTCCAGGGGAGGCGCGACACGCCGTCACACGTGCTGACCAGACAGGTGTCCAGTCCTCCTCCAACTGGGAAGCAGGAGACAAGTCGTCAGAGCGTTCACACGAAAACGGCGTCAATGAAACCAAGTGAGACACAGGATTAACTCTAAAAACCATCACTGAGTCTTTCAAAATGAAGATCTCGTTGACTTTCCGCACTATGAGGCGCTAAAAGCCTTTAATTTTCTCAAAAACCAAATGTGCGCACTGACAGTAACTTCAAAAGTGGCTGTTGTTCCTTGAATGTCCACCAGGAGGAGCACTGTTGTAAGGAGTGCGCTCTGCTCTCTGGGTTTCCCCCTTTTCGATGCATTTCTCCGGTTACCAAACTGTTTGACAACAAATGTGTTTCACTTCCTCCACTCAGAAGTGGGTAAAAAATAGAACCGACGCGGATCTACGTGCGGTCGGCCTCCCACCTTCTCTCTTGTGGCCGCGCTCTTTGTTGACGCTGTGCAGCCACTCGCTGGTGAACACCAGCGGATGCTGCGACTCGGGCACCAAGATTTCCTGCACGGTGCGCCCGCCGGGGGCCAGGCACTTGAGCGCCAGCCGGGGGCAGCGCGTGGAGAAGGGCACCACCTGCAGGTAGAAGTCGTTGCTGCGCAGGAGCCTCCAGTCCAGGGTGGACAGCTGGACCACCACTTTCTCGCCCAGACACAGCGGCCAGCCGGAGTGGAGGAACAAGCAGCCCAGATACTGGGACTGAGAAGAGAGCAAAGAGGGAGGCGGTGACGGTCTCACCACATTTCCGTCATACCGGCGGAAACCGACCGGAAACACAGAGAAACATTCGCCGCTGTTCCGCCGTTTCAACTGTCCTCAGATCGGGAGAGGAGCTGCGACTCGCAGCGGCGATGCCCTTCGTGGCTCTGAAAAACAACTGCAGCGTGGCGCTCTTTCATTCACCAACATGTGAGGCCTTTCCAGAACCGATACCGCACGACTCGACACTTTGCATTGGCTGCGCTGGCCCGCCGCCAGCGCCGCAGACAAATGTCAGACATGTGACTCGGGTGAAAAAAAAACACAACAACAAAACAAAACGCCGCCCGGGTGAGCGGCGGCGGTGGCGGCGGAGAGGCCGAGCGAGTCGGGCAGAAACAGAGGAGCCGCTCTCCTCCGAGCGCTCTTCTCACCTCGGACGGGATTCCCGCTGGAGTCCGTGGCCGGATCGACACGACGCGGACTCACGAGACGCGATGATCCGATTAGCGTCTTCCCTCAACTTCCTCCTCCTCCTCCTCCTCCATCTTGCCTCTTTTCTACCTTTATTGGATTCCCAGACTGGGGGGGGGGCAGACGGAAGGAGGCCAGCGCCTCATATCTGTCATGCTGGACGCGAAAAAGCATGCGTGACTTTTCCTCTCATAAAAAGTTGGCCTGTTTTGAGTCAGGCCACATTCTGGCGCCCTCCTCCTCCTCCTCCTCCTCCTCCTCCTCCTCCTCCTCCTCCTCCTCCTCCTCCTCCTCTGAATGACTCCCAGTGTTCCTTGCCCGCCGCCCTCAACCACTCCGCTCTGACTCCTCAAATCTCCAACATCTTCTTCCTCTTCTTTCTCTTGCAAATGCATGAAAGCAGCAGCCATGTTCCTTCCCTCCTTCAACTCCCACCACTTCACCGCTGCAGCAGCAGCGGCAGCGGCAGCGGCAGCGAGCTCACATATGGAAGGAATTATTGTCATGACTCATCGTCTAACTCCGCTCAGCGACAATGAAAACACAGTTCGCGCTCGATCTCTGAGCATGTGCGGCTCGGAGACCAGCGGAGCTGCAGCCAGCCAGCTCTTTATCTCGGCGCGGTCTCTCCACTGCCGCCGCCGCCGCCGCCATGGCCTGAAACTTTCCGACATCCCAAAGTGTGAAAGAAGGAACGTTTGGCACCAGCGTGACTGTCAGTTCATCCAAACTTAAACCAGGTTTATCAAAGTCAATGGAGAACTAAAGTTACCTCATCTGAAGGAGAACCTTCTCCTAAACTCGTCTGCTCGGGATTCCTTCACAATAAAAGCCCTGGCTTGCGTGTTTGAACTGACAAACGTCTCACATCACCGACTTGATTTAGGAGTCGTCTCGACGCGCCGAGACGCCGTTCTCACGGTGAACTTATGGCACGTCACGGCCGGCTCTGCTTCTGATTATGGAGCGATGTGTGTGTCCTCCTCCTCTCACAGCGTGTGTGTGTGTGTGTGTGTGTGTGTTTGTCGGGCTCCACACTCACGCAGGCGTGCTGCTGCAGTTTGTGCAGGAGGTGCTTGGCCGGAACGAAGTAATCCAGGAGGTAGCGAAGGCTGTCATGTTGATACGTCGACTCCAGCACCGAGAAGACCTGGAGTGCGGAACAGCAGGAGAACCGCGTTAGGCCCCAAAAGAGGCTCCGGGAACCTTTTTTTTTGGGTCCGCTGAGGCCCGAATTGCTGAATCACAGTCACAGATGTCAAAGAGAACCAGAAACACACTTCCAAACCAAAGTATTTCTCCTCACAAGTGATGTGTGAACAAGTATTTGTCGAAGTTCTTGTGAATACTCTCAAACGAAGTCTTTGCTTTCTGCTTTTTTCAGCTTGAATCCCACACACACCTGCTCCTCCTCACCAGCCCTCACCCAAGGTGTGTGTGTGTGTGGAGTTACCTGAGAGAGGAGGGGCGGAGCCGTGCTCTCGAAGGGCGGGTAAAGTGAGGACAGCGCCCCCTGGACACAGTCCTCCATCGCCTCTGAACCCTGAGAGGAAGACAGGCAGTCGTCACGTCCCAGAGAAACCAGCGAAACGCGGCGCCGCCGCCACAACACGCCGGCGCTCCAGGATCCTTTTCCCTGTTTCTCAACGAGGCCTTTCCGGAACCAGACACTGAATCAACTCCCTAATGTGTGTGTGTGTGTGTGTGCGTTTTACAGCCCCTCGTTTTTGCTGACCCACACACACGTATACAAGTCTATACCCTACTTCTGCTTCCTGTTGTACGGTCTGCAGAGCGTCAAACATTTCCTCCAAAGCCCACCCGGTGCATGTAGCCCCCCCCCCCCCACGCCCCCCACCCCACACACACACACACACACAGAACAAAAGAAACCACTGCACATATGCTGCACACACACACACACACACACAGACACACACACACATTCCCACACACATCATAACACCGGCCCGGTCGCACAGTGACAGAACTGAGCACGCAACACATCGCGCTGTTTATTTTTCAGCGCAGCCCGTCGCCCCGGCAACCAGAGCTCCAACTCCACACCCTCCCACCCGCTCGCTCCCCGCCAGGTCTTTTCCAGCTTCTCCTTCCTTGCCCCCCCCCCCCCACCCCGAACTCCTTCGCTCCCGTCCGACGGGCCGGACGTCATCTGACAACGATTAGGGCAGGACTCTCCTCCTCCGCCGTCGCCGCGGCGGCGTCGGACAACAGCCAGGACGGAGGGAAGGACAGAATTCCGGCGCAATGAAAGATAAATAAAAAAAAGTGGAAAAGAAAGTCGGGGGGGCGGGGGGGCGCAGAGTGTACAGACAAAGGAGGCGGCCAGGACAGAGTGAGCTGGTCGGGGGCTTCAGGGGCTTCGGTGGAGTTCGACGGTATTCCGGGACTGTGTTTGGTTTCGGTGTTTTTCCCTCACCGGCGGACGGGAACGCTGGAAGAACCGGATCGAGCGACCGAACGGTCATGGGTTCAACACCAAATTCCTTCCTATTACTTTCATATCTAAAGTGGCCAAACACAACCAAAGGCAACCAAGTGACACCAAAGAGCAAGTGGAGAAAGTCACAGGTTAATTGGTCAAACTTGGACCCTTTGAAGCCTCTTTTGGTTGCGTCCCAAAGAGCAACTAGTGAGTTGAATTGTCCAACTACCTGATGATCCTCAAGGAGTTGGTGCAGAGCCCTGCGTTTCCACTCAGTCAGGAACTGTTGGAGTTCTCACTCTGGAGAACTCTTAACGAGCAGCTGATTCACGTCAGCTGTGGAGGTTTCCGCCATCTTGTCTGTTAACCTTCACGGTTCTTGTACGCATAAAGTTTTTGGGAGGAATCACTGATGTCCATTTAATCCCGAGAACAACTCCAATGCTCCTAAAAGCTTCACTGGGAATTGAACCCACAACCTCAGAGCTGCTGGTCCTGAGTCCTACTGACTCAGACAGCAGGACTGTTGGCTAATCAAAACCAAAAGGGTCTGATACCTCACACTGTTGCCAGAATCAAAGTCTTTTGGTCTGGGTAGCATCGGTACTCAGGATTGGCCCAAACTGATGGGAACCAGCTTGTGTGGAATAAAAGACTTTTGAAAAAGCTTTTACCAAAAAACGTGTTTTTTGTACAAAAAGCGCAGTGTTTGGTATCGGTAGCATCGGCCCTCGGTATCGTTTCTTTTAGACAGACGCCAACGGCCGATGCTACCGATACCAAAAACCGTGGGTTTTGCGCAAAAAGCAGGATTTTTGGTATCGGTAGCATCGGCCGTCGGTATCTGTCCAAAGGAGACGATACCGACAGCCGATGCTACCGATACCAAAAATCGTCATTTTAGCGTCATTTTGCCGATTTTTGGTATCGGTAGCATCGGCCGTCGGTATCTGTCCCAAAGAGATGATACCAGGGAATCTGCCCGACGACCGGGCTGCTACCGGCCAACTTCCTGCCGATCGAGCCACCAGAACGTCTGATGACGTCGGAGTGAAACGGTGACGTTTTGGTGCCGTGAAGTCACCGGATTTCGGCAGAGTGCGTCACCTTTCCGGCTTTTCTCTGCCGTCAAATGGAAAAAGGAGAGAGTGCGGCGCACCGGACGGACGGGTGAAGAAGGAGAGAACAATGGAGGGGACGAGAGGAGAGCGAGAAGGGGGGGGGGGGTCATCCGGAGGGAAGCGCTCGGCCTCCCCCCGAGGAACGCCGCTGGAATGTGAGCCGCCGCCGCCGCCGCCGCTGAACTTGTCGGTTTACACAGAGAAGAGAGACATTAGGAGAGCCAGACGGGTTTAGAGAGGG
>JASSRZ010000060.1:2085731-2088231 GCA_032164315.1 Malacoctenus gilli
CCCCCCCCGCGAGAGCACGGAGATGAGACCACCCCCAACCCCACCCACCCCGAACGTCGAGAGCTGCCGCTCGCGAGCGCCCACCTGAGTTGAACAGACGCACCCAGTCCAGCACGTGCTGGACGCCCGTCTTCATCAGCGTGAAGATGTTGGACCTGACCACGCCGTGGGGCTGGGGGCCGATCTCCATGGCTACCGGGATTAGGTAGGGGGTGGGGGGGGGGGGGTCTCTGACATCATGACACACTCAGACGCATCTTTTACTGAAGGCCGATCTTACCGAAGCCGTGTTTTCCCACCGAATCCAGCGAGTAGGACTCTTGGCAGGCCAGGTTGTAATGGATGAATCTCATTGGTACGTCTGGCATCGATCTCTAGGAGGGAGGAGGGGGAGGGGCTAAGGTCACATGGTTTGCATTCAGGTTGATGAAGGAGGGGGGGGGGGGGGTTGTAATCGCCTGCAGGTGCATGAAGATGTGCAGGCAGACCCAGTCGCGGTCCGAGTAGGCGATGAGGCACAGGCCCATGTTGGCGGTGGTGTTGTGGAGGTCGCACACCAGGTCCACGGCCCCCCGGGAGCCCTTGGGGCCCAGCAGGCGGTTCAGCTCCCGGGCCCTGCGGATCTCGTAGGGGGGCTCCTCCGATTCGGGGCCACTGCAAGGGGGGGGGGGGCAAACGTGGAGGGTGACCGACGCGGCTTCGCCCCCGGACGCGACTTCCTGCCCGAGCACAGGGGGGCCTTACTTGAGGACAGCGTGGGTGAAGCAGCGGTTGAGGTCGGTGTTCGCGTACCGCCGGCACGCCTGCGCCGCCCGTGGGTTGCCCAGCATCGTCAGCACCTCGGCGCCGGCCTCCTGCTTCGCCGCCCCCCGCGCCATCTCCCGCACCAGGTACACGCCCGACAGCTCGTTGCCGTGGGTGCCGCCGCACACGGCCACGCGGGGCAGCCGCGGCAGGCGCGCCACCCCGTCCGCCTCCATCCCGGCTCGGTGACGTCACGTGATGTCAGTTCAGTCGGAGCGCACAGCGGCGCGGTGGAGAGATATGGATCTGGGAAACCTTACCTCGCTTTAATGGGTTCCCGGAGACCGCGGTTGGAGCTGTTGCGGCCTGAAGCCCCGCCCCCTGGCGCTCCCTAAGCTCCAAGTAGCCCTAAATCTGATCTGAAGGGATCTGAAACGCCCCCCCTTGAGGTCAATCGGCGCGAGCTGTCAGCTGAATCGGACCAGGAAGAGACACGGTGTAACATCTCACCCTCGGCACCCCCTCCACCCCCCCCCCCCCACCCCATGTCATTCACTCTCCTCCACCCTCTCCCTGGCTTTCATGCGGGTTTTTCCCCCTGATTCAGCATTCCCGGCCCCTCCCCTCTGTGCCGCCTCTGCATCCTCCACCCACAACGGCTGCGGGGGGTACCTGGGACCACAAGCCCCCCCCACCCCCTCCCATTTTTTTCCCCCAAACACCTCGCTCCTCTCCCTTGTATGGGATGGTAGGTTCCAGGCTGCTTTTCAGTGGGGGGGGAATAAAGGGGCTAAAAAATAAAGCCGGCGGCCACGAAAAACAGGAGAGGCGGAGGACGGGAGGAAGGAGGAAGGAGGAAGGAGGAAGGAGCCGCTCCTCCTCGACCAGGCGAACGCGTCCGAGGCCCAGCGAGGAGCTCAGGCGGCCCGCAGCAGAATTACAGCAGATTAATCCAGACTAAATGCAAAGCATAGTCGCAGAAAAGCTGATTTTTTTTTTAAAGGTTTCAAAAAGGATTAAGTCGGACAATTGAAGAACGCCAGGAACTCCTCGATGGCGTCGGATGAATCCAGGAGAAACGACAAGTTAATTCACTTTCAGTTCCGATTCCACATGTGAAATGACTGCTCTCGGGCGCCCTCCAGTGGCGGAGCGGCTTCACTGCATCCCCGATCCCCAAACCCCCGCCCGCCCCCTGCTCCTCTCCCCTTTAATTCCGCAATAAAGGAAGGTCACACGCCGGCCATTCGTTCGACATCACAGCATTTATTTCAGATCCTTCTTCGCTTTCTTCGCCGCGTTAATACAAAATACTGCACAATGTCGCGCCGCCTCTCCGAGTCAAGTAAGTAAACTCCCTTTTTATTTATATTGTTTGTTTGTTTGTTTGCTTTTTTCCCTCAAAATGAAGACAAGTCCTCTTAGCAACGAGGAGCCCCCACCCCCAAACAAAACCACAAGGAAAGAAACTACCTTACATTTAATCAATACTATTATATGAATTTCTATACATTTATAAAATCATAGTTATTTGCAATGCTTTTAAAGTCTTTGTTTCTTTATTCTTCATTTTTAAGTACACTTACAAACAGAAAAAAAAATTATGAAATGCACACAAACACACACACACACACAGACTCGCGCACACATACACACGCGCGCGCGCTTCCGCGCTGAAACATTACTTCCCGTGTTTTTTTTGGTGTGGAAATAAACTTGCATATGTGCGAAAGATTAAAAAAAAAAAAAACCCGGG
>JASSRZ010000060.1:2093231-2102920 GCA_032164315.1 Malacoctenus gilli
GGAGATGGGCTCGTTGAAGTTCACCTGGGGAGGAGGAGAACGCGTCGTCATGGCGATTCCGGGGTTCAAAAACGACACAACTCTGCGGGGGGGGTTTTTTTCTCAGGAGGCATCCGACGGCTCGTTGGCGTGACGACGGACGGCGACATTGAGGCCTCTGACGGACGATACGACCCGGCGAGGCTCCGAGCTATTTGAGCCGTCTCGTCGCCGCGGCGACGCGCGCTCACCGGCATGGGGATCTTGGAGAGCTCCTTGCCGATGCAGTTCTTCATGATGCTCCAGAGGTTGAGCGAGTAGTTGGGCTTGTCGGGGATGCGCGTCCGCCGCTTCTTCAGGGGCGCCAGCTCCTGGGACGGCGAGTCCTGGCTCATGGCGAGGGGCTCCTCGTTGAGCTGACGGAGGGGGGGGGGGCAGAGACGGGGAGGAGTTGATGCGCTTGGCTCGCGGCGATGATACGACGGAGCTGATTGACTAGGACCGGAACGAGGGTAAGGACATTTCGACCTACCGATTGGTCGTCGGGACACATCTCACTGTTGAAGCCGCTCACGTTGCTGCTCGACCGTCTGCAAACGAGACAACACACGCTGGGGGTGAGTCACGCGGCTTCGCGACATTCCAGCGCCACAGCTTCGAGGTTCAACGAGGAAGCGGGTTGGAGCCGGGACGAGGTGGGGATTCCCCGCGGGAGCGCGAGCTCTCGTTCGGACGTTCGGCGGCGAAAGCGGGCCACTGACTTGTGGAACTGGGGGTCGGCGGGCACGGTGATGAACTCCGGCGCCTCCTCCATGGCGTCGAAGAACTCGTTGTCGTCGTCCTCGTCGCTGGCCTCGCCTTTGCCCGGCCCGGCGACACCTTTCGAGAACACAAGCTTGTTTAGAGGCCTGCGGGCGAATTGTCAGCGGTTCCAAGATAAACAACCGAAAACAAAGAAGAAAAAAAAAAAAACCCGTTCGCGCTCAGGGGAAAAACTCCGTCGCAACTCACTTTTACTGTCCGGGCTGGCGTTGGCCTGCGCGGCCCCCCGGAACGCCCGCTCCAGGTGGTTGTGCTGCTTGGCCAGCTGCTCCAGGGTCTCCTCCAGCCGCACCCGCTGGTCGCGCTCCGCCTGCAGGGCCTTCTGCCACCGCTTGCTGTGCGCCTGGGCCAGCGCCAGGAAGTCCCTGCACGCCTTTAGGAAGGACCGCAAAAAACGTCAGGAACACCACCTCGCTGGGGGGGGGGGGGGGGGGGCGCCCGGACCAGGACGCGGCGACGGCACTCACGTTGATCATGGCGTTGGAGGTGATGCGGAACAGCGTGGCCCGCTCCGTCACCTGACGGATCTTGTCGCCGGCCTCGCCGGTCAGACGGAGGCTGTCCAACTCCGACAGAGACCTGCAAGCGGCGTCGGAGACGTTTTCAGCGTTTCGATGCGATTCGATCAATTTAAAGAGCAATCGGAAGCATTTAAAAATAAAAACACAACAAATTGTTGTGTTTTGTGTGCGACAGCTGTTGTATTTCAAATCGCTCTCCTGCACGAATGGCTCCCAACGCCGCGCCCGGCCCAGGAATCTGAATGACACAGCATCGGGACGCGGGGATGCCGAGTCATCGGACGGAAGGAGGAGCGTGTCAAATAAGCAGCGCGAGCGGGCGGCTGACCTCTGGAGGGCGGAGCCGTGCTTGGAGATCAGGTCGTTGCAGGTGCTGAGGTCCTCCACTTTGCTGCCCAGCGTCCGCAGCGCCGACTGGACCTCGGAGTTCTGCGAGCCGCCGCCGCCGCCGCCCCCGACGCCGCCTTGCCCGGGGGGCACGGGCGGGGACGAGGAGGAGAAGTCGTCGCCCGAGTCGTCTGGAGGAAGAGGAAGAGGCGGGTCAGTCGCAGGCCGGCCAGTCTCCTTCCAAGGCTCCAGAGCACCACCACCCCCCCACCCCCCGCCCCGAATGTTATTGAGTCCCTTCCTCCCCCCTGTGCCCCCCCCCGTCCCACCGCGCTCGTGTTACCTGACTCGGCCTGCATGCGGGCGGCCTTGGCCTTGGCCAGCTCCAGAGCGGTGATCCAGCGCTGCCGCTCCACCTCGCAGCTGGCCTTCAGGTGGTACGTCTGCGCCCCGCCGTTGGAGATGACAAAGTTGCAGGCGTCGTCCACGCTGATGGTCGCCGTGGCCAAGTTGATGGTGCCGCGGCACGTGTGGCCCATCTCCGCCTGGGTCCTGCAAGGGGAAATTACGGAGAACGACCGTCCGAATTCTCGGAATGAGTGTCAAACGTCAACAAAGCGGGACCGTCAACAACGCGAAAGGTTTCCCTGTGCTTCCCGTTTCGGTCGACCGCGCACCTGTAGTACGACAGCAGCCCATTGCTAAGGACAAACCACCGCCGCTGATAGCCCTTGATGTAGTTCGTCCACTTGAACACCCAGCCTTTGTACGTGTCGCCGGCAGGGGTGGGAGTGGGCGTCTTCGGTTCCGACATCTCGCCCCCCCCTAAAAATTCAAGCTCGAGGTTTCTGGAGCCTTGAAAGGGAGAGAAAACGACGGAATCTTAAATGCGGCACAAAAGTAAAAGTAAACAAACACAAAGTAAAGGCTTTCCAAACCTAAACAAGTAAAGGTTGCGTCAACAGACATCAATGGTTACAGTATGCAAGCTGTCATCACGCGGGGTTCAAGCAAGGGATCACTGAGCATTGATCTTTGGTTGCGCTGTGACGGGTCAAAGGTCAAATCAGGAATCGATACACTTTCTCTGTTGGCAGGCCGCGTTAATAGCTCATCTATGCTACGGAAGTAGAAATACAAAACATGAGTCATTCAATCAAACTTTAGTATTCGCTCCCTCTTGGTAGCCTTCAGGGAACATGATCGTCTGAAGGAAGTCAACATATTTAGAGTTGTTTTAACTTCTACTTCAGGAAGACGTGGCGTCTTTCTCATAACAGGGCAGCAAAAAAAGAGGAAGAAATCAGTGTTTCAACCACAGCAACTTGGTGAAAGTCTAGAGTGAGGTTCGTCAAACTAGGAGTTAGCCTACATTAGCTGCTGTGTGTGAGAGTCGCGTCAAAACAACTCGCTGCTAACATCAGCTAAAGTGAAGAAACCCAATCTGACACGTTTGCTCCCGAGTTCACCGGCTGATTTGTGGATTTTTCAAAGAAAAAAAACAAAAGCGGCGGTGCCAATAAACAATCGTTCGCTCGGTCGCGAGCTTTCCGACGCGTCGATGGCTGAATGTTTACCTTGACGTGTCCAAAATGCGAGATCAGGCAACCAGACACCCGGTGAAGTCACTGCTAACCCCTGACACCCATTCGCTGCTAGCCGCCGAGGCTAACGGGGCTAAGTGGCCGAAACGGGACGGGCTGCAGCTGGAGATCAAGCGAGCCCGAGGGGCGGCCGACAACGGCGCGGCGACTGTCCGACAAAGTGACCCCGAAGCGTTTCAACACTCGCCCGCGGTGTCCCGCCGTGTCATGTTTACTCGACAAGCTGCCGAAGATGACAAATACCTACAGCTAGCTAGCTACATCTAACTAGCCCAACGTTAGCTCGTTGGTTACACCCGGTGCAACACGACAGCATTCCGTGTAGAAACGCAGAGGGGAGGTTATATTGATTTTCTTATTTTTAGCTCTATCAAGGTAAGATTTACCTGTTCCAATGAATCCACCCAAAGCAGCATTTGTGCCTTTTTGGAGACATTTTCGTCGTACGTCTTGTGTTACGCTAAATACATTAACCCCTCAAAAAAGCTAATTAATATCTCACGTTATTGGAGCACATATTCACGCTTTAACGGCTTTGTATCGTGTGGCTTTCAATAAAGTTGACTCAAATTGTTTATAGCAAGAAAGTTTAATTTTGAAAACAATGAATTTCATCGTGTAAATAGCAAAAACAAGTTGAATAAAATCACGTCTGACGCAAACAGCCTTATTACATATGAGGAAAGGGACAACAGAAGGTGTTTTTTTTTATTCCGGCAGACTTTTGTTAGAAAAGAAGTGCTGCACGGAGTCTCATGTTTATAAGAAATAAAATAAAGTTGAGTCCTGTGGTCATACAAAAATTGTAAAAATGCGACTCCGGTGGGACTCGAACCCACAACCTTTGAATCTCTTCGATTTCCTAGAAGTCCAATGCGCTATCCATTGCGCCACGGAGCCACTTGTTGAATGCAGTGAACCTAACATAGATGACCGTTTCTACACGCGCGTGATCACCAAGGAGTCAATTATAAGTTATTTTTATGTTCTCTTAATTAAATGCAGGTAAAAGCCGTCTGACGGGAATACCTCCGGATTTAAAACATTTAAGTTAAAGCGGGTCCTTTTTGTCCTACGGACTGACCACCAGGTGGCGGCAACGTCCTGCAGATTGAATCCTGGAAGAGACATTTTGCAAAGAAAAGCTGAAAAAAGGGACATTTTATCTCAGAATCGGATGATTCTTTCCAACCGAAAAATAAACAAAATGCTCCTTTGTTGCGCTTTGCGTTTTTTTGTTTGTTTGTATTCAAGCTTTGAAGAATAAGTGGAAAAAGACAATGTTGATTCGATCTTCCTATCTTCCTACGTTTAATGTTCAGACACAACGATGAAGCCAAACACGTCAATGTATCTGCCTTTATTTCCTGAAGCTGTCCGATGTGTACCTACGAGTAACGCGGAAGAGGGGACGTGGGGGCGCTCCACTATGTGGAGGATTTCTCCCCTAATTCCTGCGTGTCTTTGACACATCCTGTCACGGGCGGAAGTGTCGGCGATCTCCAGAAAAAAAAACAAAAAAAAACGGGCCGATCGTGGAAGGAGAAGGAGAAGGAGGAGGAGGAGGAGGAGGAGGGAGGGAGAGAGCGCCGTCTGCATCCCCGCCTGCACCGCCGCCTCCGTCCGCCGCGCGACCGTTCCAACGCGGCTCCGTCGGCGCGGGACATGCGCCTTCAGGTCGGCCCTCTCTCTTCCCCGCACACGCGCGTGATGACGAGCCTGCCGACCGGAGCGCGGCGAGGTTGCGAGACGGAAGACAATCGGATAATTGTTCTCTCCCCCTCTCTCTCTCTCTCTCTCTCTCTCTCTCTCTCTCTCTCTCTCTCTCTCGTTCGTTCTCTATAATGAACGCGTTTGTACGTAGATCTGCGCAATCGACGTGAACGCCCGCCTGGACGCAGGAGAGGATTAAGTTACTGCTGCTGCCGGCGGAGGATTATTTTATTGGCCTCCTCCTGTCACGCCCGATTCTTCGGCGACCCCCCCCTTTCCTCCCCCCCCCTTTTTTTTCCACCCCCCCCCTTCCCATTAAAGAGAGGACTCGCACCAAGCAGGTACGCGCACATTCTCGCCCTCGCCGTTTCCTTTTCGGTCGGGCCGCGTCATTGCGGGATTAATTACGCGCTAATGCGCGTCCCCTTTGTTTGCCCACGCGTCCGGTTACGGGGCGTCAAGAAGACGCTCGCGTGCAGACAACAATGGGGGGGACCTGAGGGGGGGGCTGGAATGATGTGAAAATGCTGCATGATCGGGTGGAGGAGGAGGACGGAGGGGGGGGGCTTCGGTTACCGTCCGTGCCACACGGAGCCCGGAATGCCGATGGAGGCGGCGGCGGCGGCACGTCCGAGCATCACGGTGCTCCAGCGTTCGGCGGATGATATATAGAGTTACAGCCGCCACCCCACCTCCTCCCCGGCAGCCCCCCCCCCTCTCTCTCTCTCTCTCCCCCCGGCGTGTTTTGGTAGCGGGCGGATCATGCCCTTTTGTCCACTGGAGCCTGACTGTACTTTTTCGGGCAGACTGGTAAAAGAATTCGCCTGACACACATCAGGTCGACTCGTCTGACTCCTTATTTGAGTGTTTGAAACCTGAAAAATATTCAACATTAAGGAAATTATCGATTATTTCTGATATCCTCTTATTAAGACGTCATTGACGTGTTTATGGCCGCTAAAAAACTGATATTTTTCCCAAGAAATGATGCAAAAAAAGCCCGATTTCACAAGCAGGAACTTATAAATTCATTATTTTGTCATCAGCAAGTTTTATTTACTAATTAAGCATCTTGAAAATGGTGCACAAAGTGATTTAAAGTTGTAACTTGTCCCCCCTGTTGTCCGTCTTCGCCCTCTCCTGCTGAATCATCCCCCCCCCCCCCCCAACAGACATGTCCTTCCGGCGAGGTGTGGTCCGGCAGAGCAAGTTCCGCCACGTCTTCGCCCAGGCGTGGAAGACGGAGCACTGCCTGGACGACGTGCGGGTCTCCCGGGTCACCTGGGACACGCCCCTGTGCGCCGTCAACCCCAAGTTCCTGGCCGTCATCGTGGAGGCCGGCGGCGGCGGCGCCTTCCTGGTGGTCCCCCTCAGCAAGGTCAGGCGCCCCCCCACCCCCCCACCCTCCGGCTCGTGTCCGCAAGGAGACGATCGATGTTAAAAGCGAGTCCGTCGTCCGCTCGCCCGAAAGCCCTGCGTCAGCGGGCCGGGCTAATGTACACGCAACACTCATGACTCCCGGTGGACAATGAGAGGACAAAGGTTGGACGTTTCGTAATCTTCAAGCCGTCCCAACTTTCTGTTGTTGTTTGTTTTTTTTTTTGTGGCCTTCCCCGCTGCAGAGCGGCCGAGTCGACCAGTCGTGCCCGACGGTCTGCGGCCACGCGGCGCCCGTGCTGGACATCCAGTGGTCGCCCCACGACGACAACATCATCGCAAGTGCCTCGGAGGACTGCACGGTCAAGGTCATCTCGAACTCTGACCTTTTATCTCCCTTTATTTTCTCATGTTTTTTTAGGTCAGCGTCTTTTTAGCTGACCTAAACCTCTCCTCCCCCCTCCCCCAGGTGTGGCAGATCCCGGACGGGGGCCTGACGAGCCCGCTGACCGAGGCCGCGGTGACCCTGGAGGGCCACAGCAAGCGGGTGGGGATCCTGGCCTGGCACCCCAGTGCCTTCAACATCCTCCTGACGGCGGGTGAGGGGATCCACGCCCGGCGCGTCCCACCGCTCTGGCCTTTTCTCGCTCCGATAGCAGCATTTGCATGTATTTCCCTTGTAGCAAAACACACACCCCCCCCCCTCCCCCCGCGCTGCTGTTTTCATGTAAACATGTCACATGTCCTCTCGCGCCGCCGACAAATGTTGTTTTTTTTTCGAGGCGTGAACATCCAGGCGCGAAAACACTCCACGTTTAACGGGACAGGAGCGCCGCGTTCGAGGTCCTGTTGCATTATACAGGCACGGAATAGGACCACCACCCCCCCCCCCCACCCCCCACCCCCCGTTCGCCGCAATTCGTCCCCCCCTCGCTGAAAAAAAAAACCGAATCACGAAAAAGAAGCGCTTTAAAGCCTCGTTTTCCTCCGAAAACGCCGCCCGGTTGTACTCCCACCTGACAACAAATGTGTATTGTTGTTGTTGTTGTTGTTGTCTTCCCGCCCCCCCCCCGTCCCCGCGCAGGCTGCGACAACATCATTTGCGTGTGGAACGTGGGCTCGGGGGAGCTCGTGTACCAGCTGGCCGACGCCCACCCGGACCTCATCTACAGCGTGAGCTGGAACAAGGACGGCAGCGCCGTGTGCACGGTGTGCAAGGACAAGGCCCTGCGCGTCATCGACCCGCGCAGGGGCACCGTGCTCAAGGTGACACCCCCCACCCACCCACCCACCCCGTTTGTTTGTTTTTTTTGTACTGCCGAGCCACACCGCTGCTCCTGTTTTACGCGACCGCGTCCAGTGTTGGGCGAGTTACTTCCAAAATGTAATATTTTGTATACTACAAGTTACTTTCTTTCTAAATGAACAAGTTTCTTTGCAATATTACTATTTGTGTAAAGTAATAAGTTGCTGATTACTTTATAGTTCCTTTACTCGCCGCCGTCTTCTTCTTCTGCTGATTTAAAACCATCTTCTTCTCCTTATGTTGAAACTGGCGTCTTCTTCTACTCTTTATTTACCGCTGTTTTCAGTGTGTGTGCATGTGGGCACGCTTTTCTTCTTTTAAACGAACGGCTCAGATTGTAACGTATTACCCGACTCGGTAAATGTAATAATACTACCAAAATATAACTCGCAACGCATATTATTACGCCGTTACTGCCTGACGCAGTATATTACAGTAACGCGTGACGAAAGTCACCCGTTACCCCCCCCCCCCCCCCCAACGCTGACCGCGTCCGTGCTCGCAGGTGCGGGAGAAGGTCCACGACGGGACCCGGCCCATGAGGGCGGTCTTCCTCTCCGACGGGAAGATCCTCACCACGGGCTTCAGCCGCATGAGCGAGCGGCAGCTGGCCCTGTGGGACATGGTGGGTGTCGTCGTCGTCCGTCTCCGTCCCCCCCGCCCGTCCGCTCGCCGTCTCCCGCCCGTCAGACTCCCGAGCTTGCGCCTCCCTCTTCCAGAAGGACCTGTCGGAGCCCATGGCCGTCCAGGAGATGGACACGAGCAACGGCGTCCTGCTGCCCTTCTACGACCCCGACACGAACATGGTCTACCTGTGCGGGAAGGTGAGGGAGGCGTCGTTTCTCCTCCTTTCTTGGCTCCTCCCCCCCCCCCTCCCCCGACTCAATAACGCCCCCTCCCCCCCACCCCCTTGCAGGGCGACTGCACCATCCGGTACTTCGAGGTGACGGACGAGTCGCCCTACGTCCACTTCCTCAGCCTGTACAGCAGCAAGGAGCCGCAGCGGGGCGCCGGCTTCCTCGGCAAGCGGGGCGTCGACGTCAACAAGTGTGAGATCGCCAGGTGAGGGCGGCTCCTGTGTGCGTTCTGCGTTTCGAAAAAAAACGCACGTTTTGGTCATCGCGTGGGACTTTGTCGCCCCCCCGTGCAGGTTCTACAAGCTCCACGAGAGGAAGGTGGAGCCTATTTCCATGACCGTGCCGCGAAAGGTAAACGCCGTTTTTTTTCAATCGTCGGTCCGCCTCGCTGCCCGTCGCTAACCCCGCCTCCCGCCGCCGCCGCCGCCGCCGTCCGCTCAGTCGGACCTCTTCCAGGGCGACCTCTACCCGGACACGGCGGGCCTGGAGCCCGCCCTGCTGGCCGACGAGTGGATCGCCGGGCGGGACGCGGCGCCGCTGCTGGTCTCGCTGAGCGGCGGCTACTCGGCGCCGCCGTCCAAGCACCGCGACACGCTGCGGGGCAAGCCCAAGCTGGCCTCCCAGGACTCCGGGGCCGCGCCGGCGGCGGCCCCCGCCGCCGCCCCCAGGGAGCCGGACGAAGAGGCGCCGGCGCCCCGGGCGGCCGCCAGGGAAGCGGACGGAACGGCGGAGAGGCCGAAAAGAGAGGCGAGTGGAGAGGAAGGAAGAAAAAAAAACGAAAATTTGGGTCGAGCAAGTTCTAAAAAATGCGTTTTTCTTCCAGGACGAACTGTTGACGGAGCTGCTGGCGGAGATGAAGGCCTTGCGGGCGGTGGTCCTGGCGCAGAACCAGCGGATCGAGCTGCTGGAGCGGCAGCTGGCGCGCATCGAGGACGGCGACGTATGAGGGCGGGGGCGGAGGGGGGGGCGGCGGGGGCCGGAGGACTCGCGACGTTTTTCGGCGCTCGCTCGCGAACGATCCGTAGACCGTAGCCTTACTAGAAAATCAACCGGTACCTTAAAGCTGTGCGAGTGGGAGAATGTAGTGAAGCGCCCGCGGCTCCTCGTCCCGACTGGAATTTCAAAAGGTGTCGTGTTCGGGGGGGGGGGTCGCGAGGCGCCGTGTGGGGGGGGGGGGGGTGGG
>JASSRZ010000060.1:2164048-2176269 GCA_032164315.1 Malacoctenus gilli
GGGGGGGGGGGGGGGGGGGGGGGGTCGTTGATTGAATGGGGGGAGAAGTTTGATATAAAAGCGCCTTTTCATCCACAATCGGATCCGTCCGTCTTTAATCTCCCACAAAAAAAAACAAAACAAAAAACACGTTGTGTTCGTGGCTTATTGTCCGATTCCAGCCTGAGATTTGGTCGCCACGGTGATTAAAGCCCCCCCCCCCCGCCCTCCTTCACTTTCTCAGAGTCCGACGCAGCCAACCCCGGGCGTGAAAGCGGGCAGACTGTCGTTTCCCTGCGGCTCCGACGCCGGGGGGGTGGGACTCCTTAATACAATATCAATACAGCATTTAGAGCTGGCCTTTACTGTCTGCGATGTTAATGGGGATTAATGGGAGTAGGTTGTGGTGGGGGGGACGGGGGGTGGAGGTGGGACGGGGGGGGGGGATGGTATCGACGGGGCGGATCCTGCCCAGACCGAGGGGCGGTTAATAACGACTCGGCCGGAGCGTCCTGGACTCGTTTAAGGACGACGGCCCGGACGTTTGATTGTTTGCCGCGTGGGATTAGCGAGGGGGGGGGGGGAGACGAGGGAGAGGGGGGGGGGGCTGCTGCTTCAGGCCACTTGCGAATCAGACCAAGAGCAGGAGGATTAACCGCGAAATTGGCGCGGAACGAGTACGTTTCTCCGTCGAAGGTCACGAAAAGAACGGGGGGAGAAAAACAAAAAACGAGCGTTTGGCGCCGGGCTCTCGTTCGCTTCTTCTTCTCTGGTTCGTGGCGCGCGACAGGGAACCTCCGCGCGCTCTCTCCGTCCTACTTATCTCGCTTGCTTCTCCTCCATCGTCTTCGCCCCCTCCCTTCCTCCCTTCAAATTCCCGCCCGCGGTTGACGCAACGTCGGCCGCGCGAGTTCGTGGGGCTGCGGGCGCCAGATTGGCGCGGCGGGCGGCAGCTCGAAACGGGAAGCCAAAACGCGAACACGGCGCCGTTCGAAGGAGGTGGAGGAGCTCCGCCCCGAAAGCTCTTTGCAGGCCCCCCCTTCTGGCTCCGTTCGGCGTTCGTTTGGCCTTTGTTCCCAGATAACTGGCCGCAATACCGCGATACAAACGCAGCCCTCATGCATTAATCACGCGCGGCGGCGGTGCATTATTCATCCCGTCATCTCTATACAGAGTTACGCGCTCGCCTTTATTCACTCCGCCTCCCGGTTTTCGCTTTCCACCTCTGATTTCGCCGCCGACGCCCCGGCGAGGGGACGCTTCGCTTCTAATGATAGTGGTCTCCTTATTGCTGCCTTTTTGTGCGCGCGTATGTGTGTGTGTGTGTGTGTGTGTGATGGTGGCAGGGAGCAGAGGCGCTGACAAAGGTGACGAGTGGGCGGCATGCGTGCGCGCATGTGCGTATGTGCGTGTGTGCGTGTGTGAGTGTGTGAGAGTGTGTGTGTGTGTGTGTGTGTGTGAGTGTGTGTGTGTGTGTGTGTGTGTGTGTGAGTGTGTGTGTGTGTGAGTGTGAGTGTGTGTGTGTGTGTGAGTGTGAGTGTGAGTGTGTGTGTGTGTGTGTGTGTGTGTGTGTGTGTGTGTGTGTGTGTGTGTGCTCTCGCTGTACCGAGTGGTGCAGGAAGTGGCTGGTGGAGGGGTGAGATCCAGAGTTCAGAGTGGCGTCACGACCCCCGCCCCCCCCCCCCCACTGATGCTGGGAGGGGGGGGGGCTTAGATGGGGCTCAGAAGCCGGAAAACCATCTCCGACCCCTTTTTTCCAGGTCGTCTGACTCATTCCGATCTTTAATTTCAAGTTTGGACGCGCGGAGGAGTGAATTCGCAACTCCCCAAATAATAAAACTCGCCTCATTCCGAGATCGGAGAGACACGAAAGCTCCCGTCCGTTTGATCCGTTTTTTTTTTTTTCTAATCGCTCTTTTTACCTCCGGCGTTCCACTCGCCACTGCCGCCGCCGCTCATCCCCAGGAGGGCGCCGGCCACCCACAGCACCACGCCGTCCACGAGGTCCCGCGGGAGCGCCGCGCAGTTGCGCACGCTCTCCGCCCGCTCCCGGGGCTGGAAGCCGGCTCCCCACGTGCTCTCGCCGCCGCCAGCCGCCTCCCCGTCGCCCGACCTTTGCGCCGCCGCCGCCCCGGGCCCGCTCTGGCGGCCGCGGATGTAGTCGGCGCGCCGGCGCTCTGTCTGCGCCTCCTCCGACGGGTGGTAGTTCCTTGATTTCCCCACCAGGCACACCTGCGGAGGGAAGGGAAGGGGGGGGGGTGAATGTCAGCGCGGCTCCCGCGGGTGCCCGGAAACCCGTGAACTCAACCTGGCAATGAAAGCCCGAAAGGGAAGCGTTAATATTCACCTTCCTCTAAATAGCCGCTCATCTTATCCTCCTCTACATCAGTGCTGAGAAACAGACAGCTCAGAGGAGAATAAAGAGTTGGGGTGCGTTCCAATTCTTACCTTAACCCCCGCTCCTCAAAAGGTGCAAGTGCTGTCCTAATTCTTAGGGAGTTAAGTTGAGGAGCGAGTTTAAGGAACGAAACCTTTCCTTTAAACCGAGGAGTGCACCTACCTTCAAAGTAAGTGTTACCCACAATGCATTGCGCTATTTACAGTTAAAACGAAAATGTATTTTCTTTGTTAAGAGATATAAACATGACGAAAAACATCGCATTCTCTTAGTTTAGGCCCATTATTTGGATTAATTACCTCATTGTTGCTTAAGTTTCATTTTACGATCAATAGTGGCACCACATTGGTACTGTTGCTATTGTTGCTACGGCGACGGCTTCTTCTCTTCTGACTTGATACTCAACGCCACTTTGGCGTAATGCTGCCCCCTATCGACCGAGGAAGTATCTGCATTTAAGGAGTGTCCCGTTTCCAGCCGTTAACGCTTGGTTTTGAGGGGAAAAATGAAGGTTGCGGATCAAGGAAGAGAATTGGAATTGGGCCTTAATTCCTTAATATTCATCTGTAATTTAGGGGGATTAAGAGAAGGAGGAACGAGTGTGTTTTCATAAATCCGCCTTTAAAACGAGACCCTCGTGCTCCGAGAAAAGTGGGACAAACGGGGACGTGTTATTGTCGGGACGAGGCGGGACGAGTTCGCCGCGTACCCGCTTGGTGGAGGGGATCCTCAGGCAGTCCTCGCGCGTGTCGAAGCCGCACACGCGGCCCACCTTGCCGACGAAGTCCACGTACTCGCGGTACTGGGACTTCCGGCACTGCCGCCGCCGGTACTTGCCGAAGAAGTCGAAGAAGCAGCACGGCAGCACGAAGAAGCGGCAGGAGGAGGACGACCTGCAAAAAAAACAAAAGGGGGGGGAAGGGCCCGATCAGAGGCTCAACGCCGCCACCAGGTGGCCGTCCCGAGCCACGCACCCAGGCTCAGAGGGGACAAGAACACACGTCTACATCCACGCATCACCAACGCCCACCCCCACCCCCCCCTCCTTCCTTTTTTACCCATAATGCCATTTCAAATCGCAGAGATCAGCTGGCACTTGAGCCGCCGCGCGCGCGATTGTGTCCCCTGATGACTCGCCTGGCCGCCATGACGGGGATCCACGGCGTGAGCTCGTCCGAGTGGTTCCCAATCAGCCAGTCGGTCGCCGGGAATAAGAAGCTCTCGCCGGGAGTAATTGCCTTTTCCTGAAATAGCAACGAGCAAAAAAAAGAAGAAGAAGAAGAAGAAGAAGAAGAAGAAGAAGCGTGAGAGCTCCTGAGAGCGGGAGGAGACGCGCGTCGATTTAATTCAGAATCCCTTGATGGAAAAATCGTGCGAAGGGGAAACTTTAATCGCCGCAAACTTTTGATGAAACAGAGTTTAAGTGATTTAAGGAGACAAATGTGGTTTATTTATCTATTTATTGGCGTTTTTATAAGTTAAATAACTCCGTCGTTGTTTGATGAAGTCATAATGTTAGAAAATAAATATCTATCCATCACCTCCAGCTGCGTCTGGGGGCCGTACGTGTCCCAGATCCTCCTCCGGCGGACGTCGATTCCTTTCCCAGGGTGCTGCAAGACAAAGGGGGGGGGGGCGAAAATTACATACAGTATATGTGGTGAAAATATCCAGAAGGACTGCAATTTTTTGTGTAATAAAAAGCTGTATTTTTGAGAGAAAACACTAAAAAACATCAAGTTTTGAGGGTACGACTTAGTTTTCTGAAAGGAGACAAACTGAAACGTGTTTTTTAAGGTAGAAATTCTTTACTTTAATGCAATTATGAGACGATTAAAGCTTCATTAAAGTAGTGAGTCGCCTCCCAACTCTGTCTCGGTGTGTTTAAAGGTCAGCCCTGTCATAAACTTGGCGAATCCCCCCCCCCCTCGGACTCACCCCTTCGTTGGTCAGGATGTGCACCAGGAGGCCGTTGCCGCAGCCCAGATCCACGAAGGACTGCCTGGCGGTCAGACTCTTCTCCGCCCGCTCCTCGGCCCACAGCACCTGCCGACGCCGTGGGGTGACGGTCAGACCCAGCTGTCGCCCTGTGACACCCGTTTTTTTGGGGGGGTTGCGACAATAGGTGGTCCGAACTCACCAGGAGATACGTGGCGATGGCGACGTCCTCGTAGACAAACTTCTCGGGGTCCGTGACCTCGGGCCACACCTGGAGAGACGGCGAGGACACGTCAGGGGTGGAATAAAGGGGCGAGAGGACACAGCGGGGGGGGGGGGGCGTCCTCCTCACCTTCACCATGGCCTTGTACTTCTCCTTCAAGCGCTGGTACGTGACGCCGTACTTCTCCACGGGCAGCAGCGACAGGGTGGCGGGGAACTCGCCGGCGCGGCACTCGCCGGCCCAGCGCAGCAGCTTGGGCAGCAGCTCCGACGCCAGCCAGGGCAGCCTGGGGCGGGCCACGCCGTCGGCGAGCCAGCCGTCCGCCGCCAGCGCGCGGAGCTCCAGCGACCTGCGGGGCGACAGACCCCCCCCCCGGCGTTACGTCCAGACTCGGGGGACGGGACGGGACGTGGAAGCGCGCGCCAGCTCACCATTCCTCGCCGTCCTCGCTGCGGAGCGCCACCTGGTAGACGTTGCCCTCCCTGTAGGACACGCGTCCGTCCTCGTCCTCCTCGAACGGAAGGAAGGTCACGCGCTGCCCGTGGACGTCTGAGGAGAAGCAGGAAGCAGGATGGATAAATGACAGGCGGGAGGAAGAGGAGGATGAAAGTCTTCGAGCAGTCGCTACGGCAACCGTGAACTCACTGGAATCATCTCCATTTACGAATTAAAACTCTATTTTTGAAATATTAAAGAATAAAAGTATTATTTACTTTGAAGCCACAATAAATTAAATCACAATTTAACAAAATTGGTAAATTTTAGTATTATTCAAGATAAAAAAAACAGGTTGTTTTATTTTATTTTGAAAAATCAAGATAACTGGATAAATACAAGTAAATTTAATGGTTTATTTAATACCAACTGATGACTTATTATGCTGAAAAAATGCTTGTTTATGAAAGAATACAAGGAGGGCTACTCAAAACAAGATACTAATTAAGGTAATGAGAGTATTAATATTTAGTTACTGCAAATACAAGTTCCTACCTTTCAGTATAAGTTCTTTCTGCTGCGTCGTCCCGTAACAGTTCACTTTGGGAATGAACGTCCGCGTCACGGACGACCACGGTTTGTTGTTGTTGTGTGGTTTGTTGTCCGCGTGCGCGTCGGGCTCCGCGCCGGCGAGGAAAGCCAGCACATCCTCGCAGAGCCGCGGCTGAGCGCCAAGCAGCCGCCTCAGGTCGGCGTCGTCCGCGTCGCCGCCGTCCGTCACCGTGACCCCGCAGAGCCGCTTGTTGGCCACGTGCGGCTTGTTTATCCACACGTCGGCCGCCGACCAGAAGCCGTCGGGGAGGCTCGCGCAGCCCGCGGGGAACTTTAGGGACTCAAGTCGGGGCATTGCTACGCCTCAGAGACCCCCCAGCCATGTGTTTACGGTCCCCCTCTGTCCACTTCCGGGTGCTGTGTTTACGTCCGCACTCGCCGTTGTTTTCGGGAGCGCTGCGTGATGCCGTCACGGCAGGCTGACGTAGAAACGCAGTATTATTGGCCGAACGATAGAGGGCGCTGATTCAATGCAACTCAATCCACGGGAGTTTCGACAATAAATACAGGATTAATTGAAAAAGAACTGGTTTTAATTCGTGTGAGTTTCACCCTTTCAATAGAGAATAAAACACTAATTTGATACAAAATATTTTTCAAAATATTTTAACTGTATTACTTGTACGTTTAGTCGTATTAATAACATACAATTTCAATCTTAATATTTATTTATTTAAACCACCAATCGTCATTCTTGTCTTTAACGTCTACTTCTAAGTTTTAATCGGTAAAATTACTGAACCAAGTATTAATATTGATATTGTTCATGAATGTTCTTGTTTTATAATGATTTCACTGGATCCACAGCAGGTTATTAACAACAATGGCGGATATTGACACGGTTGATCACAACCTCTGCCCGAGGCTCTTTTCACTCACATCTCTCTCTCTCTCGCTCTCTCATGGTGTGTGTGTGTGCGTGCGTGTGGGGTGTGTGTGTGAGAGGGCTTAATGCTGCATACTCTGAGGACGATCATGTTTCTCCCTGCGACAATTAACACAGTCAAGACGGCATGTTTCCCAGCCTGATTCATCCTCTGACTCCCCTAAAAGTTCACTCAGGCCTCTCTCTCTCTCACACACACACACGCACACACGTCACACAACAGGTTGTCTAAGTACCTTGTCCTAAAGGTTAGGAGTGGTTGAGTTTAAGTTGTAAATGCTTGTGAACCAACATTGCAGGTAAAGGCCAAAACTTGTAACAACACCCCCCCCCCCCACTAACCCCCTTTACCCCCCTCCCATCCTTTTTTTTCTTAAGTGCATAAAAGAGGTGAAAGCAGATCTCCCATCAGCCACTCCTCCACACAGACTCCTATTGAATCCGATGAAAGAAAGGCATGTGTGTCAGTGTGTGAGTGTGTGTGTGTGTGTGTGTGTGTGTGTGCTGACTAATTCAGGGTCGGGAGGAGTGACGGAGGCGAGCGACGCCCGCACCAGGAAGTGCAAAGTTCAGGCCCCGCCGCTTCTCCACCGCGAACTGGCCCGTCTGCATTCAGCGCAGGCGGCCGCTTCTTCTCACACTCACAGAACAGTAATCCAGTCAGACCTGTTTGGCACCGGCAGGTATGAGGGGACGGAGGCACGCACGCGCGCGCACACACACACACACACACACACACGTACACACACACGTACAGAAAGAAATAATCATTTGCCTCTGTTGCCACACAGCTCACGGCAAGTTTCGGGCAGAAAAACCCACAACAGTGTGTGTGTGTGTGTGTGTGTGTGTTTGCGGTGTTTGGTGACCGCCAGCCGCTGGTGGGAGCGAGACAACCTGGTCAAACATGTTTACATCAAACTCAAAATGAGCATTTGTTGTCACGACTCATCACAACAGAGAAGAAAGCAGCAGGACGTGTTGCATTTTATTTTATTTCGCTCGTAAAAATGGTCAAAGTTGGAGAAAAATGCAAGAGAAGTGGCGCAACTGTTTGTTTATTACCTGCATACAATATTTCAGGATGCGCTTCAGTTGTTGTTAGAGGCCGTTCCATCACTTCTGCCCCCCCCCCCTTTAAACCCACCGTGTCCCCTCCCAAATATTCCCTAGTTCCGCCCCTGGTTTGTGAAATTGGTTGGCTTAATCCAGGGGAAAAGGGGGGGGGGCACCGGCTGGCAGGCGGGGAATTAATATGCACCAGCTGACAGGTGGGGGGTGGTGGTGGTGGTGGTGGTGGGGGGGGGGGGGGGCGGGGGGGGGGGGGGGGGGGGGGGGGGGGGGGGGGGCACTGAGAGGTGAGGCCATCTTTGAGGGGGGCCTCAGGTGAGAGGAAGCCCGGAAGGAGTGGGCGTGGCCAGGTGGAGCGACGGAGACGGAGGTGGGGGGGCGGAGGAACAGCGCCCGACACACACACACACACACACACTCTTACACACTCACTTGCAGGTGGAGCTCAGCAACAGTTGGAGCGTCTCTTTGAGAAGCCAAACGTCATAATAAACTTCACCGGAAACGCGGCTCGGATTGCTCGGATGGTCCCTTACCTTGGGGGGGGGGCGTAGGGGGAGTCCAGGCTTCAGATCGTGATTCGGAAGAGAGGGGGTGGGGGTTGGCCGAAAAAGCGCCTCCGTCGACGTCGCTGGAGGGTTCCTATGCCGACATGGATGCGTCGTCTCGGGCCGTGTGTGGTTAGGACGTAGGCAGCCAGCCAGCCAGCCAGCCGGGACACTGAGTCAGTGCGACCCAACGGTACGTTCCGCCTCTTGTCACTGTCTAAACTTGGTGTTTTTCCAGTCAACACAGTGAGCGCAGTTGGTTTCAATGGGGACAAAGTCAATCTGTCCACAACACGCTCATTAAACGTCGTTTGGCTTTAATTGGGAACGCAAACGAGACTAAAAACATCCCAAACAACCTTTTTTTCTACCATATCTAATATTATTTTCGTTATTCCTTATGAGATACAACTTTATTCTGTACCTCCACTCCAACCTGCAGTGTTTTTCTTGGAAATAACACACTCTGCTGTTACAATTCATTGTTTGTTGCTATTTGTTTATATTCTAATAACAGCAGTTCTGACATTTTCAGGTCAGAAAATCATCATTTACGTCCAAAAAAAACAACCAACTCAATGACTAATTGGTGAAATACTAACTTTGCTACACTCATACTTGTAATCCTGCTTCCTGAGTACTTGGATATTACACACTTGGAGTGCGTACTTCGCGTGGCAGCGTGTCCCGGCAGTCCCGAAAGTGTGTGGAGGCTTCTCCGGCTCGCCCGACACGCCCTGCACCCCTTCTGAATAGATCTGAAGGTGTTATCTAACCTCTCTCTCTCCCTCTCTCTCTCTCTCGCTCTCCCCTTGCCAGTTAACCCCTTCTTTGCCCACCTGGATTAGAGGGGGGGGGGGGGGGCCCTCAGAGCTGTGTGTAAACAAAGCAGAGCCGGAAAGGGGCTCCTGGTGGGCTCCAGGCCTCAAAGGGGCGGGCCCCTGTGTCAACTTCTGCGCTTAATAACTAAACGGCCGGTCGCACGTGGCACGAGAGGCCTTCTTTTGTTGTTTTACGCCCCCCCCCCCTCCTTTCTTTCTCTTTCTCGGTAGCCGCGGCAAGTTAAAGATTGATCGGTGCGCACACAGAGCCGCCTTTGTTGACCGCCGCGGATCTCCGAGAACGTGACCTGCCGAAAGAATCCCGGCGCGGCGGAGAGAGAAAAAGAAAATACTCTAATTGGGAGTTGTCCCCAGAAAATGGATGCAAGCCCGGACTGGCAGCGTCTCGTATTTATCGTGCAGAGGTGTAACCGTAGGAAAAGGAGAGAGAGAGAGAGAGAGAGTGAGAGAGAGAGAGGAAGGGTTGCCAGTTGTGTTGTCGAGAGTCAGGAGCTCGTTTAGTTTTTTTGGGACAGGCGAGCGTTGAAGGCCTCCCTCTGACTCACGCCTTTCCGGGGCTTGGCGCGCCGATAAGCGGGAGATTTATTGGGCCGGGGGCGAACGCCCGGGCGGAGTCGGCGCACGAGACCTGGAAAAAACTGGAAAAAAAAGCCTCAGCGAGGAGGGTTTTCCCGCGGAGTTCTCGCGGCGGAAACGTAAAAGAAAAGGGGCGTCCGTCCGTCTCCGTGAGGACGGGAGCCGCCGGCTGCCGGAGTATGCGCGACATGCGGCTGTGCGAGTGTGGCTTCGGCGCGCACACACACACACACACACACACACACACACACACACGCACACACTCCAGCGGTTACGTGAACGCCGTGTGAACCGGATCCGGTCCAACTGGTGAACTGAGGTCCGCCGACGTATCCGCGCTTCCTTCCTCTCTACTGGGTTTAATCTGTAACCTGTGAAACCCCCCCCCCCCCTTCCTCTTGCAGGCAGGGGGTCCGGGCCATGCTGATGGACCAGGACACGCAGTGGCTGCACCAGCTGCTGGCCGAGGTCCAGCTGGAGAAGTTCTACCTGCGCGTGCGCGACGGCCTCAACATCACCCGCGTGGAGCACTTCAACTACGTGAAGGAGAGCGACCTGGAGCAGATCGGCATCAGCAAGCCAGGTGGGCCAGGCGGGGGGCGCCGCGGCGAGGGGGGGTTGCCCTGCCGAGGCCCCTCCCCCCCCCCTCGACACGTTCCCGTAAACATCCCTCCTCTCGTTCCGTCCTCGCAGCGCAGAGAAGACTGTGGGAAGCGCTGAAACGCCACAAGACCGCGCGGCCCCGATCGTGGATCCCCAAGGTCTGACATCCCCCCCCTCCCCCCCCACCCCCTCTCCTCCCACTTGACCACCTGTTCCGGGCCGTTTAATAATTCACGCCCGCTCGCAGGTGTTCGGCGGCCGGGGCGCGGAGAGCGGCGAGCCCCCCGCGGCGAGCCAGGAGGGCGGCGGCGGCGGCGGGCGGGCTCTGCCGTGCCTGATCCCGGACGGCGAGCTGAGCCTGGGCGAGAAGCTGGGCTCGGGGTCCTTCGGGGTGGTGCGGCGCGGGGAGTGGCACACGCCCACCGGCCGAGTGGTGAGGCGCCGAGCGCGGCCCGTCGTCCCTCCACGTCCCCGTCCCCCCCCCTCCTTTTTTCGGCGTTTTTACCCCCCCCCCCTCTCGTCCTCTTCAGCTCCACGTGGCGGTGAAGTCCCTGAGGAGCAGCATGTCGCGGCAAGCCGACACCCTTACCGACTTCCTGCAGGAGGTGACCACCATGCAGTCGCTGGACCACCCCAACATCATCCGGCTGTACGGCGTGGTGCTGACGCAGCCGCTCAAGATGGTGAGAAACCCCCCCCCCCTCTCATCCGTCCCCCTCCCCCCCCTCCCGGACGGCGAGGACTCACGCCGCTGTCGCCGCAGGTGACGGAGCTGGCGCTGCTGGGCTCGCTCTACGACACGCTGCGCTCGCGGCAGTTCGAGTACCCGCTGGCGCGCCTCTGGCTCTTCGCCGCGCAGGTGGCCGCCGGCATGGACTACCTGGAGACGCGGCGCTTCGTGCACCGCGACCTGGCGGCGCGCAACGTGCTGCTGGCCTCCAAGGAGGCGGTGAAGATCGGCGACTTCGGCCTGATGCGCGGCCTCGGCGAGGAGTCGGACCACTACGTCATGACGGCGCACAAGCGGATCCCGTTCGCCTGGTGAGGGAGGAAGGGGGGGGGGCGGGAAGAGGGGGGGGGGCGTCAGGTCACCTGACGGCGGTACTCACGCCTGCGCCCGTCTCGCCGCCGTCCAGGTGCGCGCCGGAGAGCCTCCGCGTGGGCTCCTTCTCGCACGCCTCCGACGTCTGGATGTTCGGCGTCACGCTGTGGGAGATGTTCACCTACTGCGAGGAGCCCTGGTTCGGGCTGTCGGGACGGCAGGTAGGCGCTCGATAGGCCCCGCCCCCCTCCTCCGCCGCGACTCGGGGGCTCCGCGCGTTTACCGGCGTGGGTTGTTTTTTTTTTTTTGTCCCAGATCCTGTGGCGCGTGGAGCGCGAGGGCGAGCGCCTGGAGCGCCCGCCCGACTGCCCGCAGGAGCTGTACGCCGTCCTGAGGAAGTGCTGGACGTGCAACCCGGCCGAGCGGCCCAGCTTCGCCCAGCTGACCGCCATGGTGTCGGAGGTGCGCTTGGCCGGCCGAGACGCCGAACCCCGCCTCGCGTCCGACCTTTTGGTTCACTGTCTTCCGTGCTTTCGTCCCTTCCCAACGCAGGCCAAACCGATGGAGGTCCAGGCGACGAGGGACTTCGCCGAGCCCAGGAAGCTGGCGCTGGCGGCCGGCGACGCCGTGACCGTCGTCGAACACGGGTGGGTGGGAGAGAGAGAGCGAGAGAGAGAGAGAGAGGGAGGGGCGGACCACCTTCCGTCCCGGCACAATGAGCTATTGTTGCGGCGAATCGTGGCGTTCGGGTCGGCCGCTTTTTGAAGCCGCATTCCGGTTTTGATCTCAAGTCTTTGATGAACGAGTTTGGCCGCTTTCGCGCTTTTGGGCCTTCGTGATAAAACGTCTCTCTCTCTCTCTCTCTCTCTCTCTCTCTCTCTCTCTCTCTCTGTCTCTCTCTGTCGCTCTCTCCCTCCCCCTCACTCTCTCTTTCCCTCTCTCTCTCTCCCCCTCACTCTCTCTCTCTCTTTCTCTCTCTCTCTCTCTCTCTTGCTCTCTCTCTCTCCCACTCTCTCTTTCTCTCTTTCTTTCTCTCTCTCTCTCTTTCCCTCTCTCTCTCTCCCTCAC
>JASSRZ010000060.1:2192083-2206139 GCA_032164315.1 Malacoctenus gilli
GCGGAGACTCAGCGGCTTCACGGCCACGCTTTAGACAAACAATGACACTCATTAACATTTTGATGTCCTCATTTTGACCACTTAACAAGCCTTTATAGGCCTCATTTTAATGATATATTCATGTAAAACTAAACTTTATTGATGTATTCGATATTTGTAGCATTCTCTGGTTAAATATATGCAATGTTAAACATGTTTTTGAGTCATTTTCAACAGTTGGACTATTGACAAGAAGATACGAGACAGTGATCGAATGAGCTGAACAGAATTCATCCCTTTGGACTTTGCTTTTGACCGTCTGCAGGAGGAAAGTTGCTCCCCTGGACTCGATCGGCAGCTTCCAGATGGCGAGTTCGAGGACCAGAAAGGTGAGGGGGAAATGAGGGACTTTACAGGACGAGAAAGTGTGATGCCAGGTGCCGTTTGAACCAACCGAGCCCTTTGTCTTCGTTTGGCAGGATGAGCCGGACGCCCACGGGAGGGACTACGGCGTCTAACGGGACGTCTCCGGCCGCTGGACTCTGTTCGCGCGAGGAAAAAGCCGAGTTTCAACGTTTATGCTGATATTTATTCACTTATTCGGGACCGTCTGATGCAGGCGTGTCCCGGAGAGCTCCCTCCCTCCCTCCCCTTTTTTGTCTTCTCCCTCCCTGCTCCAACACACCTGACTCTTAACGAGGGCTCGTTAAGCAGGCTGCTGCAGAGCTTTATGACATCATCCCAATCAAGAGCAGGGGTGACGTCAGGAGCTCTGAGGAAAGAGCGGCGCTCCTCCAGGACTGGAGGTGGACGCCGCTCACCTCCTGTGATGCCTGTCAAACACCGCCCCCTATCGGCGACAAACACGACTGCGTGTGCGTACATGGAATAAAAATTGTAAGGAAAAAAAACGAAACTCGGGGCTCCAAGTGTCGGTTTTTTTGGGGGTTTTTTGGACGAAAGAAAAATGCAATCATGTTCCCAAAGACTTTTATTTTTCAAGCTACAATTAAAAGAAAACAGACTGCAGAAAATATAGAATTTGCTTGGGTATTCTCTCTTCACTTTAACATATGTACAGTTGTCAAAGAACAGGATATGTACACGGATTTTGAAAGTCGGGTGGAGAGTGCAACTGCTACCGGGGGCTTCCCAGGACTCTCCCCAAAAACAATCAATTAAAAAAAAAAACAAAACCAAAAAAAAACAATTGGTAAAACCAAAAAAAAAACAAAACAAAAAACAATGCCACAACCTACGCAGCCTCAACTGAATTTCTCTGTACACTACGACATTAGTTCTCGATGTGAGACAGCCTGAACGTCCTCTCTCTGCCGCGGGCGCGTCTCTAAAATCCCGCTTCTCAGAAAGCTAACAAATAAACAAGTACATGAAATTTAAAAAAAACAAAACAAAAACAAATATTTTACAACCATTCATAAACAAGCCTCATCAGAGCCCATGTGACAAAGCGCTGTCGTCGCTTTAAACCCCTCAAATGACTCAACAACACAAGAAAAAGTAACAAAAGAACGACTAGCACTCGACAAAAAAAACAAAACAGGTTTTCAACTGCTTTCAATGTAAATGTTGTTCATGGTAAACGGCTATCAATGATTTACAAGCCAGACAGTGAGAAACGTGAAGCGCTCGATCGTGAATGTACATAGCCAGGCGCGGGCTCGATCGGGCCGCCCGCTTCCCCGCCCGGCGCCACGGAAAACGATAGTGAGGGCTTATATTTGAGAAGGTGCTGAAAGGAGCGCACGGACGCAACGGAAAAATACGTAGCCACCGAAATCTTTTATTTCGTTGAATTTTAATCTCCGAGGAGGAAGAGGGACGTCTTCTCCGCGGAGAACCGTCGGAAACAAAAGGAAGCTTTCGCCGACTTGTCGGAAACTCAAAAGACTTTGTGTGCGAAACGGCAGATTACGATAAAGCCAATCGATGAGGAAATTGGTGAAATGATCCGCGCGCTCCATTTCTGAACGGTCGCCGAGACTAACACGAGAAACCAAAACAAAAGAACGCCAAAGTGGAGGGATAAATAAGAACGGTTGTGATTGTCAACGGAAGTCCTACAAAACTGGCAAATACGGTTGCCGTCCTGCTCATAATTCAGGCTGTTTTGGCTGTAGGCATCGAAGAAAGAAAGAAAGAAAGAGAGAAAAGAAAGAAAAACGTGTCAAGAGACGACAGCAGAAACACAAAAACAAAATGAGAAATAGACCGAAGGGTGAGTGCTTCTTCCCGCCGTCCTCGCCTCTTAAGTGTCTTTTTTGTGTCCCGACCGCCGCACGTCCCTGCACTTGTGGCAGTAAAAGATGTCGGGCACGTTGGACTTCTTGATTTTGGCGCACGACAAGTGCACCCAGATGCTGCACTGGTTGCACTCGATCATGGGCCGCCCGGCGAACGGCTTCCCGCAGTAACACGTGATCAAGTCCCAAGAATCGTCGCCTGGCAGGGGGGGGAGAGAGGGAGGTCAGAGGTCAAAAGAGGTCACGGAAAAAAAAAATGACGATGCAGCCGGGGAAAGGCGCGCGTCTCTCACCTGACTCCACCATGATGTCCTCGTCGGCGATCCAGGTCTCGCCCTCGCTGGAGCTCATCTCCGCGTCCCTGATGGCTTCGTCCGCCGGCCCCTTGCCCAGCCCCTGCATGCTGGAGGTGGAGCCCCCGTGCTCCGACAGGTCCTCCCTGCCGGCGCGCGCCTCGCCGTGCGTATTCCTCGCCTCCGAGTCCGTCTCGCTCTGCGGCGCCGAGCTCTTGAGCTTCTTCGCTTTGGGCTGTTTGGAGTTCTTGCTGCGCTTGATGCGCGCCCGCTTCTCGCCCTCGCTGCTGCCGCTGTCCGCCGCCGCCGCCGCCGCCGCCATGGCCGAGCCCAGCGACAGCTTTTTCAGCTTCTTGTCCTTCTTGCGCTCCGCCTTGGAGCTGGCCTGGCTCTCGTACAGGGAGTCCTTGAGGCGCATCTTGTCCAGCAGCGTGCTGTCAGAGTGCATGCGGCGGATGTTCTTGCCCTTGTTGGCGCGCGCCTTGCGCACGAACGTGTGGATGGTGTGGATGTCGGAGTTCCCGTCGCCCCAGGGGGTGCCCATGGAGCTGCTGCCGCCGCCGCCCCCGTCCGCCGACAGCCCCGAACTGTGGACGGAGCTGGAGGACGTCGGGGACCATGAACTTTCCTGCAAGAGCGAGAATTTTAAGGGATCGCTTGACATTCAAAATAATAAATATTGATTTTCAGAGAGCGACTTTTCGGAGCAGCTCACCTCTTTGGGACTGGGGATGTAACCGGCATAAGCCAGGACGAAGCTGCAGAACTTGTTGAAGTCCTCGACAGTCCTCTTTTTCCTCTCTGGGGGCTACAAACAAGAAATCACATGTCGCGCGGCGCTCATTAAGCCTAAACACCACATGGCGCATAACCAGGCGTTCGGAATTACGTCCGGAAATACTCACCAGAGGTTCCGTTTTACATGACAACAGTGAATCTGTTGAGAGAAACAGACATTTGCGATGAGTTCCGTCCGATCGCTGCTCGCTCGCTCGTTTACGTTCAAAAAAACGACACAGAATCGCATTGAAACAGCTGCTTCAGGAAGTGCTGAAACATCTGGACGGGACCCACTACTGGCACGAGGTGCTAACAGCTCAACAGCCAAATTAGGATTACCAAAGAGCAAGCAGATCTTTTTATCAGGCACTGAACCATGATGACGAAAGACATTAAAGGCATAACAATTTGCCTGACGAGGAAAGTCCATGTCCTCCAGCTACGACATGCAACATCCCTGCGCTCACACAATAAGCCCACAGTGTCCAGTTTGTTATCCAATGCCATTAAAACAACTTCCATCAACAGAACGACATCAGATGTGCAACAATTGTTAGCAGGGGCGTTGCTCAGCAAGTTATTGCTGGTGCATAGCAGGGGCCACTTGCTGAAGAAACTGATACGTGACAGGTAGAATGACTGTATGCACTTGATCGTCACAATAACTGTGAGAAGGAAAAGGTGAATATGTTCCCCGGGGAACAAAGAGTGAGATATGAAGCGAGTCTTGCTCAAGTGGTGCACACTCCTGGCTTGCAGTGAGAGTAAAACCGCTTTATTACCACGTTTAGGACATCGCAACATATCACCCAAATACTGACATATAGTCGATTGCTTTATGATCTCAATCTAAATAGTCCCAACGAAGGATTTCCACACATTGTTGCCTCTCCAGCCTGAGCGTGAGCTACCGGCTAATCTTAGCTGACATTGACAGGGGAAGCTGACAACACGTTATTCAGCCCGGAGCCTGGGTCGAAAAGCCGTCTGGAAGCGCTTGCCCCATCACGGTCGCCTCCTGCCAGCCCGACCGCTCGTTAGCGGATGAATAAAACGGTGACAAGGAGGAGAGTCGGGACGCGGCGACTGCGCGGTTAGCCAGCACAACACGGTCGCCTCGGAACTGAAGTGGGAGGCTCGATAGCAACATTAGCTACGAATTAGCAATGTGGAGCCCTTCCCGTTCATTCGGGCGTGTCGCGGGTGTCAGCGCTGGTGTCGGGGTCGATTTTGAGGAGGGACGTTTTCTGGTCAACAGCCGAGTGAATGCAGCTTATAAAATCAACAACCCGTCGGGTGTTTTCACTCAGATGGTCGGGTAACGGCAGCTATCCGGCTACTAGCAGTAACGCTAGCAGGTTCGGCGCGATAACCAACTTAACGGCTAACATTGCGTTAGATAACAGTTATGAAGGTATTACGTGCAAACTGCATCGGGATTCACGTTGACACCAATTTAAAAGTAGTTCCACGACAAGGAAATGGGACATGAACCCCAAACAGTGTTCTTAATTCAGCATACGCCATGAAACGTAATGCTAACGTTAGCAATAACTTGCACCCGGTTACCCGCAAAAGGACATATTTCGACATCCGACAAATGGACAGTGCTCGAAAACGGACGGCTGGGTGTATTTCGGCCCACGACGGGGAAACGTACCTTGGTGTTCAGACATTATGTCGAGCATTGTCGCCTCATCGACAAGGCCTCGAGTCGAGACAGAAGCAGCAGGCGAGCTAGCCGGAGAGCCGCGGCCGTCGCTCTGCGCTTTCCCCCCGGCGTGGCTGCACCTTACCGCCGGGCAACGGCACCAGCAGAAAGCCGAAAGGCGCGGGGAACCGAGGAGGAGAGGGGGGGGGGACTCGAGAACTCCACCGGTGGTCGACGTCGACGCTGTGGACCCCCGGAAAGGGACCCGCAAAAAGCGGCTAACGTAGCGAGAGCTGCCCACCTCCGAACTGTCGCCACACTATTAGCCTGACAAAATACTAATTCCTCCGTCGCTTAACGTGCTGCACTTAAAGCTCCCTTTGCTTCGTCAATGCAAGAATAACCTAACAGCACTCAAATCTACCGCTCTTGCAAACGCTCGTCAAACTATTAATTGAAGATCCATGACTGGAAGTTCTCCGATGAAGTTTTTTTTTTCGCCTCTTCGCCGCGGGGATACAAAACGAAGGAAACTGGAGTTTTTATTCCGCACGGTCCTCTCCGTGCGCGGCAGAAGCCTCTTGAGGCTGCCAGCGAAGTGTTCCGCGCGGTGCACGACGGGAAACGTAGTTCTTGGCGGAGCGACGGCGTCGCCCGCGCGGAGGCTCTCCCGGTGGGGGAATGAACGACATTTCCCGACACCGAGCCTTGACCGTGCACCGGTGGCCTCTGGGAGGTGGAGTCCCGGGCTCCGTGTGACCTGTGTGTGCTACTCGGCGGAACCCGCTGAACTTGGATTCCGCCCGCAAAAGCTCCGTATTTCATCGTAACGTGGCCTGCGACGATCTCAGGTATTCATTGTCGTTCGCTTTGATTGACGCTGTCCTCCCGTCATCGCGTGACTCGGCGGGTTTTCTCCGTTTTTGGTGTTTGAACAGGTGGTGAGTCAGAGGCATGCTAACTAGCTGGAGCGCTCCTGATCTCCCCGCTGTGCCATGTTGTCGGAGCTGCTGCAAGGCAGCGACAGCGGCGGCTTCCTGATCATACAAGGTGGGTTATTCCGCCACCGCGTTGCTAACTGGAGCGCCGCAACACTCGCGTGTCAATTGGAAATGACGACGCGACGTCTGGTTTCTCGCCACATCCGTAGATTCTTGCAGCTATTCTGGACGAAGCCTCCTGAAGAGCTTCATCAGCTCGGCTCTGAGCAGGTACTTGTTAACTGAGCGTGTTTATGTCTATGTGATGTGTCTATAATGAGGGTTAACCACACAGTTACCATATGACCTGGTGTTGTTTTTGTGTGTGATGAACTTAGGGAGGAAACTGTCCATGTACTTGGCTGTGACGTCAGTGAGGAAGAGCTGAGGGATGGCCTGAGAGCATCAGGCCCTCAGAGGTGAGCAGTCCATCTTCAGTGTTCTCTGGCATCGTTGTTTTTGGGCTTTTCTAATCCATGAAATCTGTTTAATGAACCCCCTTTCACCCCAGGCTGCATTTTCACGATGCCTACTCGGACCCCCTGGGGTGGACGGACCCCTCGGCGTTCACGGTCCGCAAGTTCTGCGCGGAGGAACTCGCGCAGCTGCTCCGGCAGACGCCACACCCCAAACCGGCCGTGCTGGTGATCGACTCCCTGACGTGGATTTTGCATCACGCGGACCCGCCTGCCGTCTGCAAGACTCTCCAGCAGCTCAAAAAAGGTGGGGAAGGGGGTGGGGTTTCGGACCCCGTGTTGCAGGACCATATTGCAAAGGAGTGAACCCCCCCCCCTTCTCTCTCTTTTCATCAGGAGGAACGGTCAGAGCGATCATCGGCCTGCTCCACGCAGACATGCATCAGCGGGGCACGGTGGGGAGCGTGCGGCACTTGGCGACCTCGGTCATCGCCGTGTCGCCGGGGCCGAAGGGGGACGAGGCGCTGGCGAAGACGACGAGGCGCTCGAAGTCCGGGAAGGTCACGCAGGACGTAAGCGGCGCTCAAACGCCATCGCCGTTCCGCGTTTTCCGGGTGTTTTTTTTTTAACTCGCGGCTGCTTGACCGTTCTTAGGAGGCCATATTCAGCATCAAGGAGGATCTGACGGTCGTCATCCAGAACAAGCCCAGCCGTCTCGGACTCAAACAGACGGACCCCGAGGAACAGCAGGTGCGGCAGGGCACGTGATGGGTTCCCACGGTAACGAGAGCTTGCTTGTCCCACGATGGCTGAAAAAGTGGCATTTCTGTGTTTTTTTTAATCCCCAGACGGACCCAACAGCCAACTTGACCTTCAACCTCCGTCTCTCCGACACCGAGCGCGAAGCCAAGGAGAAGCTTTCGCTTCCTTTCATGTTCAGCAAAGAAAAGTCCGAAACTCTTCTTTCAATCCGTGTCTCCTTTTTTGTTTTTTTTCCGTTTCTCTTCTCACTTCTTCACGACGCTTGATTTTATTTCGCCTGTCCTGCAGGAAATCGGCTCTGCTGCACTCGGGTCAGGGCTTGGGACGCATCCTGTACGAGCCCGACGCCAACGACGACTACGACCAGGAGGACCCCGACGACGACCTGGACGTGTAGGCCCGACGGGACGGACGTCAGAGAGGCATTCGCCCAAGATTCTTCGAGTCGACCGCTTCACTTTTCGTTTTGTACTTTGAATCGGAAACGCTGTCACTTTCTACTCGTTACTTTTTTCATTAAACTCGACTGATGCGCGACTCCGTGTCCTCGTAGTTGCTGCGACTTCTCTCTAGGGGTCACTCTTAAACACAGGCTGCTTGTTCCTCAAAAGCCTCTGAAGGTCCTACTGTGCCAAGGGGGGGGGGGGGTATTGTGGTTGAAAGAGATCATGGGATCCCAGATATAACATCACTTCCCAGACATTAAGAGTCGCTCTTGAGTGCCTCTGCATTAACCGACAGCATGGAGAAGCGTTTCCAATGACTGGTTTGCATTTCAGATGGATTAGAAATGTTGCATTTTGTCATGTTCTGCAGGTTAAATGAGGCTGATTGTTGCCTGGATACAACCCAGCCTTTACATGCGCATAAGGATGAGTTTTCTGACACACAATTTGACATAAAAATTGTAACACAACGCTTCAAGGAAGAATTACATGAGTCCTGGAGTGATTGACAGGACCCGGATGGTGGTTAGCAAATCTACCAGGGCACTGACAGATTTAATCTTTAGTTTCACGGTCAAAAGAAACGCAAATATCACGCTGATAATTCAAATGTGTCTGACTTTCATCAGTCACACCGCCGTTTACAGACGACATGTTGAGGCGGGTTTATATGCATTAAAAACGGCACACGAGAAAGTTGAATTATTGTAGAAAAAGAAACCCAAAACTACACCGCAGCTGGTTAATTTGAACATAATTTACGGGGTAACGCCGCCGCTCGTCCACGTCTGTTTGTTTTCTTTCCACGTGGACGTGCTGCGCGCAACCGCAGACCCAGTCGCGGAAGTGACGGCAAAGGCGGCGATGGCGGCTCGCAGTTTCATTCCGGATTTCCACTGGACTACAGACTGATTTTAAACCGGACCGGTCTCCACTTCGGGGAGCTCCCACGGAACCGTCTCACGTCGGAGGCCGCGCGGACCGAGGCGGCGGTGACCCGGTGCTTGCCAGCGAGCGGCCCCGCGGCTTCGAAGGGTCAATTTTTCGTCCTCGGCTCAAGGTGGTCACCCTGTCGAGCTAGCGGTAGCTCGGCGGCTACGAGCTAACGGTAGTCGGTGTACATACGGCTAGCTCCTGGGCTGCGTGCTAAGGTCCGTACAGCGGCAGTCGACGTGCAGCGGCGTTTTTTGCCCCCCCCACCTCCACGTCTCCGTCTGTCTGTCACAGCTACGATGCGTGTGCACTGAAATTGGTGCTAATTGGGCCACAAGTGTGCAGAGCGACGTACTCACACGTTTGCTTGGCCTCTCGTTTGAATCGCTAGTTTGGCGGCTGTGGCTGAAAGACGGGATTCTTTTTTTTTTTTTTTTTTTTTTTTTTGACTCTGCCATAGCGAGCAAGTCCCTCCATTATTTATCCCGGCAACCTGGGGGCCCAAAAGCGGGCTTGACCGGTTGAGAATTTGAAGTCGACTTGCTTTTTTTTTTTTTGGGAGGTGGGGGGGGGGTTGTCTTTTTTTCTCCTTCTTCCTCGCGTGCTCGTCAACATGCTGAAGACCCGGCAATGTTTACATGGCATCCGCACTTTTCTCGGCGTCACGTCCAGGATATGGGGCTTCTTCATGTACATCCTCAGGAAGCACTTACGAACGGTGAGCAAAACGCGCTCGGGCGCCCCGTTGGCTCCCCGTGACACGCGCGCCAAGTTTGGATGCTGCCATGTCTGACTCTGAAGGATGCTCGGTTGCCTCTCACAGAGCAAGAAGACCCGTTTTCCTTCCTCTCACCTGGGGCTACGGTCCTCTCTCACTGCCTGCATCCTTTGGCCACCGAAACCTGTTTCCAACTAATTGCTCTTTCAAAGAAGCCTGAAACTTACTTCAACCATCATGAGGCGTGATCACCCAGCACACCTTTGTATAAGAGTGTCTTTACCTTCTTTTTTTTAATGTCATGTATAAGTAAAAGCCAGTATTGGTATTAAAAAGTGCAAAAAAGATCTTTAAATTGAACTTTTAAATTCTAAAATCATCAAAAGTGAAGTTTGCAGGCTTCTGTCAACTGTAAACAATCTTTAAGTTGTTAAAAACAAGCAAAAGCAGCATCACTTTTTTCCCATTCTAGCACTTTTTTTCCTTTTTAACTCAGTGGAAACCGGTTTCAGGTCAGAGCTGTGTGTGCTTCCACTTTTTAAATGCTCTAAATGTGTTTGAAACTTTCTGTTAAGTCATCATATTCTTGTTTTTCCACAGACAAACAGTTTAAATGTGATGTGCTCCTGTCCAAAGACACCAGTCCTTCTGTAACTGAATGAAAACGGGTTATATTTAGATCGTTTAACGCAACAAACCTGAACATAATCCCGCTTATTTTGTCTCTTAAAGCTGTTGCAGGTTCTTATTGTCGAGTTTCTCCTCCTGTGTGTCGGCCGCCTGAACGCAGCATCCTGCGACAAACGAAAACCGCACGGGGGTGCAAAACTCCGACCCTCCATCCAGTAGTTCCGAGGCGCCGCGGCGACCGCGCGAGGTCACCTTCAATCGCGCCCAAACGTCTCGATAAATAAACATGGCATTTGAGGTGACGGAGGCCGCCCGCTTGTAACTCGGCCTCGCGCACAAGGTGCCGTTCGGGTCGTGAATAGACATGCGTGTGCGGTGTAATACGAGTGGACTTCGTCTTGAGCTCCCCTATCGGACCAACAAAGCTTGGAGGAGTGCCCCCCACCCCCTCCGCGCCGTGTCGTAATCGTCTTGCCGCTCCGGGGCCCGTCCGCGGCGGAGCGAGGAAAAAGTTCAGTCGGCGTTGCGGCTAAAGTGCGAGCTGGAGGGGGATTACGGCGAGGCACAGAGGCCGCACTGTTCTCGCCCTCGCGTTCCCCTCTGGTTCCCCAGCGCGCAGTTTCGCCCTGTTGTTTTGCAGTCGGGCGACGCGCCGGGGGAAAAAACCGTGTCGCGATGCGGGACGGTGGGAGGCGGGCTAAGCAGGTGGTCATCTAGATGTAGAGGCGGTCTGAGTCCGACTTCCTTTTGTTGACAGTCTTCGAACAGACAGAGCGGCCCGATCCATAAATTTGGATCAATTACACCTTTATTGGATTAGGAACATGGGTCATAATCCCATGTCGGCGAGTGTCAACACGGGGCGGGATGCTTGTTTATTAATCGCACTCACACGCACGTTGCGTAACTGTTTATTCGGCTGGCCGGTACGGCCCCCTGTGAGCAAGCTACCGCTAAATATTTTTGCAGGAAGTGGAGGAAAACAAACGATTCCAGCGTCGAGTGTCGCTCGGAGTCGTTTCGAAGGATCGGCGGTTGTTTTTCGAGGCCGCGTCGAAACAGTCGGAAGCGGTTCTTCACGTAGTTGTCTTATTCGAACGACAAATGAAGCGTTTGCAGCCGGCGCCCAGATGGACGCTCTGGGAGGGGCCGGGGAGCGAGGTGTCTCCCCGTGGTGCCCGGCAGCTGGCACCCCCCCTGTCAGGCTTTCCCCCCGCCGCTGCCTGGCAGAGCGTGCCCGGCGGGGGGGGGGGGCAGGAAGTGGGTAGCCCCCCCCCCCCCCACCTGTCTGAGGGTCCCAAGTCAAAGTCACCCTGCAAGTCTCCCCTCCGTGCATGCGCGCGCCTCTGACGTCCACCGACAGCTGGGGGGCGGGGGGGTAAAAATAGCCCCGTGAAGGAAAGTGCAGGAGCAGCGGCGTCAAGGGTCCTCGCTGGGAGGAAGAAAGGGCTGCTGGGAAGGACGGCCGGTGATCAGGCATCCTATTCCGACCCCCCCCCCCCCCCCTCCAAAAAGCACAAATACAACACAACTCCCTCGCCAAATAATACAACGATTTTGCGGCTCACGTCAACAAACAAACACTCGGCCTCTGGAATCATAACTCTTATCTGCGGTCCAAAGTTTGGCGGCTTTCCCTTCGGTACGCTCCGTTTGCTTCTGTTCCTGCGATCTGTGAATGATTGCCTAAGTGTTTTGTTTTTTGCTCTCATCCCCCTCGCAGATAATCCAGTATCAGACGGTGCGATATGACACCCTGCCTCTGTCGCCCATCTCCAGAAACAGACTCAGTGAGTACGACACACAAAAAAAACACCAAACAAACCCGTGACACTCGTGAATAAAAGATGTTTTTGTGTCTTGATCACCCGGAAACAATCGGTTTAGCAATAATAGAGGCGGAAAAGTCGCGTACAGTCAATTTTTAAAGGAGCCCTATTATGCTATTTCGACTTTTTTCAGCTATTCACAGTGTAATAGTGTTGAAAGCTCATTGAGACAAGTGAGCAGCGCCCCCTCTTTTCACATAAACTCATGTTTGAGATATCCAGCGTGCCTCTCCATTCAGTTTCAATGGTGGTCGAAACGGTCTGTTTCAGGGAGTTTTTTTCACTGACGTCACAAGGGGGGGGAGGGGCTTAGCGATTGGACAACTTCTCTACGCTGGGCGTATGGGCTCGCTCCCGACAACTGCTACCAGCAGTTAGCCAATCAGAGGCGTCTTGCATCTTGTAGGGGTGGGGCTTAATGCGGAAGAGCCGCCTCCTGCTCGTTTCTAGGGCTGAAGGAGACGATCGAGATTTAATGAAATACGGCGTTTGAGAAAAAGAGCTCGATGAATTTCTGTCATATTGGACTCGAATACGAAGACAAAGACGTCCAAAATGTGTCAAATAGGGCCACTTTAAGCTCGAAAAAGGTCAAAACAACGAAATATCAAGAGTTAGCTGGTAAAAACAAGTGATTAAAAGACAGGAGTTGCCTCAAACTGGGTCTAAGTTATGGCTGCATGTAATCATTAAGGTTGTTCAGCGCAGTCGCCCTGTAATTTCATCCTTTATTGTCCTGGTGAACCCGTCAGGCGACACTCGCCCGCGGTTCGCCGGCTTTTCCATCAGCCGGCCAAAAACGCCAGCGTTTAACCTCGGCTGTGAACGCGCCGCACGCGACATCGGAACGTGTGCTTAGAAACGGTCGCGGCGCACGTCGAGTGAAGCGAACGCCGCGTAGAATGAGAAGTTTCCAACAGGTCGTTTTAATCCTCGTGGCGTCGGCACTTCAAGCGGCGTCGGAAACGGTCTTAAAAGCGGCGCGGCGGCGGTGGCGCTCCTCGGAGCCGGCCGGGCGACTGCGGTGTGGCCATCTGGAAACAACTAAGACGCGTCCCCGAGGAATAATCGAGTCTGTGGAGGGGGAAGGGGATTGGGGGGCGGGGGGGTCGCGAGAAGAGACGAATTTACCCGCCTTCACGTGTTTTCCCCCCCCGTCCGCTCGAACGCAGATGCTGTCAAGAGGAAGATCCTGGTCCTGGACCTGGACGAGACGCTGATCCACTCCCACCACGACGGGGTCCTGAGGCCCACGGTCCGGCCGGGCACGCCGCCGGACTTCATCTTAAAAGTACGGCGGGCGGGGAGGAGAAGCGGCGAGCACCGCTGGAACGTTTTGAGCCGAAAGCCCGTTTTAAACCCTTCCTGTTTGTCCCCCCCCCCCCTCCTTCACGCAGGTCGTCATCGACAAGCACCCGGTCCGATTCTTCGTGCATAAAAGGCCGCACGTGGACTTCTTTTTAGAAGTGGTGAGCGCCAGGAGCGTCGGGGGGAAAACCCGCACGCTTCCCTCAAAACCTCATTGGTGGATCCTGAGCGTCGCGTCTTGTACTCAAGGCTTCTGTGTGTGTGTGTGTGCGCAGGTGAGCCAGTGGTATGAGCTGGTGGTTTTCACAGCCAGCATGGAGATCTACGGCTCGGCGGTGGCAGACAAGCTGGACAACAACAGGAACATCCTGAAACGCAGATACTACAGACAGGTGAGGCTCCGCCCCCTCCGCGTTTTAGTTTTTCGGCATCGTTCTGTGCTGCCGCTGCATTCACTGACCTCTCTGCTCTCCTCCCCAGCACTGTACATTGGATCTAGGTAGTTATATTAAAGATCTGTCTGTAGTACACGACGACCTGTCCAGTATTGTTATCCTGGACAACTCGCCTGGTGCTTATCGGAGCCATCCAGGTGAGACTTCTTCTTCTGTGGTATTCGCCTCTTTTTAAACTGTCTCTTCAGCGTTTTCTCTTTGAGATACATTCGAGTTTTATCGCACAATCGAACGAGGACGAACCCAGACGCGAGCCCGTTTCTCGGCCCCGACTCACTGGCTGTTTGTTTGTTTGTTTTTGTTTTTTTCTCTCTCCTGCCCCTCCAGACAATGCAATACCCATCAAGTCCTGGTTCAGCGACCCTAGTGACACAGCACTTCTTAACTTGCTGCCTATGCTGGATGCACTAAGGTAAAAAACAAAGAGGCAGGAGAAAGCCCAAACGAGTCGAAAACAGATGCGATTGAGTGTGTGTTTGGGGGGTTAAAATCCGGTGTTTTCTCCGTCCTCCGCAGGTTCACCGCCGACGTCCGCTCCGTCCTCAGTCGAAACCTCCACCAGCACCGGCTCTGGTGATCGGCCCCCGAACCCGAGAGGCCACGTAGGGGGGG
>JASSRZ010000060.1:2356327-2369935 GCA_032164315.1 Malacoctenus gilli
GCGGGGGGGGGGGATGAAGAGGCAGCAGCAGCAGCATCAGCGGACCCCCCCTGACGACTCGATCCCCCCCCACCCCACTCGCCTCTGGTCGGTGGCGTTGTTGGCCGGGGTCTGGGCGCAGGTCCACCCCAGCGTCAGCAGGACGAGAAGGCACGCCGTCCACTCCCTGTCGTCCTCCATGCCCGCTGTCCTCGCGGGCTTCGGGGGAGAGAGAGAGAGAGAGCGAGAGAGGGAGGGAGGGAGAGAGAGAGAGAGGGAGAGGCGTGGAGAGATGGGAGGGGAGAGAGAGAGAGAGCGAGAGAGAGAGGTGATGGAGGAGAGAAGAAAGGAAAAAGGCGGATCGAACAGAAGGTGGTTTGAGTGGACGGAGGAGGAGGAGAGACATTAATTGCAGAGTGGCGCGCAAACAGAGCGCACGTTGAGTCCCGGACTGGACCGACTTCATACCTACGGGCGGCGCTTGTTGGTTTACGGCCGGCGGCGCGGAGGAAACTGGAGACTCTGTGTTGCATGCGGGTCGCGTCCACTTGACCTTTTGACCCCAGGGAAGGTCTCCAGAGGAGGAAATACACGAAAAAACATGACTTTTCTTTTTTTTTTTTTTAGGACTGAGCCTCTCGACGGGACCCGGGGGTCTGCCGCGTCCCCAGCGAGGTCAGTTCCTGCCGCTTCAGCTTTTCTTCAGCCACGTCTTTTGTCCTTTTTTTGGGCTGCGGTCAGCCGCGGCCCCCGCAGCCGCCCGCGACTGCCATGCAGGCGGCAGTGAGGAGGAAAAAAAAAACACACACACACACACGAGCGAAAAAAATAGCCTGCGAAGAGATGTAATCATCAAACTTAACCACGTAAAAAAACAGACAAAAAAAAGGGAGAAATCCAAAAAAAATTCAGGCTTCACTTTGAGACTTTTTTTTATTGGTTTTTTTTGTACAAATAATTCACAAAAAAAAAATCGCGGACGCCACGGACACTGCCAGAAAAAGCGAAAGGATACCACGTGACCAGAACGGTGCCACAGAGAGGACGAGGGAAGGGGAGGGGGGGGGGGATGGGAAAACACTCTCTGAAAACTCGTTCACTCGCGACACGCCCCCCCCCACCCCACGGAGTGAAGGCGTCGCCCCTTTTTTTGTCGTTTCCCTACAAAGTGCCTGTGCTTTGCCGTTAACCCTTTAAACACCAGAAGTGCCTCGATGGGGAAGGGGAGAGTGTCGTCAGACTTGTTTATCCAATCGGTGGGCAGGGGAGGGGTTTCGGCCTCCCGTCCTCCCTCCGTGTGCGGCGTCCGGCGGTATAAAAATAAACACGCTTTTACAAAATACATCGTTTTTTTTCTTCTTTCTTTTCTTTTCTTTTCCTCGTTCTCTCTCTTTTTCGTCGCCTCCGGGAGAGACGGAGTCCAAGCAGGATGCGGGATCCCGGAAACATTCAGCAAGGGTGGGCGGGGCTCGGTTAAACTCCCTTCTTTGGCCACGCCTCCTCCTCCCCCAGATAAAAAGCGTCCATTCCGCTGTCAGACATTCAACTTTAACCTCTCGCGTTGTTTCATCAATAAATAAACCTACGACACAGCTGAGAGGAGAAGGGGTGTGGGGGGGGGGGGTGAGAGGAGGAGGAGGAGGAGGATGGGGTGGGGGTGGGGTGCGGCGGCGATAACATTGAGTCTCTCTTTACGACCGCGTGTCCGGCGGTCTTCTGAGGCGCCGCTGCCGCGAGGGCCAAATAAAGCGGCCGAGCTCTTCCCCGCTCGTGAAACGGCAGCTGGGCCGATCGGCGTGCGCTCCGTGTCCCGGAAGGGGACGCGGAAAGTCCCGGAAGGTGCGAAAAAAACCCCAGACTTTTCTTCCCGAAAAACACTCGAGTGCTCTTCATCTTTAGCCGCCCGCTTGGAGCGAAGGGGGGGAGGAAGAAAAAAAACACGAAGCCGTGCGCCAACGGCTTAAGTCTCCGGCTTCTTGTCCTCGGACGTCCCCCTCGGCTCCTCCACCGTCATGTCCTGGCTGGCGTCCTCCGCCTTGGCGGCCCTCTCCTCTTCCTCCTCCTCCTCCTCCTCTTCCTCCTCCTCTGTATCCTCCTCTTCCTCCGCCCGGGCGGGGTCTTCGGGCGGCTTGCCGGCGCCGCCCCGCTCCGGGGCTTTCAGCACGCCGCACAGCTCCATGTCGTGGATCTCCACGTCGAAGGGGGCGGCGGCGGGCGCCGAGGGCGAGGACTTGCAGCCGGTGCAGCCCTGAGGCGGGGAGACGCGGGGGTCAGGTCAGGAAAGATCGACTTCCGGCAGGAAAAATGGTCAAATTTCCCTCGTTACCGGATGAATTTGAACCAATTCCGGTCGATGTTTGCACTCACGGAGATGTTGATGGCTCTGGGCAGCCGCCCCGTGCGGATCCAGGGGTGCACCTGGCTCAGCTCCCGCTTCTGCTCCTCCGTGAAGCGCGGCTGGTGCTTCTGGAGGTTCCTCAGGGCCTCGCGGTCCTCCCGCAGCACCGTCTCCATGTCCCTGCAGGGAGGGGGCGGCGGAACGCGGTCAGACGCGGCCGAGCTCCCACCCGAAACCGATTGGCGGTAAGTTTCGCGGTCGTTTACCTGACGGGCAGCTGGTAGGTCATCATGACCTTGTCGTCCGTGTTGGCCATCAGCAGCCAGATGGGGTCCTGCAGGACGCACTTGATGAACTGCTCCTCGCCGCCGCCGCTGCTGCTGCCGCCGGCGCCGCCGCCGCCGGCCGGCTGCTTGCGGGAGTGGTCGTTCTCCGAGGAGTCGATGCTGCCGAAGTACTTGCTGGTGTGGCTGCCCTGACTGCTGCCTGCGGGTCGGAAAAAAATCGGGCGGTGAGCTGAGCTGACCGCACGTCGTGAAGACCGAGGGCGGTCGGGAGCGCCACCTACTGGTGCCGCTGGTGCCGGACGAGCTGCACCCGTTGGAGCCCGAGCCGGAGCCCGAGGACCTGGTGCCCGAGGAGCCCGAGCCCGAGGCGGCCGAGCCGGTGCCCGAGCGGGAGTCCTCCTGCAGCAGCAGGTCCAGCAGGTCGCTGGAGGTGGACATGGCGTCGTTGTTGGACTCGTTGGCTTCGCCCTGGCGGAGGGGGAACGAACAAAAACCGTTAAAACCGCTTCCGTTCGACGAGCGGCGCGCTTTTTCGGACCCGTTGAGGGCTCTTACGTTCTCGTTCTCCTTGGAGGCGTCGTCCGAGCTCCCCTGATTGGCCGAGGCCTGCGCCCCGCCGCCGCCGCCCTGCGCGGAGGGCGCGGCCTGCTGCGAGGCCGCCAGCGCCGTGGCCACCTCCAGCCGGTTGCTGGGCGACTCCTCCAGCTGCAGCAGGTTGAGCGGCGAGGAGCAGCGCGACTGAAAGAGGGGCGACTCGGCGCCCTCGCGGTCCGCCGGCGCCTGGCTGTACGACTGCGGCGTGCTGCTGCGCGACGGCGCGCAGGTGCCCGGGACGGGCGGGGCGTGGCCGGCGAGGAGGGAGGCCGCCGCCGGCGGTGGTGGCGGCGGTGCCCCGGGGTACGGGAAGTTGGGGTTGTAGAAGTGTCCCGGCGCGGCGCCCGGCTGAACGATCGGCGCCCCCATCGGGGGGAACATGTAGTTGGGCAGGACCAGCGCCATCATGGGGGGCACCATCGGCGCCGGGGGGAAGCGCGAGGGGTCGGGCACGGCCAGCGGCTGCTGCATGGGCGGGTAGACGGGGTAGAGCGGCAGCACGCCGGGCGCGAAGGGGGCGGAGGGCAGGCTGGCCTGCGAGCCCACCGACGGCCAGGAGGGGGAGTTGGTGGGCGGCCCCAGAGGCACGTTGAGGGGCAGTGGCGGCGGGTTGATGCGGGGGTCCCCGTGGCTCCCGCTCAGGCCCAGCGGGCTGTGCTGCTCCGAGGACTCCTGGTGCTTGAGCCGCTTGCCGCCGCGGCCCCGCCTGAGCCCGCTGCTGCCCCCTGCTGCCGGATAGTCGCGGGAGCAACGCACCCCTGAGGAGGCGAGGGAGAGAGAATGACCTCGTTTGAAAGCTCAACTTTATTGAAAATCGTCACGACGGAATGAAAGCGCTCCGCGTGCCACGTGCGCGCGCGCGTGGCTCTACCTCGTGACAGCGGGTTGGCGGTCGGCGTGTGGCAGCGCACGGTCGAGGACGCCGTCTGATCGAAGACGCGCAGCTTGCTGAGGTCCTTGAAGCGGTGCAGGAAGGCCTGCTCCTCCTGCTGGGTGTGGGCGGACAGCACCTCCTTGGTCAGGCCCAGACGGCCGCCTGCCGCCACCCCCGCCATGCCCCCGCGGCGCCCGTCCCTCTCCGGCTGGAGGACAGGCGGCGGAGGTGGAGGAGGGGGAGGCGGCGGAGGGGCGGCGGCGCTGCCGCCGCTCGGCTTCAGAGTCGGGGCGAAGGGAGGGGGAGGAGGTGGGGGAGGAGCCAGCGTGGGCGTTGCAGGCGCCTCCTCCATGACGATGTCTGCGAGGAGAGAGAATCAACGTCGTGAACTTTTAAAAAGACACAGGTCGCGAGTTTTCCGACGAGCCCAAAATAGCGAAGGCGAGAAAAGAAGATGCGCCAAAACGAGACGACGCCAGGACCAACCCCCCCCCCTCCCCCCTCCCCCCGACGGAGCTTCTCCACGCCCACCTGACTCGGGGGGCTTCTTGTCCCCCACGTGGACGATGGTGCTGCTGAAGCTGCACTGCGACGTGACGGAGGCGACGCTCTCGGCCTTGGCGGCCATGGTGAGGGGGGGCAAAGACGGCGGCTCGCCCACGAGGTTGACGGAACCTCCTGGAACCGAACATGCCCGTAAGTACGTTGCACGGCAACAGGCAGCAGGGCCCCCCCCCCCCTTTTCCCCCCGACGCCTCCTTCATCCGCCGCCGACTCACCTTTGTTGCTGCCGCTGGCTTCCTGCTTGTCGTCGTCGGACGTCGAGGACGCCGTGCAGGACGAGGAGCCGCACTTGCGCTTCACCGTGTTGGGAACGTTGCAGCTCTCCAAGTACCTGCGTGGGAGAATCGTGAGGGTGAGTGTTGGGGTTGGGGGTGGGGTGGGGCAGGGTGGGGGTCAGAATGAGGGCGGGCGGCTCGAGGTTCGAACCGAATGATGCTGTCCAGGCAGTTGATCTGCTGGTAGGAGTAGCCGGCGGGCGCGTCCTTCTGCACCAGCGGCGCCGGCATCAGAGCTTTCGGGGGCGTGGTCATGTCGGCGATCAGACCTCTGATGGGGTCGCTGTTGATCGCCCGGACGCTCGCCGTCCCTGAGGGGGGGGGGCAGACGGAAAGACGCAAAGAGGTCACGTTTTGGACAGCTTGTAGCGACTCGCGGCGGAGGGGATCGGCGGTGGGCTGTACCGGCAGCGGCGTTCTTCCTGGCGGGCGGGCGGTGCCGGGACTCGATGAAGACCTGCTGCCCGTTGGTCTTGACCATGTGGACGTCCTTGCAGATCTGCTGGAACGTCATCTGGACGGAGACAAAACCGCCGGCGCTCGGTGAGTGCGGCTGTCGGGTCGCTCGTCGACACCCGGGGATTCGGCGGGAGGGGGGAGAGAGGCCGGACTCACGGGCTTGTGGAGGGCCACGGCGGCCGCCGCCGCCGCCTCGTCGGCGGTGGGGCCGTTGCTGTCGCTGGACGAGGCGGCCGAGGCGCTGAGGTGCTGCTGGTGCGAGCGGCGGGAGCCCCGCGAGCCGCTGGAGCCCAGCGAGCTGTAGCCCTGCGAGCTGCCGCTGTGCACCGGCTGCACCAGGAGCCGGTGGATGCGCTCGCTCAGCTGCACGATGTCGGGCGTGGTCGCCCGGTTCTCGCAGCCCCGCGGCGTCGTGAACACGTCTTCGTTAAGGGGGCTCCTGGAGACGGAAAGGGGGGGGGGGGTTTCAGGTGTTACATGTTTGGTTAGGTCCCTTTTTTAGGGTTGGCGCTCGAGGGGGCGGGCTCTGGGGCACTCACGTCCTGACTTTGTGGCGGCCCACGATGAACGCCACCTTGCGGCTCCACGGGTTGACGAAGGACGACCAGCTGGTGTCGATGGTCAGGTACTCGCCGCTGCGGGCGCACATGCGCAGCGGCGTGTAGTCGATGGGCTGCCCGGCGAACTGGAAGACTGAGGGGAGAGGGAGAGAGAGAGAGGGGGAGAAAGAGAGAGAGAGGGAGAACGAGGGAGAACGAGAGAGAGGGAGAGAGAGGGAGAGGGGAGCGAGAGCAAGAGAGAGAGAGAGAGGGAGTGAGAGCAAGAGAGAGCGAGAACAAGAGAGAGAGCGAGAGAGAGAGAGAGCAAGAGAGAGAGAGAGAGAGGGAGGGAGGGGGCGGAGCAAGACGGCGTGAGGTCACGTGAGAGGGAAGAGTCAGCCCCCCCCACTTAACTGCATCGAGTTTTCATCGCACTCACTCTTCTCGTGGATGGCCACCATCAGGGGCCGGTCCTCAGGGTGGATGTAGAGCAGGGTGGGGGTCCCCACCAGGTCCTGGGGCAGGTAGCCGAGCAGCGGCACAGCCCTGCGGAAGAAGGGGGGGGGGGCCACAACGCCGTGTTACTCGAGTCATCAGTCACAGCGACAGACACTTTTAGACGCGCTTCCCTCGCCGGACCACTGACCTCTCGTCCACTTCCTGGAAGAGGCAGCTGGGAGTGTGGCTGGTGGTGAAGATCCGCTTGTCCGGAGGGATGCGGGGGGCTGACGAGAGACGCGGCAGATGAACGTTAATATCCCCCCACGTATGGAAGGGGGGGAAAAAAATGGCTCATTTACACCTCTGACAGGCGGGCGGTCATTCGCCCGTCATCCATATTCACAGGAATCTGTCTGACGACCGACGGCAGACGGCCTGATCTGATCCCGGGTGGCTCTGGCGTTATGCTGATCAAAACGGTGTAGTTACAATTTGATGGTTGCCATGACATCAAAATTCACTTTTCTGGGGTTTTTTTTGAGGGGGGGGGGTATAATAGGACTCTCTGGGCACTGATGAGGCCATGTTAATGTCAAAAGCCAGTGTCAAAGTTCCCGTTCGTGGTTGGTCAGCTTTTCTCGGTCCAATCAGAAAACAGATTCTCATGCTACGAAAAGCTGGCACGCGACCTATTTGACTTTGTCCAATGAGAGCAAACAAACACCGCCAGCAACAGTGAGCGTGTCCGTATTGTCCGTATTTTTTAATGACGGTCATTTTTTTTGGTATCCGACACCGAGGTTTCCTCGGTTGTGTGGTTTCGAGAACGAGGTTTCCTAACTTGCTTAGGCGTGTCCTCGCTTGTAAACAAGCTGCCTGTTATTACAGAAGGGAGGGGGGGGGGGGGTCGTGTTTGATCAGGTTTCCAAATGAGGTCGTAGCCAATCAGAAATGAGCTCCACTTGGTCTCCAGGTAGAGCCGCATATCATCACCGCACGGAGCCTTTTTTCACAGGAGGAGGGAAATCTGGCCTACCAAAACAACCCCCCCCCCAAGAAAAAAAGAGTTCTTTTCTTTTGATAAATAACATATACAGCTTACGAACTACATGAAATCGTTGATGCAGCTATGTCATGGGACTTTTAAGTGTTTCATTACCCTCGTATCCCGAGTGGACCCTCTCGGCGATGAGCAGGCAGCACGGCTGCGGCTCGGCGGCGTCCGAGTCGCGCAGCGTCAGCTGGTACGGCGTGAGGCGGAACGGGTAGTAGCGCATCTCGCCGCCGTGCGTCCGGTCGGCGCTGATGCGGCAGAACATGGACTTCTCCTGGGTGCAGTCGACGGGGGGAGGGGCTGAGGAGGAGGAGGAGGAGGGGTTACCACGGAGACTGGCGTGCGAGCATCCTTTTTTTCCTTTCTTTTTTGAAAAAGATGCCGCGGCTCACCGGAGCCGATGCAGGAGGCCCACGGCGGCAGGCGGCACGGCGCCGTGCTGCTGTAGAAGGTGCTGACGTCCTGCGGCGCCAGCAGGTCGGAGAACATCGCCCCCTGGAGGCACTCGGGCTTGCAGCGCAGCAGCGAGGAGCCCTGGGGCGACACGTAGACCACCTTGCCGGACAGGAAGGACACGGCCATGGAGAAGGTGTCCTGAAGGGCAGACGAGGGGGAGAACGGGCTTCAGCGTCTCGGACTAGGGGCGGTTTCGAGACTTTCTCGGACGCTCCGCGGGCGCTCACCGTGTTTTTGAGCGTGTACTCCGACGTGATGTTGTCCAGCTCCTCGATGGTGAAGGTGGACAGGTCCAGGCTGCAGCCGTGACACTCCTCCACGCTCCACTGGTGGTAGTACTCCTTGTTGGCTGTGAAACAAACGCAATATATTCAAAAAAAGCGCTGAAGAACAACGCTTTCGCCGGACGGCGGGCCCTCGTCCTCACCTCGGACCTGCCGGACGCACTGCAGCGCGTACTTGAGCGCGCTCAGCGTGCTGGAGTGGCCCTTGGACTTGCGCTCGGCCGGCAGCCGCAGCTTCAGCTCCTTGATGGCCTTCATCAGCTCCTTCTGCGTCTGCACGCGCGCCGACTGGTCGCTGCTGCAGCCGGAGGTGGACGGCGGGTCGTGCTCCGAGCTGGTGGACAGCAGGCTGTAGGCCAGCGAGCCGCCGGGCGGCGAGAGGCTCTGGGAGTTGGAGCTGTTGGGAGGGGGACACAGCGAGAGGGGACTGAGTGAGAAAAGCTGCCGGTGTGAAGCGGAAGACGGGAGTCCGCCCGTCCGTCCAGCTGTACGTCCTCACCTCTTGTTGCTCTCGGCCGTCTCCAGCATCATGCCCGAGTCCTTCTCGTTGGACGAGCTGTGGCTGTGCGAGCTGCGCGCCGACTGGCGCCCGCGCGAGCCCTCCTCCCGCTCCGTGCCGCCCTCGCTCTCCCGCTCGCCCGAGTCGTTCCCGCTGGACAGCCCGTCCATGTCGTCCGAGTTGGGGCCTCGCGACGACCCACCTCCTCCACCTCCTCCTCCTCCTCCTCCGCTTCCTCCTCCCGCGGCGGCGCTCCCTTGCTCCAGGGCGGCCGCGTCGGCGCCGGGCGGACGCCCGCCCGCCTCCCGCGGGTCTACGTCCCGCAGCGCCGCCGCCGCCACCGCCTCCCGCTGCTCCTCCTCCTCGGCCCCCGCCACTCGACCTCGAGCGCTACTGCTGGGCGTCGCTTGAGAGTTGTCATAACTCATGCTAGAGTAGGATGAGGCTGGCGCAGCTTGATTCAGCCGAGGCGACGAAAACAACAACAACAAAAAGAAAAACAAAAGCAAAAAAGCAGTGTGGCGAGTCTTTAGGTGGGACTGCTGCGTATCGACACGTGAATCATGGCTGCCGTTGGCTTTGGAATGAAACTAGGGAGAGAATTGCATTGTTTCTCCTCCTGCAAGACAAAGCGCGGGGCGGGAGAGGGTCCGTGGGGTCTCGCGCCCCTCTGAGGCTTTCCAAAAAGATGCACGAACAAAAGGGATTTCTTTGTTTTTCTCTCTCTTCAAAATGAGAGAGAAAAAAAAAATCAACAAAGTGTCACTCAAAAGGCTGCGCTCCAAAGTGACGAGTCGCCGGTTACGAAACAACCTTGGCACCGGGTGCTCCGGCAGATGGGACGAGAGATGGCGACGGAGCGAGCGAGAAAGGAAGAGAGAGAAAGAGAGAGCGCGTGAAAAAAAAAAAAACACAGCTCTCGGCGCGAGAGCGAAAAAAGCCCGTCCGCTTGTTTTCCCCCTCCTTGCTTCCTTGGAGACGCGATGCTCCCGGTGCCGAAGGCCACCTAAGAAAAGGAGAGAGAGAGGAGGAGAGAGAGAGACAGAGAGACAGAGAGAAAGACAGAAAGAGAAAGACAGAGAGAGAGAAAGAAAGACAGAGAGAGAGAAAGAAAGACAGAGAGAGAGAGAAAGACAGAGAGAGAGAGACGAAGAGAGAGAGAGAGAGAGAAAGACAGAGAGAGAAAGAGAAAAAGAGTGAGAGAAGGAGAGACAGAGATCGAAAGAGAAAGAGAGAGACGAAGAGAGAGAGAGAGAGAGAGAGAGAGAAAGACAGAGAGAGAAAGAGAGAAAGAGTGAGAGAAGGAGAGACAGAGATCGAAAGAGAAAGAGAGAGAAAAAGAGAGAGAGAGAGAGAGGGAGAGAGAGAGAGAGTGAGAAAGACAAAGAGAGAGGGAGAGGGAGAGAGAAAAAACATTAGGAGACTGATAGAGAACAACAAAAAGACCTCGTCACGGTCTCTTCCCGTATCTCCCAAGGCCCGCCGCCTGCATGACCCTGACGTGTTCATGCGGCGGGTGTGTGTGTGCGTGCGTATGCGTGCGCGCTGCTGCACGTCAAGCCACCGCCGCGACTTCGCGGCCGTTTCGCCCCTGAATTCGGATCATCTGGAGAACAAGGGGGGGGGGGGGGCCCAATCGATTCGATTTGCGCGCGGGCCGGCGATAATCTGCTTCTATTTGCATGCGGCAAAGTGCGTATGTGTGTGTGTGTTAATAGAACAGGTCGAGCACGCACTCGACTCCTAAAAACTGCATGGGAACGCCTGTCCCGCCGTCACGGCAACGGGCCCTTTTTTTAAACCCCGGGATGACGATCAACGACAAACGGGTTCGATGCGCTGGCGCCGATCGAGAAGCACCTCAGAGTTTATATATGGACCTTCACCTACGCAAGCGAGCGTCGAGTGCTATTTATTGCCATGGCGACAGCGACACCCCCTAATCCTTTAAGACCTGCCGACGCAAGACCCGCGGGCTCCGACGCAGGGGCCGCCGCCCTTTTCGGCCGCCAATCCTCTCAAGGCTGCCCGCCCGCCGCTGGCCCGCAGCCCTCGTCACACGCCGGCGGCTGGCTTGGGACGCGTCCTCCTTTGGGACGGCTCAAGACGTCCAGGGTCCTGACGCAGGAGCCCAAAGGGTCCCAGGTAGGAGGAGGAGGGGGTGTGTGTGTGTGTGGGGGGGGGGGAGCTGTTCAGGTGGACGCCCAGTGAGCGGTGAAGCCAACCGGCGCCCCCGGGCGGACGCTGCCGTGCTCGTCGGGCCGCGAAAAACGTTTGACCGGCCGTGCTGTGCGAGGTGGAGGAGTGGGGTTGGGGGGGTTATGAGGCGAAGGATGCAAGCTGGCCGCGAGTGGGCGGCAAAAAGACAGGCTGGCATCCATGCATACTTCCACGGGGGGGGGGGGGGGGGGGGGTAACCCATTGCAACCTACCCACGCAAAAACCGCGAGATGTTCGGGTCAACGCGCGTGACGGGGCGACGCGAGCGCGGGGCCAACGGAGGTTGGTCGACGGAGCCCAACCACCGGACCGCCGGGCCGCCCCCGCACAGGAAATGCCCCTTCCGCCGCTCAACGAAACTCAAGTCTTTGTTTGGTCGACAGTCCGCCGGAGCGTCGCCCAGGAAACAGCCCGACGCGGCCCCGCCTCCAACAGTTGCCCGCCAAGCCGTCCGAGAGAGAGATGCTCAGAGCCAAGCGATTGGCGGCGGACGTGGCGGCTGTGGGGTTCGCCGCGACGCGGGAGGAACGCGCGGCGTTGGCCGCACGGGTTCCACCAAGTCGCAGCACGCGATGCCTTCAGGGCCTTGATAAAGCAACCAGAGGGAAGGAAACAAGGATGCTTGGGGGGGGGGGGGCATCAATTCAGAGAGTATCTCCAACAAAGAGCCATGTGTCTCAAAACAACCTCATAAAAACAGTGTTTCATGTTTTTATGGGCCTCTTCCAAGTCAATGAAATGCAGTTACAGGTCTTTATCAATGGCAGCATCACTACATGAGTAGAGTTGAGACCAATAAAACATTACAGTAAAAAAAATGGAAGCAACAATATAAATATGAAAGGCGTGGAGTTATAATGCAGTATCAACCTCACCTGGGCTATAACGGCGCACGACCCCGAGTCGGCCAATCAGATAACACCAGGAACAACCCTCTTGTAGCTGTGCTGCGACGCGGGCGGTCGCCACCTTGCACGAGCGGTCCTTTAGAAGCGACGTTCACCCGGAGTCCGGCTCGGCGTCGCGCGGACCGCTTCGTGCGACGCAGACGCGCAGCCTCCGCAGCAAGGTGTGCGCCCAACTTCGCTCCGCACCAGCTCCGGGACACGCGACGTCGTCGCGGCGCGTTTCGGTGGCAACACAATGAAACGAAGTGGAGGCGTTTTCGGTTCTCCCACTTGCTCGCGCGAGCACACACACACAACAGACGCGCGCGCGCAGGCGCTCTGCTCGTACTGGCGTCGCCCCGTGGCACACATACACACAAACACACGCGGTTAGACGCAGCAGCGGTTGCTCCAGTGTGTACAAGCGGCACGTGTCCGTGGCTGTGTTTTCCGCGAGCTTCCTCGGCCTGTGATTGGTCGGCGTGGCGGACCAATGGAGGAGCCTGTCTGCAAAAGGGACAGGCCAGCCACTCAGACGGAGGGGGGGAGGGACGCGACGGCTCACAGCAGACACCACTGGACTCAGCTCCGCCCGTAGCCACCCCCCCTCCCCCCCCTCCCTCCCCCCGCCCCGTTGAGCTGCGGATACTGTACCGAACATAATGTCCGTCTATGAGACAAAGAAACACGCGTTCAGCAGGAGGCGGGTAGAAAGGAAGTTTAAAAAAAAAAGAAATAAAAAAAAGATGGCCGCCTCTTCACACTGCAGCCGCATGACTTCACGCTGAAGTCATATCACCGCGGATTCAAGTGAAGCGCATGTACAACATGCAAACCCCTGAACAGAAAGGCCCCACCCTAAGGCGACCCCCCCCCCACCCCCTCCCCTTGCAGCAAGGTGACAGCACTGTGTCACTGTGTCCAGAAAACTGCACGAAAATACAAAGTACTTTAAGACATGATGCAAGATGATAAATAGGAACTCATTACTGGGGCCCAGCGACAAGATATTGATCTTCACTGACCCCGTGACACCAGCATACTGTGGTACTGCAGTACTGGGACTACACACGCACACTAAGTGGGCGATCTCACAAACGAGTTGTTGCAGGTGGTGACTTGAGTTCAATGGACTGACTCACAAAAACAAATTGACATTTTCAAATGATAGTTTCTTATTTTTTTAGGGGGGGGTGGTGTCTTTGAAAGCAGAAAGCAGTGAAATAGCAATTCTTATTGTCCAGTGGCCCCTCAAGGGCCCCAAAAAATTTTTTCAGGGGAGGGGGGGTTTGACTTTTGTCAACAAGCGGTGTAAAATGTGGCGACCTTGTTGTTTCGGGCTAGCGTTTAACCCCCCCCCCTCCACCACTCTATTTGAAACTGCTGGCTTGTTTTCGTGTCCTTCATGAGTCCGGTCCAACACCATGTGATGGAGGAGGTGAGATATGGAGTGACGACCCCCCCCCCCCCAATCTCATTGGAATGGGGCTCATGCAAAACTAAACGGTAAGTTTCGGCAGCCTTCTTTTGCAGCCCCCCCCTCCCCCCCACCCAATTGACCCCATGGGTTTAAAGTTCCTTTCTTGTCTTTGCTTTAAATTTACTTACATAATCTTTGTTTGTTGTTGTTGTTTTTTTAAAAGATAGGTGCATGCAGCTTCTGAGCGGAGATATGTGCGAAGGAGGAGGAGGTGGGGGGAGTGGTGGTGGGGGGGGTGGCTCTGCAGATCCATCAGTGTTGTGGATGCGCAAAGTGGAGCATTTTAGGGAGCCGAATGAGGCCCCTGAAATCTGGGAAAGGGGGCCACCTGCTTTTTTTTTGGGGGGGGGGCGTTTACGCTGAGCCTTTGGGGTTTGT
>JASSRZ010000060.1:2370035-2422092 GCA_032164315.1 Malacoctenus gilli
GTGTGTGTGTGTGTGTGTGTGTGTGTGTGTGTGTGTGTGTGTGTGTGTGTGTGCGTGTGCGTGTGCGTGTGCGTGCACTCAATTGTCTCCAAGGCACATTCCAAACCTTTATCGAAACACTGACTGAAACAGAGACACTTGCTGTAAACTTAGATTGCTGTGTGTGTGTTCTGCTAAATCATGTGACTTTGTTTGTCAGACTGCTACACACAAACACACACACACACACACACACACACACACACACACACACACACACACACACACACACACACACGCCTATCCACATATCTCTGGTGCTTGTTTCCGGATGCCAGCGTTACATTCCACTCAGAGCTCTCTCGGTGGGTCAGTGCAGGCCGATCACGACCGTGCCTCAGAAGGTGCTTCACTGGGACTGTTCCATGACGCCGTTTGGAAAGTCAGTTTCTCAGTCTTGTAAATACTTCAAGTCTCCTGCCAGACGTGGGAGGGTTGGGTGGGTCGGGGGGCATCTGTGGAGTTGGGGGGAGTTTTTAATCCACATGTATTTGCTCGGGACGGAAGGTGTGATGTCGGTAAATGTGAACCTGCTGTACATATAGTAGCTTAGTAAATGAGGAGAGGGTGGGCTGTTTGGGTGGGAATGTGGGTGGGGTTGGGGGGGGGGGGGTCCATACATCAGCGTTGCTTTGTGCACCTTCTATGTTTCTCTGCCTTTGTATATCTCGGACAGGCTCCAGCTCGGGGACTCACATGCTTGTACAGAAGTGAATAAACCTCCTGACAGACACGACCTGCCGTCTCTCAGACTCGATCTCTGGTCCCCCCCTGTGTTTGAGGGTCTTTCAAGGCCCCCTTTGAGCTGACTCAGAGTCACAGTGTCCGAGAAAATCATCAAGACCTCTGAAGAGTTCTCGGAATCACATTTATTTGAATGACACAAACTTCAGGAAACATTTGCACAGGACTTCCGATCTGCTGAAAAAAGCAGCACATTACAGACGTGCATGAACAGGAACAACATGAGATGTAGAAAGAGAAACGTGGAGCAGCTTTAGAAAGTAAACGACAGCTGGAGACGGAGACCGTGGGCTTCCGTCTTAGTTTCTGTGCCACACGGGGATGGAGGTCTGCTTGGGCGCCACCCCGGCGCTGCAGGGCTCGAAGTAGCTGCTGGTCTTCAGGCACTCGGGCGTGAGCTTCAGGCACACGAAGCAGAACTCCACCTGGCAGCGCGGGCAGATCAGGTTCTTGCAGCCCGTCTTGTCGTGCTCCACCTTCTGGCCGCAGGTGGGGCAGGCTCGCAGGGAGGGGCAGGCGGTCACCCCGATCACCTGGGGCAGGTCGGTCAGCTTGCAGTCCTTGAGGACCTTCAGGTCCTCGTTGGCGCAACCCGCGTTGTCGCAGCGCTCGCCGCGCGGCGCCGGACCTTTCCACGGCTTCATGCACTGCCAGCAGAACTGGTACGACTTCTTCTTTTCGGCCGTGCAGATCGTGCACTGCACGTTGAGGTTGGTCAGGTCCTCCCTCTCCACGTTGGTTTTGCAACCGGGACACTGTGAAGAGACGGACAAATCAAATCCACTGACATCTTTGCGTGACTGGTGCAAGAAATGTCTGGCCTTCCCGCAAGGGATGGAGGACACGCACGGTTCTGAAGTCACAGTATTCTGCGGCCGCCATGCGAGCCATGTTCTCCTCAAAGTACTGCATCTCTTGGGCGGTCAGCACGGCCAGCCGGCGCACCTCCTGGTAAGGCCACAACGCGTTGCACTTCATCACTGTGCCCGGCTTCAAGGCGGGGCAGCGGAACTTGTACTGTCCCTGAGATTCAAAGTCAAAAGCGTTACATATCAAGCCGGCTTTTCGCGTGGTTTAGTGTGGGGAAAAAAACAAAAAACAACACCGCACCTGATCCAGGAGGCTGCGGCACCACCCGGTGAGCGACTCCGGGGTGACGGCGTGGCCGCAGCTCATCTCCGCCCTCAGGCCCAAATCTCCCTCCTCCGGCGCTGGAAGAGACAAACAGCGACGGGGTGCGAGGAGAAGCGACTTTATGCGCGTGTTATGGACTACAAGGTGATGCCATCTTTATTTTCAGCTCAGATAAATCACAAGCGTCATGAGGAGTTTCATTGTGTGTACGTACGCAGTGGGTCCAGGTCATCGGGCTTGTTGACGAACTTCAGCGTGGTGTCTCGGCGGTCGTACCTCTTCTCCTCCACACCCTGAGTGCTCATTTCGGCTCCTTAGAATAAAGATTATAAGAATCAGACGATCCGAGCGACGGTCCTGCTCCGCAAGCAGCTGCGTCACCGCGTCACAGGCAGCTCTTTACTTTCAACTTTCACTTTCACGTTTTTACAAGTGGAGCAAACAGGAAGGCTGGGCGACGAGGGCACAGCCCCCTGTTTGTTGTTGACGTTGATTTGTTTTGGAAACAAGAGATCCGGAAGATTAAACAGGTTGATCAACCTTCAGCATGAAAAAGGTGTTTAAACTTAGGAGCATTTCCCCACTGTAATATGAATACTACTGCTGATGTGGGAAATCTGGCATTTGGGGGTTCTACTGTGTTCAGCCTGCATCTGTTAAATCGACGGTCCCGTTACACCTTTTTATTGCCATGGTGGACTTTCCCCGATCACTGCTGGACTATCAGGTGATTTCCAGTCATCAGCTGTAAAATCTGACCTGGAAAGAATGAATGCACGGATCTGTAACATACAGAATGAAACTATTACGATGCAAATGTGTTTGTTGTTTGTTTATAGGAAAGACAGGTGTGATTTAAAACGCAATTTGAAAACACGTCGAAACAGCGCAGAAACAATGGGGTCACAAGTCACGTGTTGACGCTGTGGCGCGCCAAAGAAAAAGAAAAACACGAAAGCGAAACTTTGCAATCCGTCTCGTGGCCATTCAAAGCGAAGCGCACCACCGAGACGCACGCACGCACGCGGAGATGGGGAAGATCTACCAGCTGGTGGTCAATGGCCTGAAGGGCGAGAAACTGATGATCGACATGTGCAACACCGAAGAGCAGATGAAGAGCATGACGGTGCTGCAGCTGAAGGAGAAGATCGCCCAGAAACTCCCGGAAAACGCCGGTAAAAGACGCAGAGGGAGAGGGGGGGGGGGCAGCCATAGTTATAGTCGATGTATGAATAAAGTTGAAAGAAAACAGCATAGATGTCAAGTCTTTAACAACCGAAATGTTTATTTGTGCTGGGATTTTCATTCGTTTGGACTTCCATTGCTAAACTCAGGATGCGTAATTACGCACGATCAAACCGCGCGTCAAAGCGACCGTACAGGAGAACTGGGAACAAAATAACCAGGAATTAAAGGTCATTGTTGCTATGATTAGTTGAATCCTTTGTTTAAGTATTGCAGTCCTGTAATTTGATGAAATGAAGACATTTATGTGCTTCAACCACTGTGGAGGTTTGTCAAGTGTAATAATTAACTATTTAATCATGTAAGGAGTTTGTTATGGTTCTGTAAGTCCTCTGTGCCAGGTTAAAGGTTTCTTTATTGCCATTTGTGTGTCGGTCATTAGCCCTAATCACCCCCCCCCCCTTTCTCTGCGTGAACAGGGGAGGAGTCTCTGCGGCTGGTCTTCGCTGACACGATGCTGGACGATGACGACAAGCCGCTGTCTGAATACGGGGTCCAGCACATGTCCGTCGTCCACATGGTGCTGAAGGTTCCTGGGGGGCTTCTGGCAGCTTAACGGGAACTGTTTCCACCTCACCTCACCTCCTCTCGCTGCTGCTGCTGCTGCTGCTCTTAAAGACTCTTAAAGTGTTCAAAAGTTGTAAAGCCTTCTGTTTGACTGCATCTATCCTCCAATGCTCTTAATTGAAATAAATGTTGCTCTTTGTACATAATAAAGTTGTGTTTCTGGGATGCGTCGTCTTGAAGTGTGACTTTCACGTGAGTGACAGTACAGAAGTTATTATTTAAACGGTGGACGTTGTTGGTGTTACCTTACACGTGCTGTATTTTTGCTCATTTTGATACAAAATGAATACTATTAAACAAAGGTTCAAACTGGCTGCAAGAAATTCCTGATAAATAATAAATTACTTGCATGTAGCTACATGCAGCTGTGATTTGATAATTTATACTTGCATTATACGTCACTGATGCATACGCTGCTTTCAATTTAACCTGTAAATCCTGTAATGCAGCTTAGGAAAGACAGAAATCCCTGATAACAACTGATCGTTCTCGTAAACGTTGCCACGCCTTTGCTGCAAAGACACCGAGGGACCCTGAAAGCAGCACCGCAGCAAGCGCTAAATGAAAGAGAAAGTGAAGAAGTGGCCGAAAAGTGCGACAGCCCGACACTGTGCACCAATGAAGATGTATGGTTGCATTGACGCTTCAAACTGAAGGGGGACTTGTGTACGTCTTTACATGTTTTTTGTTACTTTGCTTTGCACCGCTGGCCGCCAGTTGTCACTCATCGCGCAGAAATGTGTTGCAGGTGGCAGTTTGTTGGTGAGGTGATCATCGGAGGAGCCTCGATATGAACTGGTGGGGAAATGCACGACAATATGACAACCGTACTCTCAGCTATCCAGGTAAGACATGCAGCGCGTGCACGTCCTTTATTAATGCAATACATTCACTCTGCAAAAAACAAAAACAGATGACAAAGTAAAAGAACTAATTTGAAATAGCTTCCAAGTTTTGCTTCTTTTTGATGTTGTAAAAATGAGGCAATTTTTTGTTCCTAATATTATAATAAATATAAATCTCCGAGTAGTTTTATATCAGTTAAAAGGCTTTGGCTCTATGTTTGTCTTTTGACATATTATCTGTTTGGCTTTTGTTGGTCACTTGTCGAGATAAAGAGGATTCAGAGGTTTGATCCATAATAAAAGTTACAAAGTTCAATGCCACTCCTTGAACTGTGCTTGCTGAAGGCTTGATGTCAGCTCCGGATCACCAACTGTGTGTCTGAGTGAAGTAAAAGTACTTTTACTCAAGTATATACTTACCACAGTGCTGTTTCCAGACATAAAATGACAGATGGTGAACACTTGGACACTTTTGGAGATTTCACAACTTGAATTGTGTTCAAATCTTCAGTTTTCTGGATTTTTCAAGCTTAACATTTGATGGTTTGTAGCCAATGATTGTAGCCAATGCTTTAAATGCTGCTTTATGCACTCTCTCCTCCCTGCAGCAGACGTACCATACCACGGCTTGTACAACCAAGGAGCCACGTGTTACCTGAACAGCGTGCTGCAGGCGCTCTTCATGACCAAAGACTTCAGGGAAGCCGTGAAACAGTGCGTTGTTTTGGAAGGAAAACGCCACACTGACTTGGTGCAGTTTCTTCAACTGGCGCCTTTGTTTCAGGAGTGCCAATGAGAACCCCGAGCTCTCCGCTGTGTTCGAGGACTTAGAAAAACGCACCGCGCACACGTATCAGTTAACGAAGAGGCTGAGCATCCAAAATGGTACAAAACCCTGGCACGCAGAACAGCCAACAGTCAGAAACTGTGGAAATTCTTCGAAAATTGGTTCAGTTGTCAAAATGTTTTGGATATGCTTTAAAAAGTACACGTTAACCCCTCCATGTCCAGTGTATCAACAGCAGGACGCTGCTGAGTACTTGGAGAGGATCTTAAAACTCACCAGCCAACAAGCTTCCAAGGTACAGGCTTTTATTTTGGCAGAGATCTGGTCAGGCTGGGTGGGAAACAAAGACACCTGCTCACAGATGTCCGTATGTTGCAGATCTTCTGTGGAGTGCTGGCTCATACGACCACCTGCCAGGGATGTGGAAGGCCGACCAAAAGCGCCGCGCCGTTCTGGTACCTTCCGCTGCAACTGAGCTCCTCGAGCGGCGGCAGCTACAGTGTGGTGAGTAGGAACCAGTATCTGGTGGCTCATCCAAGTTCCCAACAAGTTTAGTTTGAATAGCGTGTCCTTTTTTTTAGGTGGATGGCGTCTCAGAGTTTTTTAGGCCTTCGGAAATGAGCGGCGAAAACCAGGTGTACTGTGACTCCTGTGACGCCAAAGCCGATGCGACTTTCGTGAGCGAAGCCGAACTTGAAGGGCACTCGGTAGAGGGCACACCTCCTCCAGGCAGCCTGGTGAACCTGTGGTGTTTTTTGTTTTGTTTTGTCCCCTCCAGAAAATGGTCATCGAGTATCATCCCGATGTTTTGGTTCTCCTGCTGAAGCGGTTCAACTTCAGCTACCAGTTCATGTCGTATGTCAAAAACAACCAAGCGGTCGAGATTCCTTACAGCCTGCAGATATCAGAGGTGCTGTGTGTCGCAGGAATCACTCAGAAACTCCTTTTTCTCTGTTACTCAAGTCTGTGTTTTTTTCCTTTGCTGATTAGGGTGAGAGATACGAGCTGTATGCATTCGTGGAGCATTTTGGGGATCTGAAAAGTGGACATTACTGCTCCAAAATCCGTGTTCAGGAGGGAAACAATGACAGTTGGTTCAGCTTTTCGGATGCCAACGTCGCGCTGGTAAGACGAACTTCCTTCACTCTAGTGATGCTTGAAACCTTCACACACTTATTGTGATCCGTAGCAAAATAAAGTCTTTATTTTGTACTATTTTTATCAACAGCTTGATTACCAGCCGTTTGAGGTGGACAGCACCGAAAGGTGAGATGACATCGGTTTCTTCCTTTCCCTGCCTACATGTTTTTGTGGTGTCATGTCATGTCATGTCAGCTCCTCCTATAATGCAGACCCAGTGTTGTGTTGGTTGGCTCTTCGCCTGGTTTCAGTAAAAATCGACCGAATCTGAATGTTTCATATTGACATGAAACTTCTGCTTGTTGTCATGTTTCCCTGAGTAGATCTGAGAGCGCTTATCTTCTCTTCTACCGAAAACCAAGTAAGACTCAAACATTGTTTAAAGCTGCTCTATTTCTCTCTTGACTTTGTTTTAATATGTTTAATCTGTGTTTTTCAGTGCTCGCTGCACAGATCGATACTCGTGGCATCACCAAGATTAATGTCAGGCCGGCTGTAGGTGAAGACTGTGGCATGTGTGACGATCCTGCAGATGGAAGATGGGAAGAGGAGGGCAGCGTGGAAGTCGGCGGTCCCGCTGCGACTCAGGAAGGAAGGAGGCAGATGTCTGACAAGATGAATGTGGACGAAGGAACCTCGGAGAATGAGAGACGACTGCAGGAAGAAAGTATTAATAGTGAAGTGATGAGCAGGTTTCAAAGGAGTGTTGAGATCAGTGAAGATGAGACACGGAGGACATTATTGGATGCGAACCAAGATGCTGGGGAAGATATGAGTGTTGGTACAGATGCAGGAGAGCGAAGCGAAGACGTGAAAGAGATGTCAATGCGAGCAGGACCAGCAAGACGAGGGACAGGACACGGGAGGCAGGGGAAGGAAGAGGCGACACCGCACGGCACCGATCCAAGAACGAAGGCTGCGGCTCAGCCGGTAACAGTCAGAGGTCGCGGTCCACAACAGTCCGAGGTCCGGATCAAAATCATCGAAGAGGAATCCAGAGAGATGTACAAAAGAAACAGCAGGACAGAGAAAATCGGGGTGAAAATCACCGACGAATGCTCACAAAGCTTGAAAAGCTGGTGCAGCGAAAGAGAAAAAGTGCCCAAGGAGACGGAGGTCAGTTTGGGTCACTGCAGTTCGGAGAAGCAACAGAAACGCTCGCGCCTGAGCGGACTGAGGCTCTTCAAAGGGTTTCAAATGGAGACCGGCCAAAGGGTCAAACCCTCCGATCAACAGATAGATGCTGCAGGCAAAAAACGGGCAACTAAAACCAAAGGTGCACCCACGTCCAGGTGGTGGCGTTTGCCGGGTCTGCCAAAGCCAAAGAAGAAAAGGAACAAAACAAATATCGGATGTTGGAGTTTTGTGACAAGGAAGAAGAAATCAAAACATAATCCAGAGTCAGACTAAAAGAATTACTTTCATCCAAACAAATCGAATCAAATTTCGACTGTGTTTCAAACGGCGCTGATCAGTTTGCATAAATTTCATCCAGCCTGCTGAAACAAGAAAAGCGTCCCAGCCGGTCTCAGGCTGGAGGAAAAACTCTGGGCCAAAGTTGAAACATTTGCATGACGCATCCACATTGTTTTCTCACTACTTTCTGTTTCAGCAGAACGCTTACAGGAAACCACGTGATTTGCTGCAAGAGTCTGAAGTCAATGAATCCAACGCAGTCTCCTCTTTGCTGTTTTCTGTTTGTTTTTTCAGCAAGATTCCTTACAAACTGCTGGTGTACTTGGATTATGTTTCTTTCTCAAAGATTAAACTGACAAGAATCATTGTTTATTGATTTATATGATTTGTTGTGCATCAACATCAATGTGTTGCCATCCTCTTTGAATACCTCAACGGACAGAGGTATCACCTGACTGTTTTTACTGGCATGACTGAATGTGAAGCAAGAAGCGGAGGAACTAAGATGTGGTGACGGATTGTGACGCTTTCTCTGCAGCAGCTGGTGGGCATTCCTGAACCAGAACATTCAGGTGTTTGCATCATCAGAAATACATTGCAATTATAAGCTGGCAGCTGCTGTCAAGAAAATATGTGAATAAAGAAACGGCTTCCTGAAGGCATGTGAGGTTCTTTTTGTGAGTTTAAGCTGAAGGATTCAAACTACGCCCAGTACTTATGAAGTTGTTGCTGTAAGATGTTTTATTAGTTTCCTTTTCCACTTTAAATGATTAAAAAAGCCAATTTTTAAGCTGTACAACGGGCGTTAGAAAAGCGAACTGTGACTGCGCCAAAGTTGTGAAATGCGGCCCAACTCCAGTTGTCCCCTCGCGCTTCCCGTAGTCGGCCCCTGCCAACATGGCTGCCATCAGAAACGGGGTGACTCCGGTCTGCTTAGCGAGATGTTTCCTGAGGCAGACTGAGAAGCCGAGCCGGGGCAGCCTTCACCCCCGGGACGCTTGGACCCACGTAGGTGTCCTCCGCACTTCCGCGTCTGTCTCCGTTCTCCTGTCTCCCGAATAAAGACGCAAACGGCGGCTAACTGGCTAGCCGGTTAGCTTGACGGTGCATGCCTCCGTGTGACTTTGACAGCAGCAGAAGCCCTCTGAGGGGGCAAAACGCCTGTCAAGTCGCCCGCTTTCAAAACGGGACTTGATACCACAGCTTTAAAGTCACTCAGATGTTTGCTAAAGACTTCTCGTAGTTTAGCCACTCTGATGAAATGTGCTGCATCTGTGCGACTCCACACGCTAACTCAGTTATTTTTACACTTCAGCGACACAGCTTGTGTTCCGTTGAAGTAAACAAAAAGATCATGAGTCTTAGTGTTTCTGATCTGCGTGAATATTCATGAAAACATTGAACATGTGAAGTGTTTTGGCTTGTAAAAAGGGATTACGCTCTTTCCTGCCGCCCACCCAGCGTCCGTTCCAGAGGTCCCACCTTCACACGGCGTCGGAGTGCCGCAGCCCCTCCGCGAGGACCCTGCTGGCTCGCAGGCCTCACGGGAAGTTCCTGTGGGTGAACGCCGTGGCCGTCAGACACAACAGCACACAGGTGAGTGGACGCTCAACGCGATGCAGGATCCAGATGTGGAATCAGGAAGTCATCTGCTGGGATTGACGTTTGTTCTTGTCGCAGATCCCACCTGAAGATGGAGCGATCGCAGTTTCAAACAGTAGTCCGGACTTGGGGTCCTCTTCGCTCCCTGCTGACCCAATCATTGCACAGGTGGCTACTTCCATCTATTTATTCCCTGGCAACTCTGTAACCTGAAGCCTCGGCTGCTGGAATAATCCCCTCTCCTCGTTTCAATCCTCAGACCTCCGTTGACGTGGTGTCTCTGGCCATGCCGGCGGCAGACAGCGTTGGTCCTCTCCAGGATGCCTCTTCCGCAGTTGCATCCATTGATCCCGCCCCCGTTTTCACGCAGCCGATCATCGAGCAGGTCGCCGATGCCGCGCCGACCGCCGTGGAGGTGCTGCAGGCGGTGGCAGCGGAGCAGCGGTTGGCCGAGCTGGGACTGGGCGCCTACACGCCGGTGGGGGCCATTCAGAACCTGCTGGAGTTCATGCACCTCGATCTGGGCTTGCCCTGGTGGGGGGCCATCGTTGCAGGTAACGGCAGCACCACACCTCGTGGAGATAGCTGTGGATTCGTGCTGCCACCGCCGTGTGACACATCTGCTGCTTCCTGCCACGTAGGAACCGTCCTGGCTCGTCTGGCCGTGTTTCCTGTCGTGGTGAAGGGCCAGCGGGAGGCGGCCAAGCTGAACAACGTGCTGCCCGAGATGACCAAACTCACCAACAGAATGAACGAGGCCAAACAGACGGGAAACAAGTTTGAATGTAAATTCTGCTTCTGGTCTCTCAGCAGCAATGATGCCAATGCTCTTATGTCCACAAATGACACTTGTCTGTGTCGCAGTCTCCAAAGCGTACGCCGACTTGAACTTGTTCCAGAAGAAGCACGACGTGAATCCTCTCCGCGGCTTTTTGGTTCCTCTGGTGCAGGTCAGTTTCTCCTCATGATAATGTCCATTTAATTCACTTCGTATCCAGTTCCTCTGTGTTGCTTCATTGTCAGCACCACCTTTACCGTGCGTGTCCGGTTCTCCTCAGGCTCCGGTCTTCATCTCCTTCTTCATCGCGCTGAGAAAGATGGCGTACCTGCCGGTGCCCAGCCTGCAGACCGGCGGCCTGCTGTGGTTCACCGACCTGACGGCGGCCGATCCGTTTTATATCCTGCCTTTCGCGGTCACAGGCTCCATGTTCTTCATCCTGGAGGTGACGCAGCTTGCTTCCTGTGTCACTCCCGTCGTTTGGCGTTTCGCTTGTTGTCACCGACTTACCGCACGGGTGTTGTTTCCTTCCAGCTGGGCGCAGAGTCTGGCATCGACAACCCCAACCTGCGAACCATGAAGACGGTGATGAGGGTCATGCCCCTCATCATCCTCCCTCTCACCATCAACTTCCCCACGGTCAGTGCCGCCACATCCACGCCTCAGCCTGCATCTCCTGCTTCAGTCTCTGCACTCTGAGGCCAGAACCTGTGTTTTCTCCTCCGACTGCCTGCAGGCGGTGTTCACCTACTGGCTGACCTCCAACCTCTTCTCCCTGACTCAAGTGGCGCTGCTCAGACACCCGCTGGTCCGAGACAGGTTCAAGATCCCCGAGAGGATCAAACACCCGCCTGCCGCGCTGCCGGAGAACGAGGGATTGATCGAGAGCATGAAGAAAGGTGAGAGACACACACGCACACTTCCACAGGGGTTAGTGTCATCCAAAATGAGGAGGAGGCCTAAAATAACCTCTTTGGTGCTTTTTATCCACACAAAACTGAGACGAAAGCAAATAAAATAGCTAACAAACTGGGATTGATTCTTTCATCGTCTGAAGTAGCTTCACAGACTGACCGTTTGTCTCTTCTTCTGCAGGGTGGAAGAACGCTCAGCTGGCCCAACAGTTAAATGAAAGGGAGAAGAGGATAAAAGACCACCTGGACCTCGCCGCCAAAGGTCAGCCCCCACTTCCTCAGTGTTCTGTTTCCCTCTAAACTAAGAGAAAATAGACCCAAATAAATCTGCATTGAGCAGAATTACACCATAAAACTCTGGCACAAAAAATTGCTGGCCTATTTAAACTAGAGGCTCAAAATCAAAGGAGTATAACCAACAAAAACTGAGATCTGAACGCAAAACCGAATTCCAACACGGTTCGTTATGAAGAAGTGGTGCGCCCACTTGTGGCTTTCTTGGAGTACTGCAAGCAAAACAAAGCGTTGGAAATGATCCCCAAAGTCCACAAGCGACTGATGTGCAAGTGCATGCTGGGAGACACGAAGGCACTTTGAGTCTGAGAGCTGAATTTGCTAGAAAATGACCAAGACTTTGATCCAGTGAGTATTTGACTTGACCTTTGAATCCTTACTGCTTTTGCTCCACCTTAACTTTCAATTCACACCTCCTGACACCTCCTATGTGTGTCTTTAAAAGTTCTAACTCTCATTTCTCTTTGCAGGTCCACTGAGGCAGACGTTTACCCACAATCCTCTGCAGCAGGCTCCTCCCATCGCCGCAGCGTCCGCCAAAGACAAGTCGGCCGGCAGCAAGGCGCGGCCGTGGAAGGACACGATCGGATGAAGCCGGGCCGGCTTTGACTGCTGCCGTGTAGTTTTCTTTGTGTACATATTTATGGATGTGAGCGAGGAAACATTGTGACCATGTATCATTCTGACTGAGATGTAAACTCTGCCTCCAAAAATCTGCTTTGATGTGTGTGTTTGTTGACCGGAAGAAACGAGTCGTTTGTTTTTTGTCAGCAAGTCATTTTATTATAAACATCTTTCAGTTCAACCGTTCCAAACTTCTTTTTTTACACGAGCAGACTTGAACCGGAGTTGATGAACGAAGCCCTTTGCAGCTGACGGTGCAAAACTGAAATAATAGTTTATTTATCTGCCTGTACAAAGAATAATTATATCCAGGGTTTTACAGTCAGCTGGGGTGAATTTTCCACTTCTCGGTGCAATCAAATATACATTACGTGGATGAAATATTCATAAAATACTTGTCTTGACATATTTAAATGAATCTCAACTAACATGTACAGTTCAGTGGTAAAAAAATGACACTACGCTTAAAAAAGAGTCCCAAAGTCAGCTGGAATGAATTGTTTCGCCAGCCGGGCGCCGTCGCAGACACGTAGTGAAACCTGGGTCCAGCTCAGACGTCTGTCTGGGAGGGGGGGGTTAGGGGGGACAGCAGTGGTGGCGGCGGGGACAAGTTCAGGCTGAGAGTCTCTGGTGGGGTGTCGTCACTCGTCCTTGTCAATGTCGGTCAGGACGGAGTAGCAGACCTTCTGAATGAGCACACCGCATTTCGCTGGAGGAGACAAAGACAGGGGCGAAGGTCAGGACATGAAATTCCTGGAAGTACTCCGAGATGAAGAAGCAGTATTTTACCGATGTATTTCCGGATCCACAGCGGCCTCTTGTTGGCTGGCGTGTAGCAGCACAGGAAGTAGACAGGCACTCCTGATAGGGCGATGCCGATGCCGATCAGGGAGTTGATGGTGTCGCTGTAGAGCGGGACCACCACCAGGAAGACGGTGAGCAGGCAGAAGACAATGGGGTACACCAGGCTGAGCTGAGGAAGACAGAGTGGGAGGGGGGCAACTTAGTATGTTTGTGCTGAGTCTTTTGCGTCGTGCAGGAGTCAGTTTTCCCCGTTTTACCTTGAGCGGCCTGTGTCTGTCTGGCTGCTTCCAGCGCAGGTACAGCTGTCCCAGGATGGACAGGCCGACAAAGAACCAATAGCTGAAACTGTAGTAGTTGATCAGCCTGAAGACGTCCTCCACACAGAGGTATATGAGCGCCATGATACCCTGCGGGATAAAAAAAACACACAGAAAGTGAGACGGGCTCGAGAACTGGGGCTGAATGAAGGTGGCGGAAAGTCAGCGACTGACGTTGAAGAGCAGAGCGGGGACGGGAGTGTAGCGGTACACGTGGATCATGCACAGGGAGTCGGGCAGGTGGCCTTCTCGCGAGCCCACGAAGAACAGCCTGTTGGGACAGCAGAGTGAGGGGGGGGGGTCGGCAATAAACCTGTAAGAATAAGCAGGGCTTGTTCCCTTTGTTCTACTCACCTGGAGGAGGCCAGGATGGAGGCGTTGAGCCCCCCGAAGCAGGAGAGAGCCACGGCGAGGGGAATGGTCCAGTTCATCACCCCGAACACCTGGTCTGCAAATGTCTGAGGACGGGAGACGAGAATAACTCGAAAAGTTCTTCACAGATTTGGACGAAGTTTGCAGGATGGTTGAGGGGTGGGGGGGTGCAAGGAACAGGTTGTGATCGGCTTACCACGGCAACGGCGTCACTGTCCAGGATGGCGTTCATGGGGAGGACGGTGTAGTAGGCCACGTTGGTCAGGATGTAGATCACCGTGACGATGGGCATGGAGATGGCGATGGCCAGGGGCAGGTTCCTGCAGTTCACAGGGACAAACAGCAGAGGGCAGCGTTGGAAGGAGAGTCTTTTACTAAGAGACGTTCGGGGGTCAGAAACCGATTGACCCTGATCGCAAATTGGCATCGGGTGCGATTGTTTGCCACCTAATCTGCCTGGGAACTGTCGGAGAGGCTCTCGATCCAATCACATGTGAGCACTCGCTTCATTTGATCAGCGTGCGGCTGGGTGAATCAGAGCAACGAATCCTCCCACACACACTTCACACATTCTCAAAAGTCTTCATGCATTTACTTCCCCCCAGTCATCGCACCGCTTTGTTTTCTTTTACTACTACTGTTTCATTTCCGAAAGGAAGACGGCACAGCGCAAGACAGCCTTATCTGCACTCTTCTACTCGATACGGCTTTATTACGTGCAGGAGAGAAAGTTTGTTGTTGTTCCTGATAGGAAACATCAGAGCACCGACAAGGAAGGCGATTGCAGCGTAGCCGCACCTTGTTAAAGGTGACATATTAGAAACGACTTCCTGGAGTGTGACTGAAAGATGACGCGACGCGTCCGAGGCAGAGAAGGAAGTCGCCTCTGACGACTGCGCTCACCTCTCGGGGTTCTTGATCTCCTCCGTGACGAAGTTCAGCGTGTCCCAGCCCGAGTAGGAGAAGAGCGCCGAGTACAGCGCCAGCGCGATGCCGCCGGGGTCCTGCGACGAGCCTTCGAACATGCTGTCGAAGTTCTGCGTGTGACCTGCGGAGCAGCCGAGACGGGAGTTTGTGTCGGGCTTCGTACGACACAGCGCGAAGCTTTGAAACGTGTTGTTTGAGCTTTCTTTGGGGCACCTTGTCCGATTTTCACCAGGCCGGTGATGATGACGGCGATGAGAGCGATGACTTTGGCGTACGTGAACAGGTCCTGCACCCTGGTGCCGTACTTCACGTAGGCGCAGTTCACGAAGGTCAGCAGGCCTGAGAACGCACACAAGCAGAGAGCAACATGCGTGACTCACACAGGAATCATTCAGCCATCTCGGACACATTTCTTTTCCATGTGAGAGCCGGGCCGCTTTAAGGAAACGCTGCTGCTGACTCAAGCGGACATTTGTTGTTCAGGGCAGGAAACAGCTGAGTGCAGCACATAGAAGGACACACACACACAGGTACAGTCACTCAAATGAGGCGAACTACCAGACCACTTTTCTGATGACCCACAATTTCACGTTTTTGACCACAAACTGACTTTTACTGCTACTTTTTTCCCTCCTTACTTTAATGCTTTTCTTGCCTGCTTAAAGTCTTGGGAAATTCTCATCTTATCAGGACAAAAACTCATTTGCCTCATAAACAAGGCGATCGCTGGAATTTCTTATTGTTTAGATTCAATTCCCTGAAAAAACTGGAGGAATTTCTCTGAAACGCTGATAAAACTTCACCTCCAAACGAGCTGAGTGGACGCATTTCACCTCGGCGAGCTCCACATCAGCCACACGTTTCCAGAAGACACTCGAACAGCATTACGTCGCCGCTCTCTAATCCTTATCACAACACTATCACCCTGCGGCACATTGACAGGTCGAGGATCATAACAAGCCGGCTCCCAGCTGGACGCCCGGGCTAAACGAAGGAGGCGGCCGGCGGTGGGCGAGGGAGACGGAGGCTTCGCCACACAGAAGCGAAGGCGCGGCCTGTTGACAGTGGAAGGTTAGACGGGTGGGAGGTGGGAGATCGGGTTCGGGAAGCTGGCTGGATGGCGGTGGAGGTCGAATATAGTCCAGCTGTGAAACGAAACACCGATCCCCCCCCCCAAAGAAACCGACTTGTTGTTTGGGAAGCTCGGACACCAAAACTGGCCGACATCATAATTATCCGAGATCTTTTAATGAAGCATCTCTCCTGCGCTGCTGTGAGCTGCGTCTCAGGTCAGAGTCTCCCTGCAGAGAGGACTTTACCTCGCGGCTATCAAGCCTCCTCCGAACGCGGCTTATCAGTGCGTGTGTGGGTGTTTTGAAGCGTGCGCCCATGCATGCCTGCTCTCAAAGTGGGCGCACTTGTCTTGTGTGAGCGCAGTGTGGCTAAGATGATCATATAAATGTACCTGGGAAGAAATGAAGGTCGCAGAGCGTCTGTGTCGGTTGCCCCGTTGCCTGAGCCTTGGTATTCTGTTGCCTCGGCACTGACTTTTGTTGTTATTGGCTTGATTAATAAAGTTTGTCAGCTTCGCTCTCTCTCGGCGGCATTGTGCCGTCTGCCGGTCGCCTCAGCGATCGGCACAGAAAGGTCATCCGAACAGCTTCTGGACAGCTCGCCAGGATTTCATCATCAGTTAGTTCAGCTGAGTTCAAGAGTGAATTTTCACTTGTTTTCCTGGCAGATTTTTTCATTTATTTTGAGTTTAAAGCAAGATAAATTTTGTTTGAAATAACTCGAGTAAAATGTAGAGATTGTCCCTTGGTTCCGCTTTTGCCACTGAGTCTTTCTGTGAAAATGCTGACGGAAGCTGTGGAGTCACCGTTTTTCACTTCTCTGTCTCTGAGCTTCACGTGCTTCTTGCCTTCATCACAAGTCGTCACTGACACCCTCTGACTCACCCCCCTGCTCTGCGGTGACCCCCCCCCCCACACACACACACACACACTCACTTTAGAGGTACTTACATATACAACCGGCGGCGAGCAGCCTGTTGGCCAGGTACGGGGCGATGCAGGTGGGGAAGATGGGCTGCACCATGTAGTTGGAGAAGGTGATGGCGATGATGGCCTGGCTGGTGGGCTCGATGATCAGCAGCGACGTCCACAGGCGGATGAAGGCCAGGAAGCCCCCGAAGGCCTCCAGGATGTAGGCGTAGGAGGCCCCCGATTTGGTGATGGTGGTGCCCAGCTCGGCGTAGCACAGCGCCCCGAAGACGGAGAAGATGCCGCCGACGGTCCACACCACCAGGGAGAGGCCGTAGGAGGCGCTGTGGATGAGGACGCCCTTGGGCGAGACGAAGATCCCCGAGCCGATCATGTTGCCCACGATCAGGCAGACGCCGTTCAGGAGCGAGATCTCCTTCTTCAGCTTCATGGACTCCTCCGAGCCCTCCGACTTGACGGCAGGGGGGCCGCCGTTGGTCGCCTCCTGCGTCGGGGCAGCGGTGTAGGACGCCATTGTTTTGGGTTCAGAGTGCATTCAACAGCAGTCACGAAATTCGGTTTCAGCGAAGAGTTTGTTTTTGACCGCTCGTCGTCTTGACGCAAGACCGAAGAGTCAAACTTTTCCTCCTGCTAGCCGCATTTGTCTCCCGGCATCTGTGGAAGCAACACACGAGGTCACGTCAGTGATGCTGTTGCCATGGAAACCGAAATGTCAGTCTCCACACAGGAAATACGTTTTGTTCCCGTCGCGCGCCGTTCACAATATAAGTGCAAAAGGAAAAAAAAAAAGAAACAAGCAAGATAACAAAACGCCGGCGTCCCGACTTGATCAGTCGTGCTGATTGGCGAGCCATTAAGCTGCGCCGCAAATGGCCCTTTTAAGGCTTGAGTGTGTTGACAGAGACGCATGAGGGAGAGGAGCAAACATGCCGGAAAACACCGGCTCTTCTTTAGTAACCGTAAGCCCAGGAAGAATTTCAACCCCCCCGAGACGGCGCAGAAGATCCGGCGAGCGTCAGCGGCCCGGCCGGTCACATGGCTTTCAAAGTTCACCGCTCGCTCAGCGGGTTCGCCTCAACGGCGGGACACGTTCTGCTGCGTGCTCATTCAACGTTATTTTTCTGCATGACTTCCTTCAATAAAAGGTCTGGTGATGCTGACAGAAACAGACTTTTGACATCGTAAAGGAAAACGATCAGCGTCTTTGGATTCAGCATAAATTCAACAAGCTTGTTCTTCAGTGAGAGAGAAGTTTGACCCAAATTTTAACTGAAAAATAATGATCTGAGAGGTTCAAATAGTAGATAAGGGTCTTTCCTTGAAGAGAGAAGACAAACAATCACCCAAAGCAAACAACAAGCACCTATACAGAAAAACCTGGAGCTGTCAGAACCAATCCCGGGATTGCCAATAAACACTGGATGCAGGAGAGAACGGAACATCATCAAACCTTGTGTGTCCCTCTCAAAAAGCACAAAACTCCTCTAAATCTGAAGAAATGAATGAACTTCTTGTGCCGCTTGTGATGTTCGGAGATGGACACCTTGGGAGACGGACACCTCGAGACAGCGGCGGCTCCGGGAGTGACTACAGAGCAGGAGGAGGACAGTAGATTGAACCTTCACACGTGTGTCCCGTGCAGCACACAGTTGAAGGCAAGGCCCACGACACAAAGGAGAGGGCAAGGTACGAGCGCTGCTGATAAGTCGTGTCTCCGGAGCCAAGGCTACGGAGGGACGTCTCAACTGTCCGTTCAACCGAAGACACCAACACTCAGATATGGAGGAGGACGTTTGACTGCCAGTTGGACACTTTCTACCTTCGTGCTACTCGTCACAATGTGGTTTTATACTTAAAAGCTCAACTGGCTTCTTGTTTCTCAGCCAACTTTAGGGACTCAAACCAACAACCTACAGCCAATTGAAATGAGTCTTCTCTGAAATCAAAACCTCTCAAAAACAAGACAAAAACACCAAAAAAGTCAATATTTTCGGGCTGATTTGAAGGTCTGTTTGCTTTACTGGGAAAGCGAATTTTCAGTTGTGTCATTGGTAGATTTTTTTGTGTAAAAACCTGCTTTTTTAAGATGATTCTGGACTTTGAATAATTAAAAAAGGAGATCAAATCAAATAAACACTCAATGATAAAACAAGATATCTAAACCCTGAAATAAGCAAAAAGAAGTTGAACTTTTAGGTGATTTTTTCAGATATCAATCACTTGAAATAACTTTTTCCCCTTTTTTCAAATAAAATGACCTTTAAAGGAAGTCATGAGAGAGAGCAACGCCGTGATTACAGCCTATCTGATGAGATTATGATACTAATCATTAGAAAAGGTCCCTGCTCACTGATTTTAGTCGCACAGTGCCAAAAGGTTGAAGCTCGCACACGTGAAGCGGCATCACAGGTTAATAAATGATGAAGCAGGAGTCTGTGCCGTAAAGCGCTTCCGTTATCAACGCTTCAGGCGCAGATACAGTAAAGTCCGAACGCACTCACCGTCTCCTCCGAGCTGCCTTCAGGTTCTGCCGAAAAATCCACACACCGCTCCAAACAGGCCGGTGTGTTTTCCCCCCTCCGGGCCGGCGAGGGACCTCACTGTTTTCTCTCCGCCTGGAACAGTAAAGAGTTTGACCTTTTCGCTGCGTCTCCTGCCCCCTCCCGCGCCTCCGTGCGTCCGCTTCCTCCTTGTTTTTGACTTTGCGCTCCTCAGCTGATGTCTTTTATACACTTCTGGTTTGCAGCCTTATACTACCAAGGAAACGGGTCAGAGGGAAGGAGGGGCGGCTTTCACGCCGCGCACTGTGCCTCCTGTGAATAGGGTTCACTCTAAAATTTATCGGCCCGTGATTAAATTATCGCCAACATCAAACAGGGGCGGACTTCGGCGGGGGGTGGGGGGCTGAGGGGGGCTCCTATCAGGTGATTAACGGCGCAGGGAGAGTTAACAAGCAGGGACATTTTTCTGCTGATACTATCTTTTCCGTCCATAGATACAGCCTGCGATGATAGTGTGAAACTGTAAATCCAATCAGTGTTCATTGATTGACAATGCGTGAGACTGAGTGGATGAGCGCGTTTAGATACTTGTATCAACAGTTTAACACAAAATATGTTGGTTAGTTAACAACTAGTTGGTTTTGCAGCTATTTCTGTTGTCCAATATGCTTTATCAACCTGAGTGTAAATGGTGGGATGATATAAGACGTCCTGTTTTTTATTAAAATATCCATCAAAAGAAAGCGAAAGCAAGTAGTGTAACGGCTGCGTTCATGTCACAGTTGAAAAAAAACACTTCAGGAAATCAAGTGTATCAAGCGTGGGTGTTGTGAAACTGACTTGTTGGATGAGCAGCCCTTCTTAGATGTTGGCTCCCTCTTGAGGATGCTTTTAGAAGTGCATTGGAAGTCTTCTTCCTTTGCATGGAACAAAGTTATTGTCCTGTACATCTTCCTCTGATTAGACGTAATGCGACAGCGCAGATCTGCTTGATTGATCTCATTTTGTTTCAAGTTTATTTTCCTTTCAGTTTGACCATTTCTGTGTTTTTAGGACTACTTTTCGGCAGTGTTCAAGGACCCTTCTGACAGGAGTTGAGACCTTTTTAAGTACAATAATATAATTAGAGGATTATGTGCAGGGAAAACTTCTTTTTCTAGAGTTTTTGGGGAAAAATACACAACTTCAGTACTTTAAATGTACTCTTTGAACTGGATTGATGCAGTTAATGAACAAGTCTTTCCCAGTTTCAAACCAGAAGACATTGTGGTGTTCGTCAGACACCTCGGCTCTTTGTCTTCTAACGATCTGATGACGTACTCACGTCACTGCTGAATGGCCACTCTAATCAGCGAGATCGAGTCAATTCAGGGGCCGACACACAACCGTGACCGACTCCGGACGCCTTTGTTCCCCTTTTTTCCACCGGCCGGGTTCGAAGCCTGCGCGGGGTCGATGAGCGTTTATTGCCGGGTGATGAACGACTAACTTTTGCTGAGGGCTGTAAATTCCTTCATCACACCTGTGGGCCTGGTGCTGTTTTCTGCAGAGTTGGAGATGCATGGAAATGACTTTTTTCTTTCCTCCCCCTCCCTTTTTTTTTGATTGAGACACGTCTCTTGTCACTCATGATTGCATGTGGACAAACTTCTCACACATGGCTCCTTTCACTGCTTTTGTCTCGCTCGCTGCCCCTGGGCATGCTTTTCCTTGGTTACCCGTTGTCATGGTTTCGGTAGCCCCTGTGGGCGAGCGGGGAAAAAAAGAAAACTGGAGGGGATTAAAGGCGGCCATTTTGGGGACAGCTGGACCAGGTTGGTCCCTGTTGCCCCCTGTCCCGCTCCCAGTCACTCTGGGGGGAAGAGGGGTGGCATTGTGTGAGGATTAGAGCTTCCTGTGTGTCAGCTCATTACATTGGGGTGTATGGGAGGGTGTGGGGGGGTGGGGGGGGAGTAGAAAGAGTGAGGGAGAGAAATGAAAGAGAAAATGAAAGAGAGTGTGTATGAAAGAGAGTATGACACAGAGAGGGGAGAAAGAGAGGGAGGGAGAGAGGGAGGTGGCAGCCTCTACAGCTGCACCCTCAATCACACTCATACAGGCTCCGATTATCCTTTTCACGCACACATACGCTGCGGTGGCGAACTGAAACATATTAAAAGACACTGAGGGTGAAAAAAGGCAGAATTAGGGGACAGCCAGCCCGCCACCTCAGACAAAGGACCCCCCACCTCCGCCTCCACCACCGCCACGTCCCTCGCCTCCCTCCCCAGTCCAGACACACACACAGAACTGGAACAAACAAGAGGAAACTGACCAGCAGTGTACACGCAGACTAATAATAAGAGTCATGCGAGCAGAACGCCGAAACAGGCAAACTCCGACAAACAGCGTCTTCCTCACACTGCCATCGTTTGGTTTTTGTTGTTTTTTTATTCAGATTTATACATCACATGGGAAGCATGGGCACATTTTCCGTCACTGGTACAAATAAAAAGCCAAGAAACAAAGGGTACAAGTACTACGGCGAGCTAAACAGGAATGTAGCGAGTGCAGACAGTTTGTGTGGGAGCGGGAGACTCTCAAGTGCTCTGAGAGAGTGGAGGGTGGGGGGGTGTCTCATCCTCGGCGTAACGACGTCAACAAGTAAACAAAATCACACGAGTTCACAGCGACGGGTAAAGGGCCGCTCCGAGAAGTTGGGACAATCTAACAACAATCATCAGCGCGCGCGTCTGGTTTCAGCAGGTGTTTCGGCAGCAGTGCAACTCACAGTGCAACTCGGCACGTCGCAAACATGCGTTCAGCAGCATTGAATTAGGAAAACAAAAACAAGAACAGGAAAGAAGACAGTCAGAAGGCACGCGATGGCCCCCCTCCTCGTATATACAAACACCGGCCATCGCTGGTGGCCTCTTTTGGTTTGGAGTCTTGTACGCGCACTCAGCTTATACTGGTTCGATATCATGCAGTATGTGCCGAAAACAGGTGTCAGAAGGAAAAACACCAAATTCGCAGTGAATCGTGACGACGCTGTGAAGTGTAAAACGTAAGGCCTCACTGTGGTCTCTGAAATACAAAAATACAAGGCTAAAAGTACTACACTTTCTCTTGAACTAGAATATAAACTAGATCTATTTTTTTTCCAAATATGAAAGGTAAATATGAATTAGAATTATTAACTCTAGAAAAAAAAACTTATCCTATTGAAAAAAATACATTCCCTTGTCAGGACCCTTTAAAAACTGCGCCCGCTCCGTCAGTCTAACTCCCTACGCGGTGCCGTCCGACGCCTCTCCCACCTCCTCGGACCCGGCGCCGGCCGCGGGAGCATCCGAGCCGTCGCCTCCCTCGGGAGTCTTGGCGGAGGCCTGCTTGTCGTCGTGCTGCTTGCGGTCTTCCGCCGGGTCGGCGTCCGGGGCCGGCGCCTTGGACGGGGTGTTGGTCGGCGCTCCGGGGTGGGTTTTCATGTGCCCCTGGTGAGAGGACACATTGTAGAACGGAAATGATGATGATGTTGCATGTATGTAAATGTATGTAAATGTACAGTTCTTAGGCAGTGAGGCTGGTGTCAAACTACAAGCCCTCAATGCTGCACGTTTGCAGTCAGCTGATGGAAATGCCAGCATGAGAGTGAAAGTACTATAAATGCTAGTAGAGAAGTAGCTGCAAGCCTCAATAACTTTTACCTTCAGTCCGCTCCGGCTGGCGTACGCCTTCCCACACTGGGGGCAGCTGTAGGGTTTGTCTGGGCGAGTGGGTGGAGGTGTGGGAGCCACGGCGGGGGGCTGCGGCTCCTCTGAAGGCTTCTCCGGCGTGTCGTCACCCTCCTCCACCGGCGCGGCCTTCTCCTCCACCGGCTCCGGAGCGGCGGTGGGCTCTCTGGGTGCGGCGGCGTCGCTTTTGTCTTTCCGCGGGGCAGTGTCTCTCTCCGGTGGGTCGCTGCCCCCGGCTTCCTCTGATTCTGGGTCAGCTTTGGGACTGACGGGAGGGGTGAGCGCAGGTGCAGGACTTGCAGTCGGGGTTTTCTCGCTGGGACCGTTGGCGGGCTTGTCTGTTTTGCTGGTTCCGTCTTTGCTGGCCTTTCTCTGTGGTCCGTCGTTTTCCACTTTTGGCTTTGAAACGCAGAGTGAAAGAGGGGCATCGTCCCCCTCTGAATCTCCATTATCTAGCGCCGAGTGAGAACTGGCTAAGGGTGCTTTGAAAGAACTGGCGCTGCCCGGGTCAGTGTGGGTCTCCTCCTCGGAGTACATGGGGCTACCCTCAGCTGGAGCGTTGTCTCCCAGACGCAGGGGGTCCTCTGCTCCCGCTGAGGGGGGATTATGGGTCAGAGGTGGACTAACACTGGGCGTCGAGCTCTCGGATTCCTCGGCCTTTACAGAAGTGGCATCATTAGCGGCGGATTGCTTCAAAGTGGACCCTGAGTTGAGAGCATCGAGCAGAGACTTGGAGCCCGTCGTGAGGGCCAGTGGAAGGATCTGCTGAGATTTAGACGGCGAGTTCATGGAGTCACTCTCGCCGTCATCAAAAATAGCACCTTCTGCTTCTGCAGTGTGTTCCGGTGGCATGTCTTCATCCGGTGGTATCTGCCCGCCCAGGTGCAAGCGTATGTGGTGCTGCAGCACCAAGGCATTGGTGAACTTGCGGGGGCACAGCGGGCACGAGTTGAGGGCTCGCGTGTTTGCCGGTCTCGCGCGATGAGTGGCCAGATGGGCCCTCAGGCTGCCCTTGGTGGAGAAGGAGCGGCCGCAGAGCTTGCAGGGGAACGGGCGCTCCCCCAGGTGGGTGGCCTGGTGCAGACGGAGAGCTCTGGGGCAGCTGAGGACGCGCAGACACACCCCGCACTGATTGGCGGCCTGGGCAGTGGGCAGGGACAGGGTGGCGGTGGTGGTGGTCGTGGCGGAGCCCGAAGCCCCCTGGCTGCTGGCGAGTGATGCCACATTGGTACTGGGACTTAGTCCAAGAGCTGCCAGCATCTCCCTGCGATACGCACTGGAGGTGGTGGAGAGGTCGTGGCCCTGCGTGTCCCCGTTGGTGTCGGCGGAGGTTTGTGAGGAGGTGGAGGGAGAAGAGGAGGAGGCGCGGCCGTGCGGCTGCTTCTCAAGCTTCTGCACCAGCCGCTGCAGCTTGGACGTGTCTGAGGTCTGGGTGGAGGTGGTCGGGGAGGAAGGTGAGGGGGAGGAGCTGGATGGTTTGGGGAAAGGGGGGAAGGGGAAAGGCAGCTGATGCGGCGAAGTCAGGTGGGAGGTGGAGGGGTGGCCGGGCGGGCGGAGTAGTGCAAGGTGGTGAGGCGAGGTCCCCCCTGGGAACAGGATCTTAGGCAGGTGGGCCAGTTGGGAGTAGGGAGAGGTTGAGTGGAGGCCGGAGTGGGGCGGAGTGTTTTCATCAAACCGCTGCTGCTTTGCGCCCTTAAACTGAGCGGAGGAGGAGGAGGAAGACGAGGAGGAGGAGGGCAGCGCGGTGCTGGACGCGCTGGCGGCGGCTGCGGCCGAGGCTCTGTTCAGCTGCAGCAGGGAGTGGGCGGTGGACAGCAGCGCCATGTCCACGGACGGGGGGAGAGGTAGAGAGGAGGGCGAGGGTCGGCCGGTGGCGCCCGACAGGAATCCTAAAGCCATGCTCTCCGTCACGCCCGGCACGCTGCCCTTCACGCCGTTGAACGACTCGTCGTCATCGGCCCGCCTCTTGCGCCTCCTCTGACTGCCCCCCGAAGCGGCTCCGCTCTGCAATTGTTCCGACAGCGCCGGCGGCAGCAGGGACAGAGACAGCTCGGGGTTCTGCTCCCTGTGCCGCAGGAAGTGCGCTTTGAGGTTCCCTCGGGTTGTGAAACGGCTCAAGCACACCGGGCACTGGTAGGGTCGTTCGCCCGTGTGCGACCTCAGGTGGATCTGCAGCGACGAATCGCTGCTCAGCACCTTCCCGCAGAAACGGCAGACGTGCTGAGGACGTCCTGAGGAGGAGGCGGAGGAGCTGGACTGGAGGTCTTGGGACAGGCTGCTGGTCGTGAGCGAAGGGGTGGCGAAACTGATGCCGTTGCTGTGGCCAAAGGAGGAGGTGTTGGAGGATTTCTCGTGGAGGTAGCGCGGCGGCAGGCCCAGCGACAAGGACAGCGGGTGCAAGGATGTGACGGACGAGCTGATGGTGGCTGAGGAAGAGGAGGACAGTGAGGAGGAGGTAGAAGACGAGGGCGCTCTGCTGCCGGCACCGTGCGTGGAGCCCGACTTCGAGACGGCCGACTGGGGAAAGAGGGAAGACGGGAGGCCGGTCAAGAGTGAGGAGGCTGACGTTGCCGGGGTGGCTGTCGATGGATGCGTTGGCGACGAAGATGTGGCTCCTGTGGACTTTTGGTTGCCGTCTGTGCCGCTGCCGGCTGCGCTGTTGTCCTGACCGAAGACGGCGCCACCAAGCCTCAGGACATGCCGGCAGATCTCCTCGGTTATCTGCATCTGGTGGATTTGCCGCTGCTGCAGAACCCTCAGCTCCTCCAAGAGCACCGCCAGGGTGGGGGGCACCTGAACGTGCCCCTGCTCCCCAGGTGAGCTGGACGCCGGCTGCTGCCCCGGACTGGAGCTGTCACGATGAGGCAGCGCGGAGGAGGAGGAGGAAGAGGAGGAGGAGGAGGTAGTCGTGGTGGCAGAGCTGCCCATCGGTGGGGAGGTCATGGTGGAGTGAGAGTTTCCTTGGTGGGCCACGCTGTGGGAACTCTGGCCCAGGGGAGGGGGGGAGTGCGTTTGGGAGGACAGCGACGGGTGAGGGAAGTCTGGGGAGAGGGAAGAGTGGGTGTTGGGGAGGGACGTGGTGAAGGGGGCGATGTGGCTGGGCCAGTGGGGAGGAGGCGAGCTCTCGCTGGGTAAGGAGGGCGCGTGGAGCCCTCCGGGGGATGGGCGAGGGGCCAGCGGCGGTTGGCAGTCTTGGAGAGAGGTGGGGGACGAGGAGGACGATCCTGATGAGGTCACTTCTGAGCCCAGGGAGGTGGAAGGGGACTTTATGCCCAGGTGGTCGTCTGAGGATCGAAGAAAGGTTGTTTGAATAAACCCTAAAAACGCAGTCAAGCTACGTTCATTCATTTAAAATTCGACTTTGTGCAGGAGAGCCTTTTTTTTTCAAACAATGTGTCTAGTAGTTGTTTACAAATCTAGTTTGGTGAATTGTGTGCAAACAAAAATATTCCCCCCTAATCAAGCGATCAAACAAGTGGGAGAAACTGCAGCCTGCGAGTCTTTGTGGTGTCTCGTCTCAATCTGTGCTCCGCGGAGCAAAACTCCTCAAACATCTTGCACACACAAAAAAGCTTACAGACCACCTTGCTGCTATGGCAACACATTTTAGGGGACAATAGGCATCACCACGACAACCCATAACCCCTCTTAACCCACCCCCTCCTTACAGCAGTTAGGTCTTTCATCTCCCCATTCACCCTCCCCCCTTACGTCACAGCAGAGGTCAAGGGTCAGGCCATGCTAAGGGTTCTGCGCACTGTCCAGACACTCTGATTGGTCAACTAATCTGACCTCTGCCGCTCAGGGGTCAAATTCTTTCAGAATCTTGAGCGCAGAGTGAGAAAGAGTAAAAAAGGAGAAAGAAGGGGGGGAGGGTCACAACAATGGAGAGACAAACTAACTATTCCCTCCCGGAGTGATATAGTGATGGAATGAAAGACTGTACCTAAGTGAGAAGCCTCATAAATAAGCCCCAACCTGCAGGAAGCTCCGAGAACTCTGCAATTCAACTTGCGGCGCGTTAAAGTCGACCTGGAGCAACTGGCGCAACTGGTGCCGCCACCGCCGCCGCCAATCAACATCCCAAACACGTCAACAATCTCTCTCTATCCCCACAGAGAGAAAAGAAAACTATTATCCCCTTCATTCTTCTGAACCCCCCAGCTGTGTAGGAGTATACAGTCAAAGGACTGGGGGGGGGGGGGGGGTTGAGAAAGAAGGGTTAAAAAAAAAAAGAAGAAGAGGGGGAGGGAAGCATTGAGGAAGGTGGAAAATGGGGGAAGAGGGGCACAGAAAGACGAATAGCATGGATGGAGGGCAAATGGGGAAGATAATGGAGGGGTGGAAAGATTAATCTTTACCAGAAAAAACACTGCCGTCCCTTCCCCCCACCCGTGCAACTTATTGTTAACAAATGAGAGAGCGCTCTATGCCAATCAAAGACCTCCGTGCAGCAGTCAGCGAGGAGCAGCTTGTTGGCTTCCTGGAGGACAAACAGCCCCTGAAAATGGCCACAGATGTCTGTCGGTTAATCCTGCTGCAGTCCCCTCACCGGGACAAGTTTATTGGCCCTGACCAAAGTGCCCGACGCCTCTTTCAGAGGGGGCCCATTGCGCTCCATGACTAAGCAGAGCTGATGCACTCGGATCTGCAGCTTTTTGTTTCCTGCCGAATCAGGTGCATTTAAAGAATGTGCTGCATGGATAAACTTGCAGAAAAACCAGGGAGGTGGTCAGGCGCAACAGACACAACGCAGCCCCCCAAAGCCAAACTATTGCACTGAGGGGGGGGAGAAAGTTATTTAAACAGTAGCAGACTAATAAATCAAACGGCACAGGCGACAAAGCAGAAACGACTCTTTGTTGCAGACAAGTGACGCTTCTCTTGAAAGTCAAACGCGAGAGTTAATGTGTAAAGAAGTGGGTTTTTTTGTCCCCTCACCGTGAGATAGCAGCCGTGGTCCTCCCGGGTCCGCGTTAACAAGATGCTGGGGTCTCTTCTGCTTCCGGCGTGACATGATTCACGACGACCCAAACAGAGAGGGGGGCATCAGTCGGTTGAATGGCACCAGGCACGTTTTTTGCGCACTTGGACGAGCTCCCGGACGCATCCAAAGTTCAAAAGCCGCGCAGTTGCCCGTCACACCGTGCGCAGAAGTCGTAATTTAAGTCTTTCCAAAGGTGTGTGTACCCGCGTATCTTCTCTGGAAAGTTACTAAGTAAACCAAAAATGAGGAGAAGACAAAAAAATCCTCCGGCTGAGCAGCAGCGAGTCAGATGGTGCTGCTGCTGCTGCGTGTGGCTGTTTTTCTAAAGTCTCTTCTCCCCCCCCAAAAAAAACTTGTCCAATTTGCGCCCCTCCTCTCCCACTGCTGCCCCGCTACATGCACATACAGGGAACACACACTCACACTCACACACACTCACATAGACACACAGAACCACTCCTTGTTCTATGATATTTGCATTTCAATGGCGTGTAACACACAGCCTCGCTGCTTTTCTTTCTCTTCCTCGCCAGCTTTATTTTTCTTTTTCACACTCACAACGCCGCAATAAACTTTCAATAAAACATTACAATGGGCTGTAAGGAATTGGATGCCCAGAAACAAATCGAAATGGGCGTAAAAGTTGGATCTATGTGTATACAGGAAAATGTTTTAATCATTGCTGGCTGACGTTAGAATAACCATCCATCAAATTAGGAGGCAGGGGCACTTGTAAAACAACAAACAGCCAACTCTGGAGTCAGGTGATTATCACTTTAATACCTGAGCTATTGTCAGTTTAATTGTCCTCTAGGTAAATAGCCGTTGTGGTGCTCGACCGGCAGGTGATTTCCTATCAGCAGGAGTCAAAGAATCATCGAGCGTGCGTGGTGTTATTGTGCTGCGGTGCACAAGCGATATTTCCCCCCCTTTGATATTTCATAGGGCCAATTATCAGCAGCGGTGCAGCGAGGGGCTGCTGTGTGCGAGTGGGGCCACACATCCATTCCACATGCACGCATGTAATTCGTGTGTTATCACCAAGCGCATAATACCCCCCACCCCCACCCCATCGCTCCCCCTCAAAAAGCATCTTACACTGGAGCTCTATTTAAAAGGCAGAGAATAGATGGGAATCTTTGACAATGGCGTGCTGGACACAGTTGAGTGAGCATCTCCCCTCTCTCACTATGAACCCCCGGATCCACTGCCGCACAGCACAATGCCCCTCTTTCACCCCCCGCCTTCACTCCTGTACCACGTGGAGAAATGGATAAAAGCAAGGGAGAGAAAAAAGTGGGAGGAGGAGGTGGAGGAGGAGAAGGGGGTGCTATATTTAAGTAGGTGTCTCACATTATATGTATGGACCCCTCAGAGGCCCCGAAAGACTATTTGATTTGGCCATTCAACGGACATGTACAGTTTAGGGGACTCGGAGTACCTGACGAAAGGGAAGGTTTGTCTTGGATCACTCCGGGAAAATCAAGATAATGGATGGGAAGACAAACATTTGCTTTTACAAACTTGCATTTAATTGAAAAATATTTTGTCAAACGTAAGAAAATGACAATTACGAGTTATAAAATACACTAATAACATCAAACATGCAAGAATTATAGGATCTTAATTTGACACCAAAACGGAAGTTTTCTGTTTCCCTTTCTTGCAACCAGCCAATCGCGTGGCAGCTTCAATTTGACGTCATCAGCTCCCACCTGCGAAGAGACTCCAAAACAGGTCAGTGACTTTTCTTTGCTCTTTCTGAATAAAAACCCGTCAAACGGATCTTAACCTGCTGTGTTGACGCAGACAAAAGTTTATTGAGATGTTAAACTTGAATCCCTATATCATGATATTTTTCCTAAACATCGGGAACGGTCAGAAAACACACCTGACAGGTCCGTCAAACAGTTTAGCTTTCGTAATTAGCGGCGACGCTTAGCAACCTGTGACCGTTAATTCACTTTAATTCAAGGTCGCTCAACTTTATACAAATCACTCAACAGATTATGCAAACAAGTGATACAGACAGTAATAATGTCCAAATCTGGTTATCTGGCATTTTTCATTGATGACTCAGAACAGTATAAACAAGAGTACTGAGCCTGGACAAGTTTAATTGGTTACCTTAATGCTTTAAAACCAGATTATTAAGCAGATTTCTGCACAGTCTATTTAAACAATTAATGTCAGAGTAAAGGGGACACCTGTAAGGTTCATTCTGATAAACACGAGTACTTATGTGACTTTGGGAATGCATCAGGAGGATGGTTTTAAACTAAAATATGACTTTTCCATCAGATGTTGCCTTCACACCCCTGTGACTGCCCTCTCTCCACAGTTGTGGCCATGTCGCTCTGCGATGACACACTCCTGTGTAATTTCCCAAAGTGTCGCACCAAGTTGAGCGGCTTCGCCTGGGTGACGGCCTGCTCCCACGTTTTTTGCGACCAGCACGGCTCCGGCGAGTTCAGCCGCTCGCCGGCCATCTGCCCGGCCTGCGCCTCGGCCCTGTCCGGGAAGCTGGACATCGTGAGGACCGAGCTGTCCCCCTCGGAGGAGTACAAGGCCATGGTGCTGGCGGGTCTGCGGCCGGACATCGTCCTGGACATCAGCGCCCGCGCTCTGGCCTTCTGGAGCTATCAGGTCGAGTGTCTGCCGCCTTCGGATTTGAAAAGCTTGTTTTTACCACCAAGCTCATCGGTCTTTGGACTTGCAGGTCCACCAGGAGCACATGTATCAAGAGTACAGTCTGTCCCGAGCCGAAGCGCAGCTGAAGCAGATGGATAAAATGCTGACACAGCAGAACCAGAGCAGAGAACTGGAGCTGTCCGGCATGAGGGGAGAAATCGCCTCACTTAAGAAAGTAAGTCTGTGCTACACAACCCTGGGTCTTGTTTCCTCACAAAATACTGCAGCCTGAGCTCTCTCTCTGTATCGTGATGTATCAGGTGATGGAGGAGTACAAACGGAAGTACAGCGAGGTGTCCGAGAGGCTGATGGAGAGGAACAGGCAGTACCAGAAGCTGCAGGGTCTCTACGACTCCCTGCGGCTGCGTAACATGGTGGTGGGCGTCGGGGATCGAGAGGCGCTGCCTCCGCCGCCACATCAAGATCGCAACACCGGTAAGGGCGCGTTCTGATGCGTCTGTATTTAAAACTTTGGTCCTGGCACTTCATATGTTCGTTGCAACAGCTGTCAGTGTGTTGTCGAAAGGGAGTGATCATGGAGAGAACAGCAGGAGTAATGAGCTGATTGCTTGCGTGAGGGAATTTTACCCGAAATAACAATGAAGGACATCCATCAACGCTGCTGTGTGTCACCCAGGGGGGGCTCGGCAGGCGACTCCCCAGCGGAGCCCTCAGTTCTTCTCCCTGGGCCCCGACAGCGAAAGCCGATTCTTCTCCTGCCTGGAAGCCGAAGGGGGCAAAACCTTCTTCCAGTTCAGCTCCCCCTCCAGAGAGAAAGGTCGCGCCTTCATCAATAAGCACTGAGAGGGAGCCCTGTTGTTTGGACAACGTGGAGCTTACGTGGGTTTGTTATGACAACGCTGAGAAGGAAGTGCTTTGAACTGTGTCAAAACACAAATATTTCTCAAGTTTTTTATGTGTTTATACTTTTGTGATACATTGAAAGAAAATAGTGCTCATTTTAGCACTGTGTTATTGTCAGATTTGGGACAAAGAGTGGTAAAGATAAAAAACAAATTTCACCTTTTAGACAAAAAAAACCCCACCAAATAACCAAAATTTTTGGTATTTGAGTCAAATTATAAAGAAAAACTATATGATTTTTTTCTTTAATATGCCGAGACTGACTGAAATATTGTTAATAAAGGCGAAGTTCAAGGAAAATGTTGAAACATTTGTCAGCCCCTCCCTTAGCAGCCTCACCACGTCGCAGAAACACAAACACAGTGCTTAGAATTAAACCTTTATTAAAGAGGTCGACAATGAAATGAAGAACAGGACTGAGATGCCCTCTCATGATAGACATCTTACATGTCACAGGTCCAAATGATACAATCAAGCCCAATAGCCATTCATGCAGTGTTCCTCCATGTGATGCAGATTCCTGGTAATTAAAAGAAAAAAAAGCAGTGGCTCGTCGTCCACTTTGCTACGTTTGCACGCTGGCATCTTAAACAGTGAATTATAGATGTAAACAAAACACCGGTGTCTTGTCAATCCTGCTGCGTCGGCTCCACGTGAACAAAATGCAACACAACTCAGAACAATGTAAACAGACTTTTTTTTCGAACACTTTCGTGGTTTATTGGGACGCTTGATGAAGTTCACTGAGATTCTTTGCATCTGTATCCATAGTAAGTGTGCTTTTTCTCTACTGTGACAACTACTGTGTTTTCTACTCTGAAAATCGTGATTCTGACAACGTGTTTCTTCTTGTGAAAAAAGTGTTTTCGAGGGAGAAACTAAAGTTACATTTCCAACAATAATGGTTCATTCATGTACAAAAACAATCCCATGTTTTACCCCACAACAACAAAGTACAAAAAATATAAATATAAGCGAAACAAGGTGTGGAAACAACAAATCAGGCACCACCTTTGGACATTTCCATCATCTTTCTCCAGATCCCTCCCAAGTTTTGGTCCTCTCCCTCCTCCCTGGCTTCACTCCTGCTGCGGCTTATAGCTTACAGAGGTAGCGATCTGGCTTTGGATGTTTTGTTTCTTGCCGTTGACGATGAGGAGCAGAGGAGAGTCCAGTCGTATACTTTTGAAGTCAAACGACTGTGGAGACAGAAGTGAAACTCAGACACTGAGACAGACTTCAGGGTGTGAATTGGGAGCTGGACGGGGTGAATACCCACCTTATCTTTATGTGTTATACTGTGTCGTTTGAGTTGAGGCTCAGGAATTACTACAGAGTCACCGATCAGGACGCCCCAGCTGTTGGCTGTGTTATAAACCATCACTACCATACACGTCTCTTCACTGTCGACCATGCCGAATGTACTGCGAAACAAAAAAGCAGCAGATTCACCATTAGAAAACGCTGTCGTTTCTAGAGCTCTTACTGAAGTTAGAGTGCCACTTACAAGGCCATGCGACCCTCTGAGGCCAGGCTGAACACCACCTTCCCCAGAGCGGCCACCCCAGCATTGTGCCCGTGTTTGAGGGCGGACAGAGTCCGCGGCTCCACGCTGCCAACGCGGCCGGACGGCGAGCGGAACTGAGGGGACGAGCAGGGTCCCAAGGCTGACGTGCTGAGATTGGACAGCATGGTCCGTAATCGACGCGCCTTCACCTTCCCCTGAACACATAAGGAGACACGTTGAGGACACAGAGGAGACAAGACTGCTCTCTGCCGCCACCGTGTGGTGACAAATATGCAACTTCGATATGAGCCGGTAAGCAGACAGAATCTCTTTTTGACACTGGAAGCTCATGAGCACACTTTCATCCTCTACCTTGTTCTGTGTGAGTTCTGTCACTTTCTCCAGATACTCCAGCAGCTGCTTCTCTTTTTCCGGGGGCTCCGTCCAGCCTGGATCGAGCGCGGCCGCCCGACTGTAACCGCCGAGCGCGGACCCGAACATCTCCTCGTACTGGAACAGGTTGGCTCTGTTGAAGTGCAGCTCGGGGAAACAAGAGGCAATCTTGTCCACAGTCTCCTGGAAAGGGTGCAAAGAGGAGACCAACATGTAAGTGCACCGAATCACCTTTAATCCTTGTAGATGTTGCCGGTGTCGGTTGGGGGCACTCACAGATTGTGCATAGGCACTTAGAGCTTGTTTGGAAAACTGTGGATTCTGTCCACATGTGAAAAACAGACTCAAATAGGCGTTTCCCAGAATATCTGTAAACAAAGTGACATCGATGGCGTTTATAACATTAGATGTTTGTCTGTTGCGCCCTGAATTCTTCAAATCCACATTGTACTCACACCACGACGTGCCGTCTTTGTCGTCCAGTTGCACGGCCTGCCGAGCCATGTCCACGCTTTCGAGGACCTGTTTGCCGTGCGCGTCGCTGTCGGGCGCCGGCTGCTGCCTCAGCACCATGGAGAGGTTACGTAAAGACACTTTGTTTTTGCTCTGCACAGACAAAGACAGGTCAGTTCAAAGGGAGTTCAACGACAGTTGAAGTGTTTAGGTTGATTGGAACGCCTCCTTCTTGTACCTGCTGCAAAGCACCAGTGAAGCAGTTTTTGGCACCGATCAGATCTCCTTTCTTCCAGTACTGCTCGCCTAGCGTGTTCCAGCCATCCACCAGGCCTGGCTCCAGCTTCACAGCGCGGGAAAGGCACTCTTCTGCTACAGTGCTGAAGTCGGGGGCCACGTTGAGACACCTCCCCTTTTGCAGCAAAAATTCTGCTTTGTGTTTGAAGGAGTCTGTCAGGACATTGAAACACAGCAAGGTCTGTAGCTTCGAGGGATGATCCACCGATCCAAGACGATAGTCTGTTTTTGGCAGATCTACCACTGACCTTCTTTCTCCTCCAGCCTTTCTAGTGTCCGTCGCACCTCCTGCGCCACGTCGCTTTGTTTCTTTCCTGCTTCGTCGACGCTGTGAGTCTCAAAATAACAATCTCTGAACTTATACAAATCATCCACGAGGTCCTGTGGTGGGATGGAGAAAACCACTGATTTTCAGATAGGATAAAGGAGTCGTTTAACTAAGGGTTCTCTGCCATACAGTAGATGGGGACACAATAAAGCACAACATTTACATCTTGGTGTGTATTTGATATCGTGTGTTAATTCGCATCGTATTAGAATTTCCTTTCCAAGAAAAGCACATTTCATTTAATGCAATTCTGCATCAATCTAAGTTTTCAAGTGTGAATAATAAGCCTCTATGATGACAAGCTTTGTTTACTTTGTGTGGTTTCTGTGACCTCGGGAGGCGTGAAAGACAGTTTTATTCATCCGTCTGCAGGTGCACATGAGATATCATGGATCTGGTGACTCAGCAGGAAATGAGCTGATGCAGGCAAACCAGAGCTTGTGTGTGATTTGATCGGCGCTTTAAACGTGTAGTATTAAAAAACATGAAAGCTTCTCTTCTGCAGGTATCAAGCACAACTGTATTATACCTGAAATGTAGTTAAAACCACTCAAAACGGTCTGTTAGCGTGACAGCTGCAGCCTGTTGTTATAGTAACGAATCGATGGGGAGAGAGCAAGGAACTGACTCCACAAACAGCGTGGGAACCCCGCTGAATACGGAGTTCCGAGTCCGGCCTTGTGTTTGAGTGAAATTATGGGATGGTGATGGGATGTCTTACCTTCAGGACCTGCAGATCGTCCTTCTCTTTCACAGCCTCACCACTCTTCTCTTCCTCCGCCATCTTTGCGTTAGCTCACAACCGCAGCAGCCTCGGAACTCCAAAATTAAACAGCCTCCGAGAACAACGGGAACACGATCCTCCAAGTTGCACACGTTGTACTGTGTTTTTCAAATTCTATGTATATGAACTGACTGAAAACGATATTTTTCTGAAAAATAAGACAAGTGCAGTTTTGTTTCGCCCCGAGGAAGCAGGCTTTTAATTTGAGTGACGCCGGAAGTTAAAGCAGTCCGTGCTCGAAATAAACCCGACACTTCAAGTTGTCAAATGAACCTTTTTGGATGAATGTTTTGTCGCAAAATCTATTGAGTTTGTTTGAAAAGGAGCAGTAAATAATCTCAAGTTATTAAAATCGTTTTCGTTGCTTCAAAAAAGCGCCAGTAAGCCGGAACCTTTGTTCACGCTAAGATTGCGGTCCGGCGTTTTTCTCCCGACGCGCTGCGCTTTGCGGACAGTGTTGCCGATTTGTGGAAGTTCCGATCGAGCCCAACCGCGGTCGGGACTACCGCTGGCCCCAGCTCGTCATGTCAGACACATGGAGCAACATCCAGGCGCACAAGAAGCAGCTGGACTCGCTGCGGGAGAGGCTGCAGCGGCGGCGGAAAGACCCGACGCAGCTGTCCGGGGGTGAGGCCGGGCGGGACAGAGAACCCCCACTGGGCGATTCATTGTTTCTTTGATGGCTGTTGGAGGAGATTTCATCAGAATCATCATGTTGTTTTTCCAGAAATCATTAATGTTCAGATCTCATTAGTACGACAAGATTTGATGCAGAACTTTGTGCAAAAACTGATGAAGTATTTCTCCTCCAAACTTGTTGCTTCGCCTCGTTCACTCATCAGACGCAGCAGGCAGCACAGATGGGTCAACGGCTCGGAGCGACAGTCCGGCTCCATCGGCTCCGCTCTCCTCCCAGGAGGAGACGGAGAAGCAGCCGGATCCTGAGCTGGAGAAAAGACTGCTTGGATACCTGTCCGACCTGAGTCTGTCCATGCCAACGGACTCCCTCGCCATCACAAATGAACTCAACAGCGTGGGTGTTTGCTTCCAATCACATGCTTGCTTTTCTGTCCGTGTTATTGTTTGATTAATGGTCGATTTCTCCGCTCAGTCTGAAACGGCTGTCAGTCACGGCTGCATCCAGAGTCTGCTGCTCAAGTTCTCCGCTCAGGAGCTCATCGAGGTCCGGCAGCCCATCTCTGCTTCCTCCTCCTCCACAACATCCTCCTCCACTTCCACCGCCACAGTCGTCATTGCCGTGGACCACACGAAACTCTGGGCAATGATCGGGACCGGAGCCCAAAGGACTGGAGTGAAAAGAAAGGCAGAGGACCAAGCACACAGCAAAAGAGCCGCAGGCTTCTCACCCTCCCTTCAGAGCGCCGCGTCTCCTCCTCACTCGTCCACCAGCTCTCTGACGCTGGCCGTCCCCACTCTGCCGGCGGGGCCTTCCACGTCGGGGGGCGGGGCAGAGAAGAAGGGCAGGAGCAGTAAGAGCCAGTCGTCCCATGTGGACATGGAGATCGAAAGCCTCCTCAACCAGCAGTCCACGAAGGAGCAGCAGAGCAAGAAGGTGGGAGGGAGGAAGGGAACCCACCACTCCAAACTTGATGGATTGATGTGGGTTTATTGTGGGCTTGTTTATGTGCATTTATGTGACATTCAGGTCAGCAGGGAGATTTTGGAGCTGCTGAACACCAGCACGGCCAAGGAGCAGTCCATCGTGGAGAAGTTCAGGTCACGCGGTCGAGCTCAGGTTCAGGAATTCTGTGACCACGGGACCAAAGAGGAGTGTGTGCGCTCCGGAGACACACCGCAACCGTGTACCAAGTTACACTTTCGGTAAGTTTTTTCTCTCGATTCTTATATTTCAGCAGTTTTTTCCACTGGACATACAAATAAACTCTGTGTTAGTCATAAGCGGCCTGAAGGTGGCACTATTTAGTCAATTTATGTCTTTATCTTTTGTGTCTGGGAGAACAGTCTGATTTTTCTGGCATGGATTGATTGAAAGACATCTGAACACTTGGCTTCACTCTGCTGCATGCGCTTCGTTTCTCCTCGTCCAGGCGCATCATCAACAAGCACACAGACGAGAGCCTGGGCGACTGCTCCTTCCTCAACACCTGCTTCCACATGGACACCTGCAAGTACGTTCACTACGAGATCGACAGCCCGCCGGAGGCCGAGAGCAGCCTGCTGGGGCCCCAGGCGGGGGCCACCGAGCTGGGCCTCCACGAAGGGGACGAAGACAGCAACGTGGGCAAACTCTTCCCCTCGCAGGTGAGGGAGGCGCCGCAGGATTCAGACGGAGCGAGCAGGACGGAAGAACTCACTGGTTTGGTTTGTTCCCAGTGGATCTGCTGCGACATTCGCTACCTGGACGTGTCCATACTGGGAAAGTTTGCCGTCGTCATGGCCGACCCCCCCTGGGACATCCACATGGAACTGCCTTATGGGACCCTCACTGATGACGAGATGAGAAAGCTGAACATTCCCATCCTGCAGGACGACGGCTTCCTCTTCCTCTGGGTTACCGGCAGGTTAGTGAGACTGTCTAAGCAAGTGGTGGTGAACATTGATAAAAAAACAGTTTTGTTTGACAATAAACACTTGACTTCTTGTCCCCTGCAGGGCGATGGAGCTGGGCAGAGAGTGTCTGAGCCTCTGGGGGTTCGTATCATCCTTTGGACATGTGACACGATCGAGTAATGCCTGTTTTTCGCCTAACCTCGTTCCGCTTTGTCCTCTCCCAGTTATGAGCGAGTGGATGAGATCATCTGGGTGAAGACCAACCAGCTCCAGAGAATCATTCGCACCGGCCGGACGGGTCACTGGCTGAACCACGGGAAGGAGCACTGCCTGGTACGTTGGGCGAACAGAGGCTGCCTCCAGACGATCCTCGTTTACATGCTTGCTAAATGGGTCACCAAGCAGCTCAGAGGCTTTCTGGAGCAGAGCGCTGTGCTGCTGTGTTATCGTCCAGATGACAAAAGTGATACCAGCGTGTTTGTTTTCAGGTGGGAGTGAAGGGAAACCCGCAGGGATTCAACAGGGGTTTGGACTGTGACGTTATCGTGGCTGAGGTAAAAGCCAAACAAACTCCATCCGAAGTTATTTATAAAGCCAGTCTGTTGTTATCACGCGTGACTCCTTCCCTCTCCTTCCCGCTCAGGTTCGCTCCACCAGCCACAAACCAGACGAGATCTACGGCATGATCGAGAGGCTGTCGCCCGGCACCCGCAAGATCGAGCTCTTCGGCCGACCTCACAACGTGCAGCCCAACTGGTAACATGAACTTTGATCTGAAGCCTCTCATCCTTCAGGGTCATTTATAAATGTCCCAAACACACCCCCTTTGTTCTGATTGAACCCGCCCTCTCTCAGGGTCACTCTTGGAAACCAGCTGGACGGCATTCACCTGCTGGACCCGGAGGTCGTGGCCCGCTTTAAGGAGCGTTACCCCGACGGCGTCATCTCCAAGCCCAAAAACATGCAGTGACGTCCTCATCAGCTGTTTATAGGTAGCTTCTTTTTTTTTATATATCCACCTGTGAGCATTTTTTTTAAATAAACACTGTCAAAAAGATCCTTTGTTTGGATTGAGATTTGATTTAATCCTCCTAAAAATCAAAGATATCAACCTGAATCAAAAAGTTAGGAAACTAAATTATTTGCGCTTTAGTAAATTTGTCAAATATTTTGTAGCTTGTTAGTTTAAACCCGCAAATAAGAACCACAGGAGACATTTCATTAGAAATGTTTGTATTGTAAGTCAGAATTGAAGTTAATTTCGACATGTTGGACTCAATCAGGGATCATCGGGCTGATTTGGGATCAGCGTTTACATTTCTTGTTCATCATAAAATGTTTGCATTTTTACAGCAGGATCTCTTTCATTGAAAAAAGTATAAAAACGACAAAAACACGACGGAGAAAACAACAGAAAAGCTGCGCTGCTTCGTTCTATTTGCCTTTTTCTGTGTGTGACTCACCTGCTAAATCCTCTGAAACTAGTCGTTTACGGAGCGTCAACGTGACCCTCATGCATTCAGACTCTAGGATTAAGGTTAATGCCTTTTATAAAAAGCAAATTCTTTGCAGTGTTTGACTCTCAACACGCAGGATTTGGTGTCACAGCAGGATTAGAAAGTTAAACCAGTCCTGGAAAAGGTTGAAAACACTTCAAGGTAACAGAAGCCAAAACTAATCAGCAAGTTACAAATGGAGCAGGTTTGTTTTGTTTTTTTCTGCGAGTCCAAAAGAGAATAAAAAAAAAAGTACAGTAGAAAAAGAAGCAAAACTTTCAGTACAGGAAAAAAGAAATGCACTTAAAGGTGAATGCTGTAAACATCTCTCCGTACGGTCTCCTCTGTCCTCGGTGGGAGGGTTTGGCCGGTGGACCCTCTCTGACTCCAGTCTTGTGAAATCAGTCTGTTTTCCTCGTCCCTTGTTAATCTTTAACAGTTCTGCAGCGAAGACCGAGAGGTTAAAATAGAAGCGGTGGCTTGGCGCGACTGCGGAGCTCAGCTAAAGGCGACGGCGTCTGCTCTGCTATGAAGCTCTGGGCTCTGCTCTAAGCGCAGAGAGGCAGTGAAAGAAGCAGGAGTCCGTTGTTGTTGTTGCTGCTCTCGTTTTCCTTGAGCTCCCCCGCAGCTCTGCCTCCTGCTCAGTAGGTGGCGTCCACGGCGTTGATGTTGCTGTCCAGCTGGTGTCGGAAAGACAGCCGGGCCTTGGTGGAGAAGTAGATCTGGGAGCCCCGGCTGAGGCTTCCCGAGCCCTCGCTGTCGCTGCCCCAGGAAGTGGTGGAGCACAGACGTGGTTTCATTTCCTCAATGGGAACTGAAGGAAAATACAGAGAGGAGTGTGAAGCTTCAGTCCAGATGTCAGACTTGTTTCAAAAGGTTGCGTTCACACTCGGTTGCTGTGGTGTGCAGAAAACACCCGACCGCTTGAGTCTGCTTCCAAATTAAGTCGGCTGTCAAATGCAACATCTGCTTGCAACATATCTCCATCGTGCATGGCATGCAGGCTCGTTGGAGACCTCATGGGGAGCACGCGAAGCAAACCGAGAGATCGCGAATTTATTCGTGTGGACGCTGAGAGGACGCAGCTGCTCTGTACCTTCATCGGGTGGGCACTGTCTGCTCTTGCAGCGCTCTTTACAGCGCCTGTAGAAAGGAAAACACTGCAGCATCTTCACGCCCATGACGAGTCAGCCTGAAGAGGGAGAGAAAAGGGAAACATTAAAGGCAACTAAAAAAACACGTTTCCCGTAAATATGACATTGGAAAACTCCCAGGCCATTGGGGGGCGCTGTGAACGCGCCACAAAACAGAGAAGACGACGCAGAGCCGTTGTAAAAATAATTTGCCCTTCATACAAGCTGAATTGAGGCGTTAAGCCGGCGTTCTTCCTCGGCTCACAATAAGCAGCCTTATCAACAGTGACGGCAGGACTGCCGACGGCCACTCGTCTCCTCACCAGGTCACAGTTTAATAGAATTATGATGCTGCGCCGCAGCAGCGCCACGATGGCTTAATGTAAGCCGGCAACGCCAGTGAATGGCGCCGCGGCCCGGCCGGCCGGCCAGCCAGCCAGTCAGCCACCCCTCGGGCCCAGTATTTACCGCGCCATTAACGCCGTCAGCCCGCACGCCGCCTAATCCTGGAAAAGGACGTCAGGGGACTGCGACAGCCAGAGGAATTGATAAGCTCTCCTCTGACAGCCAGACACAGATTACACAGAGGTGATGTGATGACTGGCAGGCAGGGAGGGGCGGGGGGGGGGGCGCCAGTCCCCCAGTTTCACCTCTCGTGCACGGAGATTCGTCACCACGTTGTTCGGTGTCATCCAACCTGAGCGGGACGATTGGCTGCGGCAAAACCGTCTGACCTTGAACTCATCACAGCAGCTATGCACCAGGTTAAGAAATAGGTCAAATTAACTGGAGCATTTTTTTTTCTTGAGATAAACAAAACAGCGTTTTCTTTGTGTTGCTCTTTGATTTGTTTGTAGGCTACAACTGGTGCAGAAGAAGCACTGAGTACTTGTAATTTGACACCGTCCTCATCATTCTGCAAACAGACTCTTGCAGTTCGTCTTGATATTTGTCACTGTGTCCATGTTTGTTATGAACCACTGAAGTGTGATGTAGAAAAGCAACAACAGAAGCTGATTCATGGCCTCCCACACAACATATCTCAGCGTATTATACCTCCAGTCTGCACTGTGTCATTTCGCTGCTCTGTTTACTGACGGCAGCTCGACTCGCTGACATCAACCAGAGACGTCTGGGCTCGCTGCGCGGCCGATAGCGAGGACGCGGAGGAAGGAAAGGCTCTTGATGAAAGTCGCTTCCAATTCAGTCCGATTCGCGCACCGCCGGTTGTTATGGCCTGCTTCGTCTCTGGCCATTTAATGTGCCTCCTTCCTGTGTTCCACTCAGGTGTGTCTGGGAAACCCAATCCCGTTTGCAGACACAGTGACTCCATTATGTTTAGATCAATTCAGAGCTTCCTGCCGGCGAGAGGAGAGCTCGCAGTATAGCGCTCATTGTAAAGGAGAGAAAGAAAAAACGGGGGCAGTTCAGGCTGACCAGGTTTTTCCTCCTCCACCCACTTTCCCACACACACACAATATGAAGGCCCGTGGTCAGTGGTGAGGAATTTCGAGGCACAGATCATGATTGGCTGTGGGAGTCTGGCAGCACACAGCAGGCCGAGAGCCCGGAGGAGAAAAACAACCTCTGATGGCAAACACACAAGAGCCACATCCAGAGAAAGGCAAGAAAACAGAGTGGAGGCAGACGAGGAGAGCTCCAGGTTTGGGGGAAGAAAACAAGCAGAACGAGATGCAGACGGCGCCAGCTTGCGCCGCTCGCCATGTTTGCCTCCAGCCGGAGGCTCCCGCTTCCAGGCAAAATTCAATACTTTGTCGCGCACGCAGAGGGAGCCCCCCGCGCTGACCCCCCCTCCCCCCTCGTGTCCCCTCTCAGGAACGCGATGGCTATCACGTCGCCACTGAACTGCCCTTTTCCACTGGGTCTCCGGGGGCTTTGTGAGGAAAGTGCCGGCCAGCGTCAGTGCCCTCCGCACAAAGCCCCACGCGGCCCTGCCAGCCTGGATGACGCACACACTGTGCACGTATACCTGCACGAGTGAGTGTGTGTGTGCCCATTAATAGCTGCATACAAATCCGCTTTCATCAATATTAATCAGTAATAGCGGCTAAAGTAGCTTTTAAGTGTTTCCACAGAGCTGCTCTACAGGAGACACATATTGGAGATACTTGGATACATCAAAGATACTTTACTCATATTTATACTAATGAATCTACAAATCCTAACAAAAGTGCACTTTTATGTTTAAATGACTGATTACAATAAATAGTTTATTTTTAACAACTGTTGTAATTTATATTCAAGTGTTGTTTTTTCTGCATTGATTGCAGGGTTTTTGGCCCTTCATGGGGACAATAAAGGTATTCGAAGTTTTTCTCCTTTCAGTGTAATAAAACAGCAAATTTTGAACTCTTGAATTTGTGTGTAGTCTTTTTTCTGCAACTTCGTTTAAGTCTTTCAAAATACGACACCCTGTCATGTCAGTGACCTCTGCTTCACTTCAGTCTCTTATTTTGTATCGAAAAATCACCTTTTACTCCAGAAGAAAAGTGGTAACTTGATGCGTCATCGTGTTGACTTCTCATGAGCAAAGAGCCTCTCTGTGGCTTTTTTATTTTCACTCGTTATTATTGCTGGAGAGTGAGGAGTGCTCGTCCATGACGCGCGCGCGGAAAACTGAATGAGAAGCTGCGCCAGACGGGCTAATCTGAGCTTTCATCTCAGGCACTGAGCATCACTTATCTCTCCGTCTCCTGGAACAAACAGCTAAAGACACCCCCCCCCCTCCTCGTGTTCACACTGAGCTCCCGGAGGGGGGGGGCGCTTCACTTTACCCTATGTAGACGCGCATCCAAAATCAGGAGGTGACGCGCGTATGGAAACGGTTAGTGGGAATAATGGGTGACCCAATGAGGCGTGGGGAATAAAGTTTGACCAGCAGCGCCTGTAGCGGGCTGCCGGGGCCCTCCCACTGACACACCTCCTGCAAAAAGCCCCTGAAACACTCGTAGCGGAGCCGCTCGGTAAGAGACGCGTGGAGAGACGCTCGATCTTCCAGTTTTCCCACCATGCAAAGAGTTTTTATTTGGGCGTCTTGGCCAAAATTGCTGCAGATTTGTATTGAGAGTGTTTACGAAATTAGGAGGCTTTTCTTACCTGGTGAAATAAACGCGTGGGTAGACGAGAGGAGGGTGTTTTTGGAAGTGGTTCCTGCGCTCATACACGCTTCGTCCGCGTCTGGGAACGAGTGACGGTTGTGCGTCCTCGGCGCGCCGCTGCTCTGCTCCGCTTCGCGCTGCTCTGCACTGCTCTGCACGTCCTCAAATCCGCGTCCTCGTTGGCAGTACGGAGAGGTGGGAGAAGCGCGGAGCGCCGCAACTTTAAATAGCCTAATCCCCGGAGCATGGCGCGCGGACACGCCTGCTCTCTCCCTCCCTCCCCCCTCCTCCTCCCGTCTCCTCCCGCACACACCTCACGTACTCCTTGTGCTCTTCCTCCAGCATTTGTTTTGCCGACACCTTTACAATTGTTGCAACTGTTAACACTGAAAGTGACCAGAAATAGACGCCTCGCTATAAATAGCAGGACTTGAGGGAGCAGTTTGTTTATGAATGGACAGAATGGTGAGAGGGTCTCCTGTCTAGTGTCGTCCCTCTGAGGTTCACTGGTGGCTCCCCCATGTCCGTGGGACTTTCTGTCCCACTGTGATGGACCAACAACCAGTCCAGGCTCTCCCAGCTGTTGGCTGCATTGCCCTGAGATCATAAGATCACTGTGTTTGCCTCTTTCACTTCCGATACATCAGAGTTTGCAAGAGAGACCCCCCCCCCCTCCCCCAGAAGTTTACCTCCCGCTTCTTTTTTCCTCCAGTTTTGCCATAAACAAAATGCTGACCTGCCCTTCAAAATAAAGCCTCATCATTGGCCGATGCTTCTGCAGCAGCTGCGTAAATGTTTGTGTTTAAAATGCCTGTCAGAGAGAGCTGCGAGGTGCAAATGCGCCTGTGTGTTTATCTGATCGGCGCTCTCTGTCTTTCTCTCTCCGCGATATCCAGAAATTCCAGATTTAATTAAACAGCAACATGCAGTCACGTGCGTTGGCGTGTGACTCCAATTAGACGGCGAGAATAATGTGAACATGAAACCAAGAGGTGGCAGAGAGACACGATCTTTACCTGAGTAGAAGTACACTCTCGTTTGAAAAGTACAGGGAATACTGATGTGAAACTGTAGTTATTTCAAGGATATGACTACTTAGACGCATATTAAACAGTTTATTTGCTGGAGTGATGCCTTCGAGGAATAAGGGTGTGAGCAGCTGCGGTTTTCTTGTATCCGTCATGTATTAGTCATGCAGGGATGTCACTGAGCTGCACTGTTCCAGTACACTTCAGCACAGCACATCAAGGCACTGTCAGATCACAGCATTTGTAACTTTGAGCAGTTTTCAGTCAAACTGCAGTGAGAAGCTGGATTTGCATGATAACAAGCAAGCCCAGTTTTGTCCAAAAGAGCCCAACACGAGCAGCTGATTTAGACACGGACTCCCCAGACAGTCTGGACGGAGGACAAGCTCGCTGTGTTGTTTCTTTCTGGCCTGCAGGCCGGGCTTATTGGGGGCAGCTCCGACGTCGGAGGGATTTAGTCTGGTGGAAATTTACCCGGACGAGCTCGCTGCTGCCTGCTGGTTAACAGTCGCCCAGGAAACGGCCCGGGAGCCGCGGCGGGCACGTTTTCCGAGGCCGCTCGCGCCGTCGACTCTGTTCAGCCTCACAAAAGCACACGCGGACAAACGCTGCAGCCGGTCCGCCCAGGAAACCCGAGCTGCAGCCGCTGCCGCCGCCGCCGCCGGCTGGCTTGTCGGGCCTTCATGTAACGATCCATCACTGCTGACCCACAGGCTGTGAGTGGCTTCGGTATTTGTCATCTGCCAGGGTGTTCCTACGTGCGCATGCACACTTGCCCCGACAGATTTACACCTGCGAATGTGGGTGAAGGACACTGGATGGTCGCTGCTTCTAAATTTCCCTGCGTAGATGATTAACAGCGTTGGACTTGGACGCTGTGATTGGAGTCAAACAGCCCAAACCAGCGCGTCATGACAGGACTCTATTTTTAAGGCCTCCACAACCAGGCCTGTTTTATTTTCAACGCTTCGTTCGTTGCCAAATCGTCCCTCTTGTCATGCTGACAGTCAAGTGATCCCTCAGTGCATTCACACACTCATTCCTCTCCTTGTAAGGTGACCAGACCCCCCCCCCCCCAACCCCCCCTTACTCCCAAGCGTCCGATTACGAGGCAGCGCCGCGGCTTCCTGTGGAGTCCAGCGGCAGCTTCAGATATCACAGACTTAGGCCACGCCCCTTCTCCCAGTGGCCTCGAGTGGCTTTGTGGTGTCAGACGCTGTCAGCTGGAGGACAAGCTGGATGACAAGTGGAAACTGGCTATGTCATAATATTGGCCTCACCCCGCGTGAATTTTTATCGCGTTGGGTAACTGAATCCCTGCGGGTCGCTGATCCAGGATCAGGTTTTTTCCTCTTTATATGTTGCTTTTTGACTTTCCTTAAAAATGTTTTATTTCATTAAATTTCACCATAAAAAGGTAAAAGATGATACGTCACCTTTATAAACGAATCCCATCTGCATCTTTAATTGATATGTAACTTGTTTTTTTTGCAGTCATCACAATAAAGAATGAATCTCCTTCTTAATGTTACAAGCTTGATTTAATGTGAAGGTATTTCTGGACACGTGGTTGGTCAGACAGGTGGAGCAGAGTTTGGACCTGCTGACTGAGCTGCTGATGGTGCCTGACTGGCTCCTCTGTGGTCTCTGCACGGGTCATTCGTGGTGCGGCGAGCTTAATAACCGGGTGGTGGACGCTGCTGAGCTATCATTAACGCGTGACTTGTCTGTTTGTCCGCCGGGCTACAGACTGACTGGTATCCCTAAAGGAGGCTGCGGCGAGCTGGCCAACATCAGTCCCAGATGCAGATAAGAAGTGTTCAAAAGGTTCTCTGTGAAATAATCAGAGTTACATACATCGCCCCCCCCCCTTCACTCTGCTTTCACCAATCCGGTCTGTACCAGCTTTTGCTGCCTCATTTTCCTGTTCCTCCTCTACATACACTGTTACGTTGCTCCAGCCTGAAGTTGGGTTGGAGGAGAAGAAGGCGGGGCTCATTTTCTGGGAACCTTTTTGAAGCGCTCGGCTGAAGGCCTCGAGCACCAGAACCTACCGGGAACAATCAAGCGTCCTCCCTCCGGCAACAAGCCGATCGCGCCTTCTCATTCCAGGAAATTCTTTTCGACCTGTCGGATCTCCTTCAGAGCGTGCTGTCACTCGCAGCGCTGTTTGTCCTGCGCACAGCGCTGCGGCTGCCATTTGCATGAGAAGTGGGCCCCCTTCCCGTGTTCCTTCCTTTGTCCCACCAAATCTTTTATCCTAAATTCTTCACACATATGGGCCTTCCTCACTTTGTGCCGTGCATTACATAAGAGCGCCGCTCGGCGCTGACCAATCGGGTGGCTTTGAGAGTCCCAGCACAGGACGCAAAGAAAACAGAACTCTCAAGGAATAATCCACCTCCCATTCACAGTCGGCGGTTTAAAGAGAGTCATTCAGGCGAGGCCAGAAAATGGTCATCTGCCTGATGAAGGCTTAAGCAGCAATTACCTGTCCTGCCCCAGAGAACTGGCTCCAGCCCCTGAGCTGCAGCTTTGGGTCGTTTGGCTTCTCTCCAGTCGACGCGTCTATATTTACCTGGTCGCACATCCACGGCAGGCTTTCGCCTTTAAAGTTAGGTAACAATTACCACGAAACGGCTCCTTGGCAACAAAAGATTATGGGATTAACCTGCGCCGATCGCCGACAAAACCGTCGGGCGCGGCGATGCGGCTGTGATGTTCTCTGTGTCCGCGGGGGGCGCTGTGACCTTTGACCCCCCCGTCGCAACCGGCTGTAATCCTGTTAGAGCTGGCTGTCTGACTGAATGTGCACAAGAGGTGAACAATTGACAGAAATCTTACGAGCGTGATGATGTTTTTCCACTAAGATCTTCTGATCTAACGCGCTTTGAGTTAAGATAACAGATGTGTGTGCAGGACACAGATGTGTTATCAGATGAAGAGTGCCTTCATCGGGGGGGGGGGTAAAAAATGCTGCAGAGGCAACAGCCGATTGTGTTTTTGCAGCGAGGTGGCAAAAAGGGGGGGGGGGTCTGCCTGTGGAGTTGAGTCAGAGCGCCGGTGGGCGGCTCTCCCTCAGGTGACTGAGCTTGCGATCGGGCTGCGTCAACAGGAAAAAGTCATCAACAATTACAGAGAGGGATTTCATGGAAGGGCTGCGGAGCTTAAACCCCTCATTACAAGACCACACGTGCCCATTGCGGAGCTCAGAGCGGCAAAGATCAACACAGATGGAGAGGGAGAACAAACGGGTTGACTCTGATGCGGCCACTGCAGTAAATGAGACGACTTCTGAGGTGGAAAACTTGTTCAGAATCATTTCTTTGGTCACGTTTTACATTTACAGTATCGGTGCTTCAGCATATGCACGTGGAGACAGAGTTATCACAGTAAACACGAAGAAGAAAATCTCAGAGGGCGTCTCCGCAGGTCCCGCGTCGGGCGGTTTCAGCCGGACCACCGTCCCGTCCCCCTCAGAGTCCGCTCTCGTCCTGCAACAGGCCGAAAGTCACGCGTTTGGGACAGTACTGTTAATGAATGTGGACACCGTGTTAATGTGTCTGCTGATGCTTTCCACATGCTGATGTTATGGAAAAGTTGATGGATGATGATTTACACTAAACGGAGACAAAAGCACCTGCAACGCGTTCATATCAAATTCACTATACCTTCATTTTTCCCACTTCTCAGGCTTGTGTTTACCTCTTTTTTCTCCCGACAGTCGCCGCAGATGCAGCCAAGGCAGCCGTTGACCACCTGGATGCCGCAGAGCACCAGCTGCAGCAGGCCCATGGAGAAGAGGATGGAGAAGCAGACGAGGTGCCACAGCACGGCGTTCTCAGGGTACTTGCACCACGTCCACAGCGTCTGGTTGGTCAGGTAGCTGCTTTCACCTCTGTGGTGGGAAAACACACACAGCAAAGGTCAAGCACGTGGACAAGACAAGAGAGATTTACCGACAGAAAGCGAATCAGTCTTCTAATCGATGATCTGGAGACTTAAAGGAACACCAGCGGGAAGGTCGATGCCGCTCTTACATATGTAGGATAAATTTACCTCGGTGCGACAGGTGTCAAAATCCACCGACCAACGGCTCCAAATCCCTCTAATCATGTTACATCTTGTTTGTTAAGCCAAGCAAAAAGCTTTTATTTGGCGAGCTGCTGAGTGTGGCATTCCTAATCTTGCTGGAGTCTCAAACAAAGCTTGAAAAAAATCTAAAGTTCCTCGATTACTTTTTTATCATCGGCACATAAAAGAAATGCAAAATTCTTCTGAAACTCCAGAAGTGCTCAAAAAAAATCCCCTTTTCCAATCAGACATTCTCATCATAGAAAAACAAACACTTTCTTCGCTAATAACTTCCTTTTCTTCAGATACACAGTCAGTATCATGATCTGGTGAAGTTGCGTCCTGTTTTTCTCTTCATTGTGATTCGCTCTGGTCTTTAAGTTGACCAACAGAAGTTAGAAAAGGAGGAAATTAGGGTTTAAAGAGGAAGAAGAAGAAGAAGAAGAATTGTGTAATCAAACTCTGTTTCCTCCTTGTAAACACTGTGGCCCTTTGAAGTGTTTTGACAGAACACAAAGTGCACTAAATGTTAATAACACGCTCATAATTACACATCTCAGTCACAGCTGATAAGCTTTTATCAAGAGATTTAACCTAATATCGACAATATTCTACTCAAAAACACAGATTCACATCACATGCATGAATAAAATGACTGAGACTTAGTACACTTGACTTACTCGTGACATATTGAACTAGTGAAGTTTCAGTGTGCCACCTTCTGGTTCTTAGATATATTACAGTTATGATTCTAACAGGGAACAAAAGCTGTCGCGCTTATCTCAGAAAGATAAGAAGTTGAACGTTGAGATAACAAATAAGCTCGTTAGGTGAAGAGGAAATAGGTTTTTTATCTCCTGGAATCTCCAGAATAATAATCAGACAGTTGCACAAAGCGCCGTGCGATGTCAGGATGTGTTGAGCTCTACCCACACGCCGAGGTCTTCGAACGGGTACTCCCAGTTGTCGCTCTCCGTCTGACACTTGGGCCCGATGGCCAGGCCGGCCGAGGCCACGCTGGTGCAGTAGATGGCACCGACCAGACCGAAGGCGGAGGAGAAGACCGAGTTCAGCATCTGAAGGGGTGGGACGGCAGAGCCGAGTCAGTCTTTTACTGCTTCACCACCTGGCATCACTCAGCTCTCGTGTCCCCAATAAACTGATGTGACCAAGGGTCAGTTAGTAGCTCATAAGGAACCTCTGCAGGACCCTGGACTGAACACAGTTTCCTTGACACTTTGCTTTCTCGGACATTGTCTTTATTCAACACGATTTCAGTGTCCAGATGGAGAATCAAACATTAACTCACTGCTGGACCCGTGTTGTCAAACAAGTACTCACTCGAAAACATCATGTCCACTCAAATCGCTCGAAAACGATTCGACTCACCCGACAGCGGTTGCCACAGCAACCCGCCCCGCAGCAACCCTTGCCCCCGGCCCTGATAGCTGAACAGCTTGGGCACAGCATCTGCAAAGCAGCAGCGGTCAAACATCTCGCGAATTCATCAAACACACCAAATAAAGTTTAAAAAAAGAGACAAAAGCCAGGGTTTAGTCAGGAAATTCAATCTGTTACTGAGGAAAGTATTATTGTGTGTTTATATTTGTCTAAGCAAGTCCACATGTCTCCACACACACATAAACAAGTGTGTGTTTGTGCCTCTTATCTCTAAACCAAATATTAGCAGTATTTGTCCAGGATGGAGCTGCTGCTGGAGTGAGAGGCAGGAAACAGAAAGTAGACGAAACCTGAAAACTCACTCCCGATGATTCCTGTTGATTCAAGGATTAAAATTTGATAAAGTAGTTTGCTTTTACTGCCAATTCTTGTGTGTCTTTTCCATGGCTGTCAGATCCCTCAAAGAACGGAGTGCGATTTACCCTAAATATTGATGTTTAATTGATACACTTTAACAGGCATCTGTGTAAATAGAAAGTGTAAAGTCCTCTTCAAACTAGTACAATAAAAAACTTACTTCTTTGGCTTCAAAACAGTCTCCGAAGACATTACAACCTCATAACAGTAGAGAAAGAAGCAGGTTACTCACAAACAGGCCTCCCCCGATGAGCCCCCCCATCAGCCAGACCTGCAGGGAGATCTGGTTGTTCTCCAGCCTCTTGCCATCGGGGAAGAACAGCAGCAGGTTGGAGATCATGCAGACAAAGGCTGAGGGCAGCAGGATCAGGCCCACCAGGCGGGCACACTTCCCCGTGCAGCACATGGCTCCGGCTGGAGACGAAGGGACAGTGACAGGAGAGGGGGGGGACACTGCGTCGGACCTGACGATCAAAGACACGGAAAAGATGTGAGCCGGGGAGGGAGGGCGGAGATCGATGCGAGGGGTGACACCAGCGAAAGTCAAACATAGGCTGTCACAGCTGGAGCAGCAGGAGGGGGGGGGGGGCGAAGGGTGCAGCAGCTGACATCAGACCTCCACCTCCTCTCAGGATAGAGATTGAAACCGCAGCTCATTTTCACCTGGTTGTGTTTGATTTTGACAGAAAACAACACAAAAGCTGAAAGGTGACCAGTGTGTGTATCAAGGTTTGAAGATGTGTGTTTTTAGGGGGGGGGGGGTCTGTCCTGCCTCTGAGCACCCTTTGCAGAATATAAACTTGTCCGTCAATTTGACTTGTAGTCAATTGAGAGGTTGTTGACTCCAGCCTCATTTTTCTTTATACGTCTCGCGTGAAACGTGGACAAAGCTCAGGTCCCCCTCTGGACACACCGGTCCCAAACTGACCCGCGGTGACGCAGCGCGCCGCCGGCCAATGAGGCGAAGCCAAACAAATGCGTGCGCGCCGCTGACGGCCGCCCGGCTCGTCTCGCTCCTGTCCGGCCGCCGTCAGCAAAGCCAAAGGTGACGACAAAATCCAGAACTGTCCACCAGAAAAACCTGCGACCCCCGTCCTCGTCTGCAATGACAGGTGAGTCCACCTCCACGAGCCGCAATCTGATCATGTACACCGGCTCATTTCAATCCGATTCACACGTGATATCTGTTCTCAATTCATCTCATCTGAATGGATCGTAATGACTTTTTCTATGTTGCGCAGATAAAGTAACGGAACTGGTTTCCCGGTGCCTGCAGGCCCGGGACATGGCTTACTGTCCCTACAGCCGCTTTCCCGTCGGTGCTGCTCTATTAACAGCAGATGGCGCAATAATCACAGGTAATATACAGAGTGTCTCTCCACTCCAGGTGCTTCACACTTCTGTTGTATTTGTTTCCCTCCTTTTATCAACTTTAGCACTGATGTCTTGACACAGTTTGTCAAACTTATAGTCAAGAAAACGTTTTCCAACGTTAAATATTAAAATTTAAAGTAATTACACAGTTATACATTAATGATCCACCAACTACCATTCGTCGGGATTTCACTCCCTACATAACACTTTGCTGCGCACAAAACCTGCCCCCAGTTTCACCTGTTCCGTTATTTAACTGTTCGGTAAATTGGCTGAGAGGAAAATAACTGTACATGAGGCTGTTCCAGACAGTGACCACTCGCCGGTGTCAGTGCCGCGTCTCAGAGTTTGGCTGTTTTCAGGCTGCAACGTGGAGAACGCCTCCTTTGGTCTGACGGTGTGCGCCGAGCGCA
>JASSRZ010000060.1:2422192-2443442 GCA_032164315.1 Malacoctenus gilli
GCGTCTCAGAGTTTGGCTGTTTTCAGGCTGCAACGTGGAGAACGCCTCCTTTGGTCTGACGGTGTGCGCCGAGCGCACGGCCATCCAGAGGGCCGTGGCGGAAGGACACAGACGATTTACTGCCATCGCTGTGACCTGGTCAGACCCCCCCCCGTGGAGAGACCTTATGGGCTGCATGTGGACAAATTCTCATGCATTCACCCTCTGCTCTGCTTTTTTCAGTGATATCAAAGACCGCTTCGTGGGACCGTGTGGGGCGTGTAGGCAGGTGCTCATGGAAGTGAGTTCAGCATCAGCATGTTTGTTAAATACTCATTTAAAAATGTAGTACCGACTCTCCTGCATTTTTCCTCTCTTCTTTGATAGTTTGGAACAGACTGGATTGTATATTTGACCAAACCGGACGGCTCCTTCAAACAAACCAGCCTCAGTGAACTTTTACCTTTGGCCTTTTCCCCTGCGCACCTCGGAAAGGAGTGACAATGATGATGATGAGGATGCCTCTGAAACGATCCGATTCCTAGAGAAATAATAAAACTCCTGCCCAACATATGCCTTGTGTACTGTCGTCATTTCCATTTTCTCATACCAGACTCTTTTTTTTGCTGAAATTTTATTTTATTTTATTTTATTTTATTTTATTTTCACGTCTTGGCTCAAAATATAATAATTTAGCTCATTCAATGAACAGATACCACACCACCGGGACAATTACGTCAGGCCCCTGCGTCACGTGATCAGCGGGGTTCGCCTTTCGTCCATTTCCGGAAACATGGAGGCTGTTTTGAGTGATGTGGTAGCCCCAGAAGACCTTTTGGTGAGTTTTCCACCTCTCTTGGCCGCTTTTCTCGCACCGAGTGAGCCCGTCAGCGCCTGAATGAGTCCCCAGAGAGTCAGCTGATAACTTTATTATCGTGGTAAACACTGATCAGTTGGTGAGATACGACGAGTCGACTGGAACACTGCTAATGCTAACCGCCGTCATGTTATTGTTGTAAATAGCCGTTGGATGTTTTTATGTTTTCTAGCGAAATAACGATAGTCATTTTAGATTAGTACTTTGTGTAGCTTCTAGTTTTGGGCACTACAATCTCCTTGTTAAACACGACAAACAACGTCAGACAATTGCGACATCTGTCGAAAAACACGCAGTAAATATTAGCAAGTCTGCTCGTTTCTGACGCACCGCGTTGCCAACGGCTCCAAATCACCTCGCTGTGAATGTCTGTGTGGTTTATTGTGCGTAGAAATTTGAGAAGAAATACAACAACGAGCTGGTGAAGGGAGCCGTGTCCAGGGAAACCAAGTTCGAGTACGCCTGGTGTCTCATCAGGAGCAAGTACTCGGAGGACATCAAGAAGGGAATCGTGCTCCTGGAGGGTGAGTTCCGACTCTGACTGCTTGTACTTGTACACGATGCGGATACCTCGGGATTATGTTGGTGTTGATGTTTCTTCGTGTAGCTGAACCAAAGAGCCACCAGGTGCCACTAGTTGCACTGTTAAACGTTTGATACGACCAGCATCCCTGTCAAGAAAAAAGCAACACCCTTCAAACAATCACAAACAGTGTTTAGCCTTTCTGAACGGTGAATCAGTTGAATATTGATCGATTGGACGTTGATTGACAGTCATCATTTTTGTCTTCTTTTGTGACTTGATTTCACACTTTGAGTCTATTTCGATCTGTTTTTCTTGCAGAACTCGTTCAGAAAGCATCAAAAGACGACTCCCGGGACTTCCTGTTCTACCTGGCGGTGGCCAACTACAGACTGAAAGTGAGTGGCTGTTTTCATTGTCTCTGTAACTTGGGTTTGTTGGACTCAAATAAGAGTTGGTTTGGTTATGAAAGGGCATTTCCTGGCCCTGTTTCTAGAAGCTTCTTGCTTCCGTCCTGGTGCTACCGTGTGCCTGCCTCGGCCCTCTCTCGCAAACAGCCCTCAGATGATATCTAATCAGGCGTTCTCATTGAGGTCAGGGTGATCTCCCACACTTCTCTACATGGAGACGTATTGGACAGCAGATCGTGTTATCAATTACGTCAACCGTGCAAACGTGTGATTGAAGTGTTTTTAATTCTCCGCGATAATTCAGTTTCTTTTGAATGTTTCTTTTTGACCAGGAATATGAGAAAGCCCTGAAATACATCCGCACTCTTCTGAGGAACGAGCCGGGAAACAAGCAGGCTCTGGAGCTGCAGAAGCTCATCGACAAGGCTCTGAAGAAAGGTGAGGACGCAGCCGCCGAGAAGCACTCGTTGCGTGGCTCGAAGCTCCGCCCTGACCTGTGCTTGTTGTCATCCAGACGGCCTGGTCGGCATGGCCATCGTCGGGGGCATCGGCCTGGGAGTGGCCGGCCTGGCGGGCCTCATCGGCCTGGCCGTGTCCAAGGGAGCTGCCAAATCCTAACGTGGATGTGACGTTTTGCCAGACTGACCCGCATTAAAGAGTGGAAGCTTTTCCCCTGAAGCTCGGAGTGTGTGTGCGCGATGACAGTTTTAAAGCTGAACATTTCCTGCAGCTCCAGTTTGAAATAATGCCAGTGATTACTATGTTTTCATACTATACCAGGGTTGAAAAACCACCACGTAGACGACTCTACTCTCCATTCACTCTCCAGCTTCACTTGCTTATTGACTTGTTTTGATCGACTCGAACAGATAACTTGAGGTTTGGTTTTACAAAAATAATTAGCAGCCCCTGCCTAAAAACGCTACGCTGATGAATCCGTTTTGTATCGACAACTTCCTGGGACCTGAGTTGTTTTTTCTCTCTCTGTTTTGTTGTTTTTCGGAGTGTCGAAGTAAGTGTTACTGGGGGCAGGAGGAGGTGGGGATTGCGATGTCGGTGAGAGCAGTGTCGTGGTGTTTGTCGGTCATGTAGCCATGGCTCTGCCATTCAGGAGACTGTAAATCCAGCTGCTGCGGCTGCTGCTGCTGTGGAGGCAGCCAGAAAAATGTTTGCATCCATTCTGGTTTTTTCCATTTTTTTCTTCTGCGTTTGAACGCAACTCTGGAGGACGAAAAGTGATTTGTTTTATGTCGCCATCATTCACCTGTGCTATATTTAATGAGCTGTTCTTGCACTCTTATCAAATAAAAGGATTTTGAAGCGAGATAAGGCTGGCGGTGGCGTCGCGGAACACGTGCCGCCAAGCGATGCACGCGAGTCTCTGCTGAGATCTCACCTTTTCAGCGGCAGAAACCGACGTGCACCACGCACGAAGGAACAAATAAAAGCCCGACAGGAACAGTGAGGCCACGTGCCGAAGGCTTCGTCTAGGAATCAAACCCTGATCCTTTCGATGCGATGTGGGAGCGCCAACCTCTGCACACTGTGCCCTAATAAGGCTTGTCCCCTGTCATCAATCAGTCCCATTCATGTTAACTGGCCCCTAATCACAGGTTGCACAACCAACAAGTTACAAAACTATGGAAAAGTCCGAGATGGTCTGTCCTGTCTCAGTTGCAGGAAGTGAGAGTTATGAATAGGTTTGTTTGTTTTCAACAGACAATCAAAGCAGAACACTGTGACTTTCCTTTTATTGACACCTGCCTCTCAAACTGAATCATTTTTATCGATGAGTCCAAAGTCCAGACCGTCCTCTCCTCTTTGCTGTCATTTATTGACTCGATTAAATTCGCGGCCAAGTTTCAGCGGTCGCCGTGCGACAACATTAGGGTCACTCCTGGAGACAAAAAGAAAAACGTGCCTGGCCTAGTTCGCTCGGCGTCCGTCATCCTCGTATCTTGATCCCTGCGGGGAGATTCAAGCCGCCGGCGCGGCTTTTACGACGGGAAGGCTTATTGGGGCTATCAGTCGTGCGCGGCGTTATCAGCCTCGTGGGATGTTACTCATTAACTCCCCCTGACGGGACCGAAACTGCCCAGGGACGGATCGGGGAAAAACAATTGATTTCAAGGGTGTGAAATGGGCAATCAAGTGGGGAAAACTTTCAAGAGGAAGAACGTCAGAGGAGGCTGAAGTGAACGGGATATAAACATAAAAAACTTGGATCGACTGTCAACGCACGAGCTCCAATTTGTCCTCAGACTCTCCCACGCAGATGATTCCAGCATCAATGATTCACCAGAGGTGGTTCTTAGATCAGCTTCAGTGGTTTAGAGTTATAGGGCCAATGTTCGATGGGCAGCAGCGTGGATCAAAACACAGCTGACGGACATTAATGTGTAAGCACCATAAAGGAATGTACTGGGAACAAGGTGTATTAGGCTCACTTACACTCAGTGACATGTCGTGGGGTTATTGTTTAATCCAGGATGGCGTTTTATTGACAGTCACTCCAGCTGGGGACACAAATAGGCAGTAAACGGAGCTTTGAGTCGCCTCTTTACCTTCAGCTAATACAACCGATTATTTAACTTAGTGTTTATAGACTGTAAGTCGATTAATTTGCTGAAGTTCAAGCGATACGATACAGTAAAAGGTGATAGAAAGTGTTGCTATATGATACGATAAAGAGCATAAAGATCAGGATATGATACACAAGTTGATTCAAGATGTGAAACCAGCCGTTTATGGAGGGACGCCATCCATTTTTCAGAGCACCTCTTGAACTCACATTGTAGCATTATCATTTATCCAATTAAAACCTGGGTTCCTCACATTGTGAGGTGGCAGCACGAACCAAAAATACCACACAATGGTGAGTTTGGTGCATGCAAATACAAGATGACCTGCAAAAGGTATTTTTGTGCATCATCAGAGGGGAATTTAATCAAAAAACTGACAAAACTGGATCTTCTCCTGTCTCTTCCACCCTCTGTTTCCTCGAACGGGTTCGCCGGTTCGGAAATCCGCCTCCAAACTCCCAACAGCTTAGCATGAAACGCAGGTTAGGATTTATCTGGGTTTTTATCAGCGCGGCAAGCCGGCCGTGCCCTGGATCCTGTGTAGCGCTGACCCAGCAGCTATCAGCGGGATAATTAATGAGGACAGACAAACACAGAAACTCGGTGAGGGATGAACCGTGTGACTCTGAGACCTTTGTGTCGAGCTCCACTTCAAGTCCGACCAGTCGAGAGCTGATAGCTTTCCTAAATGCTGGGCGTGACTCTTGCTGTCCTTTAGACTTGCGTGGCCTTGAGATATTCAAACCAAAACAATAAAGGAGGACGGACTGGGCGCAGTTTGAAAGAAACGTGTGAAAATGGAGCTACAAAGTGTTACCTGAACGCAGTAAAAGAAAGTCTGATTGTGCTTAAAGTAACTTTTAGTTTAGCCACAACAGATTTAATCAGATTATGTTCTTCATTGATACAAAGAAGTACACAAATAACCTACTGAGTTACATGTAAAAAAGGTCAAGAAAGATGTCAAACTCATTCAGTTAATTCTTTTGTTGAAGCTCTTTGACATGTTTCTTGGTTGGTTTAGACTGATGAAAACCAAGATAGAACAACGTTGATTCCACTTGCAGACAATTACAACAGTTTATGATCAATCGGCGAATCAACCAGCGGCTGAAATGTGGCTGTACGTTGCCTGAACGTGATTGATAAACAGCGCAGCAAACATCCGATGCCAGCGGCGTCATTAGCGGCTGAACGTTGGACCCTGAGAGGGAGCCGATAAACACCTGTTCACTTTCAGGGGTGTAAAACGTTCAACGTGGCCTCGTTTTAGTGTCTTTGTGGGGTCCAGGTGTGTGTATCGCCCATACAGTCCGTCCTATCTTGTGGGGACCACGATGAGAGACATCACACTCTTTGTGATGTGTGTATGTAAAGGTCGAAAATGTGGTTTTTTGGAGGGTTTGGCTGAGGTTCCAGTTAAGTTCATAAGGTCAAGGTAAAGTTCAACACTTGTTCAGGCAAACACAAGGAGTGAAGGGCCCACGAAGATAGGACCCTTGTGTGTGTGTGCCTGTGAGTGTGTGTGTGTCTCAGTGGGAGGAGAGACAGCGAGTCATATAAATCATTATACATATCTGTTCGGCTGGCAACATCTCACAGACGCCGCTCGCCCTCAGACGCTCGCCCACGGATGGTCTGATGCTCTCGGCCTGATATATCGACTTTTACCGGGTTCATTTATTTTTCAACCAAACTTCCCGAGATCTGGACTTGCTCTCTGTCTGACCGCCGGGCCGAGGAGGAGGGGGGGTCATGGATCCTATCGTGGAAGTCGTGGCGCTGGTCTTGGGGTTCGTGGGCTGGGTGATGGTCGGGGTCGCCCTGCCCAACCGCTACTGGCGGACCTCCACCGTGGACGGCAACGTCATCACCACCTCCACCATCTACGAGAACCTGTGGATGTCCTGCGCCACCGATTCAACCGGGGTCCACAACTGCAGGGAGTTTCCCTCACTGCTCGCACTCAGTGGTACGTTCCCCAGAACTGTCAAATCTGTGAACAGAGAATGAATGTGACAAGTTGAATACATTCCTATGTTATTTTGAAAAGGACAGTTTTTATTGTGACACACTGGGAGAGTTACATGTGGAGTTTGTGAGTTAAAGTCAAGGATAAAGCTGTAAAAAGCAACTTTCACTGGTGTTTACTGGCTGCGTGTCACAGTGACTCCTTTTCAGAGGACAGATAATACAAGATATTTATGGGTTTGTTTTGGTTTTTTTTAAAAACAACTTGCGCAGTCTTGTCATTTTCTTGTTTCTCGATCGATCTGAGCTTTTCTTTGCAAAACCGAATCACAGAAACACAACAAGTCGTCGACATGTGCTTGTAAAGTCACTGCGGTTTTCCCTGGAGTCACAAGTGAGAGCTGTTCAGTGGCTGTGCGTCTCCAGGTTACATCCAAGCGTCCCGCGCCCTGATGATCACCTCGGTGGTCCTGGGCACCTTTGGGCTGCTGGCGGCTCTGATCGGAGTCCAGTGTTCGAAAGCGGGAGGAGACAACTATGTTCTGAAAGGGAGGATCGCCGGCACAGCGGGAGTCTTCTTCATGCTCCAAGGTAACAAAAACACACCGAGAAGCACATCTGACAACAAGATATCGACTCCTTTTCACCACCCGGCCATAAACACGTCCAAATTCACGACCCTGTAAATATAGGAGATAAAGAAATTCTCCTTCTGTGAAATATGCTCGTGTGTGGACGACCCCCCCCCCCCCCACTCCTCTCTCATCAATCCGTGCCTCCTCTCCCTGAAGGTATATGCACGATGGTCTCGGTGTCCTGGTACGCCTTCAACATCACTCAGGACTTCTTCGACCCCTTTTACCCAGGGATAAGGTGAGTTGCTGTGAGTTGGTGGGAGCCCCCCTGACTGAGCTGGACACCTCTGACCCCCCACCTGTCTTCTCCCGTAGGTACGAGATCGGAGAAGGGCTGTACATTGGCTGGTGCTCGGCCGTGCTCGCCATCGCCGGGGGCGGCTGCCTCACCTGCTCCTGCAAAATGGGCACGCAGGAGAAATAGTGAGTGGACTCTGGTGTGAAAGTGTGAAAAGTTTGGTTGAGTTTGTCTTAAATCCAACTTTGGCTCATGGCCTGAACTGCTTTATTATGCGTATAAACCAGTAAAAGGTGACACTGCAGAGGAGGAGATGCAGTTTGTTGCTCTTTGGCGCCTCGTTGCGGCAAAACTTTACCAACAAGTCACGTAAAGAAGCGTTGATGACGTCCCATATCAGCAAGTCCACCTCGTCCCCCTAGGGGGCGCCAGAAATCACCCGAGTGTCCCCCTTTCTCTTATAAAGGGGCCTTTAATCACTGCACTAAAGTGATGTCTTCTGTTTCTGACTGTTTGTGTCTTGCCCCCCCCCTCGTCGCGCTGCAGCCCCCTGCCGTACCAGACCAGAGGCACCGCCTACTCCGGAGCCGCGCCCAGCCGGAGCATGGCCGCCAGCACCTACGGGCGAAACGCTTACGTTTAACCAGCACATCACAAGTGAACACTGTTGGCAAGAACTTTTCACACTCATCTGCATCTTTTTGTACTTCTCTTCATGACCGGATGTGTCCCATGATTGTATTTATATGTCACAGCTCGTTTATATTCACTCCTTTCCTGAGAAATTCAGTCATGACTCATCCAGGTGTCTGTTGAGGGAAGGTCAGCGGCGGGAGGAATCTGAGGTTTGTTGTTTTGTACAGTTTTGTAGCTCGGAGGAGGAGGATTGCTTGTGTTGATGCTACTTGTTCTACTTTTATATGAAGGCTCGTCGTTTTGTGCTCAATGTTTCATATTTTTACTCTACAGTAGCGAATAGTTGTGATTTTATTCTTGTTTCTCTTTTTTTAAATAAAGATCTTGTGATCAACTGTTTATTTGAGCTTCGTTGCCTCTTTTTCTTCATTTTCATTTGTTATTTAAACATTTTATCCTTAAAATGTTGTTGTATAAAAACATTTACTGCTTCAGCTGCTTCACTAAAGAAAATAAAATGACGTGAAATTAAAAGTTACACCCACAAAAGCAGTGTGGTTGCAACTTGTGTGGATCAGAAGTGACATTTTCTTACAAAAGACGCTTTTACGCGTAAAATCCGAGGTTTTCGTGGCCGGTGGGTGGTGGAGCCCACCGGCTGCCGGGCCCATGCAGGGACATTGTTATTATGGGAGTGCCGTTCGTGTTAAAATAACCCCTCCAATGAGCGCGGCCCACGTTTCTGGACCAACGCGGATGTGCGCGATCTGGACCAACCGCTGCAATGTAGGACAGAGCGGGAGGAGACGGCGGGGCGGGGCGGGGAGGACGCGTCCGCGAAGTGTCCACTCCGACAGCTGTCCCTCCTCTTCATCAGAGCCTCACAGGATCGTAGATTTAATGTCCGGCTGGAGTAAAGCCATACAAAGAGACAGCGGCGCTTGTTTTTGTGTTTGTTACGCTCGCGGGGAACCTTTGATCGCCGGGTCTCCATTCCCACACGGAACACTGTCCGAACGGGACCGTAAATACGCCGTCGCAGCTTGTTTTCTGCGCTCCGACAGACGGGGGGAGGAAGATAGGTGACAGATGATGACGGTGCCCCAGTGAGCGTCGCGCCTTCCAGGAGACACGGAGGCGGCTTCGCAGGACGTGGACGCGGGGCCGTGAAGAGCGATCGGGGGCCGGTGTGACGGTGCCGAGGGGCCGGGCCGGGCGGGCGGTCGGATGGAGTCGTGTCGGCGGACGGGGCTCAGCGGGGTCCTGTGCTCCCTGTCGCTGCTCTGTGTCATCCTGGACATCCAGCTGGACGGTACGCTCGCTGTGGGGTCAACCCCCCCCCCCCCCACACACACACACACACACATACACACACCTCCACTTTAGACGCTCTGGGCTCAAACACACCTTCGTAGAAGTTGACCGATCTGTGAGGGAGCTGCAGCACACAGATACATCACCTGATCATATGTTTGATTTGAAGTAGATCAGCAAAATTAAAGACATTGCTTCACTTTAAAGATTGAATTGCCTCCGTAGGTGTTTTAGGAAGAGCAGCGTTCTCATCAGGGGCGTAAACAGGATGAACAGGGCCTGTTTTCTTCCTAGAGGGCCCCACATCACCTATTTTTACTTGTCACATCACACATTGTCTGATGATAGGAAGCGATTGGAGCCGAGCTCCGCTGGCTGCAGAACCTCGTCTCCCTGAATGAAAACCAGCTTTTTTCTCAGCACCACGGCGCTCCGCCGCCACCGCGTCCGCCTGCCTTTGTCGGCGGTGTATTTCAAGCCCCGTGTTGTGTTACAGGTGTCCTGGGGGCGACCCATGTCGAGATCGAGCACCACTTGGAGATGGGCCGCAAGCTTTTGGCGGCCGGTCAGCTGGCCGAGGCGCTGTCCCACTACCACTCCGCTGTGGGTGAGCCTGCACACTGGCACACACGCTGCTGCCGGCGCCGGGCCACATCCCTGCACCGCAATCTCCCCCAATACTGGGGGAGGAATTTCCTCTTTTCAGGCGATGAAAGTGTGTTTTTGTTGAGATGTTAGGTGGGAAATTTCTTTACTGATGTGTTTCTTCTCTCCAGAGGGAGACTCCAAGAACTACCTGACCTACTACAAGCGAGCGGCCGTCTTTCTGGCCATGGGGAGGTCCAAGTCGGCCCTCCCCGACCTGACCAGAGCCATCCAGCTCAAGCCTGACTTCCTGGCTGTAGGTTCACCCGCTCACTCCCTTCCAACAGAGCCACAATCCCCCATTTTCATCTGTTTCTTCACTGTCGTTCACCATCTGATCCCATTTTTCAGGCGCGCTTGCAGAGAGGCAACATCCTGATGAAGCAGGGCAACATACAGGACGCCCGGGACGACTTCCAGTCCGTGGTAAGTCCCACGGCTGCGTTCAAGCACCTCATTTCTTCTTCTGGTTGCGTTGGAGCTAAAACTCCACATCTTTTTCTCCAGCTGCAGCGCTCGCCGGGGCACGAGGAGGCTCGGGACCAGCTGATGAAGGTGAACGAGCTGGAGCTGCTGCAGGAGGACGCCCACGCCGTGTACCACGAAGGCGACTACGGCGCCACCGTCGGCGTCCTGGAGAAGGTCATCGAGGTCAGTGCCGGGGCGTTAGCTGACGGTACCGCCGTTCCGAGTGAGCTGAAAGTCAGCAGACTTGCCGTCGGTCCCCCCAGATCGCCCCGTGGGACCCCGAGTCGCGGGAGCTGCGCGCCGAGTGCTACATCCGAATGGGGGATCCTCAGAAAGCCATCCAGGACCTCACCCCGGCCACCAGGCTGCGCACCGACAACCGCGCCGCCTTCCTGAAGCTCAGCACGCTGCAGTACAGCCTCGGGGAGCACCACGAGTCGCTCAAGTGAGCGTCGATAAGCAAAGCAGCTGCCACCAGGCAAATGAGGAGGCGCTTTAACCGTCTCCTCACTCCCTCCTCTCTTCCTCGCAGTCACATCAGGGAGTGTCTGAAGCTGGACCAGGACGACAAAGAGTGCTTCAGTCACTACAAGCAGGTGAAGAAGCTCAGCAAGCAGCTGGACTCTGCAGAGGAACTCATTCAGGAGGAGAGGTCAGGGGAATGTCTTCGTCCTCCTCATCATCATCATTTACACTCGGTTTCGCACAGCTGGACTCAATTCTGGGTATGTCTTCCGTTAGGTTTCAGGACGCTATTGAGAAATACGGATCGGTGATGAAGACGGAGCCCGCCGTGGTCTTCTACACCAACCTGGCCAAGGAGAGGATCTGCTTCTGTCTCCTCAAGGTGAGTCCACCCGTTCTCCTTCTTGTTGCTGCGCTTCACGGCCGGGATGATGCAGAAACTCGACGCCAGGCGCTTTCCCCGCTTATGGCAGCAAAAACTGGCGACCGAGGCCATAGACGCCTGTTCGGAGGCCCACCAGCGAGACCCCCGCAACGCCAACATCCTCCGGGACCGAGCGGAGGCCTACATCCTGAACCAGGATTACGAGAAAGGTAGCTTGACGCTCGCCGCAACGTCAGGCCAGATGGGAGCGCCGAACGTGTCATCACTGGTTGCTATGGTTTCTCTTTCCTTGCTGTAGCTGTGGAGGACTACATGGAGGCCAGAGAGTTCGACGGCGACAGCAACGACATCAGAGAAGGTCTGGAACGGGCGCAGAAGCTGCTCAAAGTCTCCCGGAAGAGGGATTACTACAAGATCCTGGGCGTCAACAGGTGAGCGGTCCGGCCAGCCGCCGATTCAAGCTGCTCCGTGAGCCCCTTTTCATGTTTCATGAGGCTCGCTCTCTTTCTCCAGGAACGCCAACAAGCAGGAGATCATCAAGGCGTACAGGAAGCTGGCGCAGCAGTGGCACCCCGACAACTTCCAGTCGGAGTCCGACAAGAAGGAGGCGGAGAAGAAGTTTATCGACATCGCGTCGGCCAAAGAGGTCCTCACCGATCCAGGTCAGCAGCTGGAAGAGCGAATTGCATTCTCGAGTTGCCTCAGCAACATAAAAGTAATGAAAAGTCTCGATTTCCTGCCAGAAATGAGGCAGAAGTTCGACGCCGGCGAGGATCCTCTGGACCCGGAGAACCAGCAGGGCGGGGGAGGCGGCGGCGGCGGGCACCACGGCTGGCCTTTCCACTTCAACCCCTTCGAGTCCGGCGGCAGCTTCCACTTCAAGTTCGAGTACAACTAGTGGGGCGGGACTTCAGCGGCGCGTGGCGCACCACCTTTCCCCGTTTCCGGCCAGACGTCGGAGGAGGAAGAGGAGGAGGAGGAGGAGGAACGCATGCGGCGGATTTAAGTGAGAAGTCTTCCTCTAAACTCGGACCGGTAACTTTCTGACTTTTGATTTTAAAACGGACTTCTTTTGGAACCACGGAGCTGTAAAGAGAAGAACAAACTGTGATGATGGAAGAAAACAATGCGTCGGCTGAACCGACGGGTGGTGGTTGGAGACGGTCGCTGGAGGACCTTTGCAATGTCTGCTCCTGATTTTTACTCATGTCTTTGTTTGTGCCATGTGCAAAGAGGCTCTCCGTCGACTCGGTGTTTTGGGACGGGAACGTCGGGGTTCCTTCCTCGCTTCAGAGGTTTTTATATTTATGCTGTCGGGGGTCCGTAACGAGCCCACCGGACGTGTCGGTGTGTAGAAGTCGGGTGGATGTGTGTCCTCGACACGAACACTCCAGAAACCACATTTCTGTTTGATTCTGTGTCATTTCAATAACAACAAGGAGGCGGAGCTTCTAATTTAGGGTGAAAAAATCCTTGCGCAATCATGCAAAATCTTTGTTTTTGATTAATTTAATTAGGAAAAATCTGAATATTCTGAAAATATTTAATGTTATTTCACTGTTACTGCAAAAAAGTATCTGTTGCTAAATTTCGGGGGGGAGTGAGAATTGTTGCAGAAGACGACGAGATTGTACATTTTGAGTTCATTTTTCAGGGCACATTTTCAAAGACTTGCACTTTGACTCTTATTTTGGAGGAACTCCAATTGGCCACTCCAGAAATGTTACGGCGGCTCTGAAAACGCCGTTCGGAGACTCCGTAGCGACGGCGTCTGTGTATGTGTGTGTGTCTGCGATGGCGATCTGAGAGCCTCATTTATAAATAGGTCCGACTGAAAAAGTGCACGTGTCGCATGTTTGGCCGAGCGGCGGCTCCGATTCCCGACGTCGAGACTTCACGGGCGGAATACTTGGATAATATTTATCCAACGGGTCTTGCTGACACGTGGCATCGAGTCGCCGAGTTAAGAACGTGTAAATGAGGCTCTGATTTTGCAGCCCGGCAAGACGCTTTTTAAGCTGACTCTTAAGTTATTTTGTCAGGAATAACTGCCTGTACTGTTGGAAGGTCTCAACCAAAATGTGAGCAGCTCTTTGTATTTAAATGTCTGAGGGGGGGCCGCTTTGTTTCCGGGTTTATTTCTAATGTTTCTCTTGCTTTTTCTCCCCCTTGATTGCCAAACTGAACCGGTTGTTGCTGAAGATGTATTAAAGATGTTCCAACACTCCCGTTTCTGTTGACGATACAGCAACACAAAGGCTCAAACAGATTTATTTTGACAACAGTGTGTTACAAAATGACACAAACACACATCCAGACTGCTGATGTTTACAAACATCAAGCCTTCCGCCGCATCGCACACTTTCCACTGTGCAGGGAGCGCCGAACGTCCGACACGATGCTCCTGCGGAGCCGTCCGTTCTTTTGTGGGCTCGTCCGCAGCCTGGCGTCCGCCTCAGCGGGAAGAAAGAGTCACGTGGACGCCGTGCGCTGTCCAAAAGCAGCGGGCCCCGCTCAGTGGGCCGCTCCGAATCCCTGCGAGTCGTCCAAGCTGTCCGCCTCCACCTCGATGGACACCACGTGGTGGCCCGGGATCATGGCCAGGCCCAGCACTCTGGGCTCGCCCTGCGAGAATGTGTCTGAGGAGCCAAAAGGTCCACGTGGGACCAGGTTACTACAGGACAAACGCACACGTTCCTTGAAGTCTTTGTCGCCTCCCCCTCTTTGTTGGGGGGGGGGGGGTCCCGCTTTGGATACCTGTGGATTTGAGGAACTCCTGAGCAGAGCCGAGGATGACGTTGCAGTCCCGGTCCGTGCAGAGGAAGAGGCCCACCAGGGTGCGTCCGTCCGTCATGCGGATCCTCATGTTCTTGTTCAGGAGCCCCTCCAGCTTCTGGCGCGCCTGGGACGAGGGGGACACCTCCGACTGCTCCTGAGACTGGACCCCCACCCAAAAGACACAACGCTGACTTTGACCTTTCTGTTTGTGGCCCATCAAAAGGACTAGAGTTCTGTGCAGAAATAAACAATCTGATGAAGTTGTTTCGCTGACTTTTTCTGAGAAACGTGTAAAAATGTGTCGGTTGAACTCTAAAAGAAGTAAACTGACTGATGATCTTTATTGTGATCAGCTTGGTTGCTTGATCACATGTTGTCTGCTCGTCTCCTGCGCTGCTGGTCCGGCCAAGAAACATTAGTAAGTACAGACTTTGGACTTCAACACAAAACTCTGTAAAATTAGGATCAAATTTACAATTAATCCTAAAAGTCTGATCTGATCTTTTTAAGATCCCTGCCTGCTTTACGTCCACTAATCACATTGTGATCATTACAAAGACTGATGCGCTACCTGTAGTATGTGAACGTCAGATTAAAACCGAAACAAATAGTTACAAAAATGTCTGTTTTAGAATTCAAATGCAGGATCAGAAGATGTTCAGGCTAATGTGTTAGCCGGCAGCTAGCCTCGAGCTCCAACCGGAGTGTGATCAGGGTTGAAATCGGATCAAGTGAACCGTTTACTGTCTCGTTGACGGAAGCAGTCAGAACCTCCATCTCAGTGAGATAAACCGAATTAAAATCCGGATTACATACATGACTCGAAGGACCATTTTCCTCGATCATTGTTGCCATAACCTTCTCCTCTTCTCCTTCCTCCTGACGTACGTTTCCGCACGGAGCGGTTTGAGTGACGGACCCGACGAAATGGAACTTGTAGTTTGTTGTCTGTGACAGCTCAGGAGTCTTAAAAAGGCTTAAAAATAGCATGTATATTCAATTAAAGGTGATATTTTATTAAAGAGGAAGTTAACTGAAACGTTGTCTATGATTACTTTCTTTTCTTGCCCGTTTGACTGAAAATAGAGATGGATTCATTTGTTTATTTATTTCTGTTGTTGCTTCATAGAAACAACTCTGAAGCTCTCGCATGTTCCACCAGTGTACTACAGTGAAGCTGCAGATGTTGACGGACCCCCGTAGATTCTCTAACAGACAGCGCGACTGTCAGGTAAGCTTGGCTGCAATCTGCTAAATCACCACTAGATGCCGCTGCACACTGCATCTAAGCATCCAACACAGTTCACGCAATGGCGACAGGACACAAAGTGCAGTTTTTTTTAACGTGCATTTTTCAAAATAAAATCAGGCCTTATTTGAAAAAAATCCAAGTGTGAATTTTTGAGAACTGAATCTACATGATAAGTTGAGTTCCTAAATTCCACAAACTGTGTTTAAAAATGGAGGATAAAACCAGCATGTTGGTACATTTCTCCTGTATGTGGATGGATTTTGGGAGGCTTGAAGGAGGATTTTGTGCGCAGACGTTGTTTAAGACCTTCGTAAAACCGAGATAAAAGATTTCAACGCAAATCAAACTCCTCCAAAAGCCGCTCGTGTCTCAAAAGACCGAGGGCCTAATAATTGGACACCACTAACTGGCTCAAGTAAGACAGGGGGAAAAAAAGGACTTGTGGGACTCTTAGTTAAAAACGCCCCCAATTGGGATCTGGTAAATGTGTCCATCTGGGAACGCGCTGAGAACTCAGCCACTGAGAAGCTCTTCTTCTCCTAATTTGATCCCACACTGGCTGCTTCTTCTTCTCTGGCCCCCGCCGCACCAGCGCTATTTGGGCTTTATCAGCTCTCCGGGTCGCCTCAGTTCAGACGGCTCGGCTCTGAATGGAGCACAGGAGCCGGTGTCTTCTTCCTCTGTGTGTGTGTGTGTGTGTGTGTGTGTGTGTGGGTGTGTGTGTGTCACACTGCATAAAATGTGGGTTAGCTGGAGCGCGGCACCCAGGGGAGGCGCTTTTCTCTCTCATCCTCGACATGTCTCCCTGCCAAACGGACACGGAGGGGGGGTGTTGGAGGGGGGTCGTCGCAGCACAGTAGTGCAGTGTGTCAGGGCCTGCGGCGTACGAGGGTCCTGGCTAGTCGCTGTGTGTCTTTTTTCCACGCAGAGGCACAGTGAGACGAGTCACATGCACGGTCGTGGCTGCAAATCCCCCCACGCACACTTTGGATGCTGCGGGCGCGTGAACCACGCACGGACACACACCGACGCAGTCTCAAGCGGCCCCTCAATCTGGCGTCGGCGCAGCCCTCGGCGGCCAGGGGCTCCAGTCGCACGTGCACTTTGCCCGCAGACACACTCACTCACACACACACACATTTCCTCTCGCATCGTGCCGTCTGCGTCTTGGCAGATGTGGCCGTTGGATCTGACACGACCACATTCCTGGGCTCGGGGTTGCGGGCGCGGGGAGCCGAGCCGGGGCGGCCCGGGCACCTGTTGCGGCGCAGAGGAGGAGCGTGCGGAGCAGATGGGCTGAAAGCGGAATGCTTGTTTACACCATATCCAGTGGACGGCGAGAGCGAGCTGCAGCTGACAGGGTTACATAGATTGAGGTGGGAGGACGGAGGCTTCGCGTGATGTTGCAGTGGCTGCCGACCAAGCTGTAAACCATCTGCTGGTGGAGTTCACGCCGAACTCTCGGCGTCTGGATGACACCTTCCGAAAGCCCCTCATAGTTTAACTTGGATTATCTATTGAGCTCAAAATCGAATGAGCATGTTTATCCATCCTTTAGGTTCAGTAATCTCTAAATAAGGACCAAAGGTTCCCTCAAAGTCTTCATCTCTTACTTCCACCTGTAGGGACTTTATAGATCTTCTATAATAAGGGTGGTGTTTTCAAAATAAAGTCATTTTTTTCCTTTCTTAATCCAAGCAGAACTTACAGAAGTTCCTGCTTGGTTTTCTTCTTCTTTCTAATACCAGTTTAGGTTCAACAAATACAATCGAAAAATTGAAGAATTGGGACTCTTTTCCTCCATTTAGCCCCCTTTTTGTCTTTGCACACCCCTGTTATTATGTTGTACAAGCCAGGGTGCAAATTGACCTGACAGGAGTGTGAATGACCTCTTGACCTTGCCGGAGTATCATTGATTGTCACCCAGTTGCCCCCCCGAAGGTCAGGAGGGATTTTTTGTTTGGATTTCTCTTGATTTGTCTGCAAAAAGTTTCAGTCAAAAAGTCTGAGTTTGACTTCCACTTTGTTTACCTGACCTAAATTCAGCTGCTCACGTAATAACATGCAGATATGTGCATTCAAATGAACGTGTGCTTGACTTTCACTGGAAGATGTTCGCTTATTCTTTAGCTTTTTGTTTTATTGTGAAAAAAACGCATCCAATTTGTGGGAAACACTTGAAACTAACGTTTACTGTGAGTCTGTTTCCAAATCTTTATAAACACATTTGGCGGCAGATGTTCAACTGACTTTCTTTCTTTTTTTTTTTTTTCCTCCAGTCTGCCCCCGATTTGTGGGTTTTTGAATGCAAGAAGCAAATCAAAATTCCTTTTGTCAAAACAAAAGTGCCCCCGAGCGGCCGCTGAGGGCTGGCGGGGGTCGGAGGGATTCCCATGGCCTTACTGCCATCCAGTTGACTCAGCCAGCTGCTGACGGGAGCCCGAATTTCCTCCGAGCGCCGCGCGAAATCTCCGGCGTCCGCCGCCGGAGCCGCGTGCCGGGGGCCCGGCAGAGCGCTCCGAGCCGGCTCGGACGCGTCTCGGCGGCGGGGGAAGCGCGGCTCACGCACCGTGAATTGTTTCCATCCCCACCACAAGTAGTTAATTTTTAAGCAATACAATCTGATGTAAGTCTGGGCATGGCTGCGGCAGATTTTCCCAACCCCCCTCTCTCGCTCAATCCCTCCCCAGCACTCACACTCGCGCACTCCTGCCTGCCCGGCGCGCACGTACACACACACACACACACAGACACGCGCGCACGCGCCGGGCGCGCACACGCACAGCCCTGCTGCTCCAAAATCTTTTTTTTTCTTTCTTTCTTTTCTTTTTTTTTTCTTTTTAGAGGGGGGGGGGGGCTCCCGGAGAATATAAGGTGGCCATATTTGATAGATTTGTGTCGGGGCTCTGCAATGCAGAAAGCGAGAGTTGTTGCGTGTGATCTTGCAAGTGACAGTGACACCAGGCAAGTCTGTCGGATTCGTGACTGATCCGGACTTGGGGAGGGACAGAGTAGGGAGGGAGGGAGGGGGGGGGCGCTAGAGCGAAAGAGAGAGAGAGAGAGAGAGAGGGAGGGAGAGAGAGTGAGTGAGGGAGGGAGGGAGGGAGAGAGAGGAGAGGAGAAAGAAAAAAAGAGGGAGGGGGGCAGACAGAAAAGAAACAAACAAGTAACAATGTAACTTACATGCAGTCACACACCCCTTTTTTCTTGTAACAATGTGTACGTTTTCGTGGAGGGAGGGGGCGCGTAAAGGGAGAAGAAGGAGAGACGGAGAGAGATAGAGAAAGGAGGAGGGGGGTGCGTTCTGAAATAATATAGTCAGCCATTTTTTATGTAAGGGGATTTTTTCTTATTGGGGGGGTTGTTAAAAAATAAATATAAGAGGGCGGCCATCTTTGTTGCTCTGCCTAGTGTAAAATATTCCAAAACGCCCCCCACTTTTTTCTGTGCCGATTTGAATATTAAATAAATATCATATATTCGGGCAAGATTGCGCTTTTTTGAATACAAGGACGGATCCAATGACAGGAATATAATGTCCTCTCCTCTCCGGTCCTGTGAGGAAGACGAGGGCATGGTGGTTAATTCCGAGGGAGGAGATTTTGATGAAGAAGACGACGACGGAGACCTAGACGAGAACGCAAGCGACATAAACTCGCCGGCGGCGCCTCGGGAAACTGCAACACCAGCCGCGCCAGGTACAGTAGAAAAACAGAAAGCTGGCGGACAGCTCGGGAGCGCGCACGGCCGAAAAACGAAAAGAGACACTTTGGGGGGTATGCGCAAGAGCGAAAAGACCAAAAGAAAAAAAAAAGATGACGGGAGACGGCGGCGCGTTGAGAAGGGAGCCCAAAGCCCGCAGTTTGCGCCCCGTATCCGCGCCTCTCCGGGTCCGGTACAGTAAGACACCACCGCCGGGACTCGGGTGCGCGCACACGGGGGGAGAAACACACTCCTCAGTTGTGGTATTTCCAGCCGACCGGGCGCGTTAAACCATCAGAAAAAGCCGCATTCACTCTCCCGTTATCGCACCTCCAAGCTTCCCGTTAGGTGCCATATTCGCTGCCCACAAGAGGAGCTGGAGGGGGGGGGGCAGAGAAGAAGCGACGAGAGCGCGCTTTGACAAACAAGCAGAAGTCCAGTTTGTAAGCAAAGGCAGGAAAATAACAACAAAGCCCCATAATATTATGCTTGTGCTCTGTCGTGCGCACACACTGTCCTCGAGTCCACTTCCTGCTCACTTCCGAAGCACATCCCAACAAAGTTTACACGAACTTGCCACCACTGGCTTGTGTGTTTCTACCCCCCCTTTGCAAAGCTCACTTGTCTCCGCCATGAAAAGTTGCAGCTTCTCTAAGTTTGTCCTTTAAATCCCTCCTGACAGCTCCTAAAGACATGCGGGACATGCAGGGGCTGCGGGGTAATAAGGTCGCCCTGAAGGGTAAAAAAGCTCGGGGCGTGAAGCAGGCTGGCAGAAACATGGACTCCCCCCCCCCCCTTCGACCCGCGGCTATATTTATTTGATACCCGTCTGCAGGGCAGATCGGCGGATGCGTTTGGCCGCGTTTAAGCCGACGTGACGGCGTGAAATAACGTGACACACTGACCCCCCCCCCCTCTATTGTCACCGTGACGGGTCAAAATGGGACACTGCTGCATGCGCGCTCACTCGTAAGACGGAAGGTGTGACTGACGGTCCAGGCTCAGCCCGCAAATCACCCAAATATCACCCCCCCCCCATCAATAATTCACCTGTCCGTGATGCTTCGTTGTACTGCAGGATTTCCCCCCTTTTTTCCCCGGGTGATGTTGTATCGATCCTGTCATGCAGTGATTGACTGGATGGCATTCTGGAACTTTCTGTGACAGTAACTTGCTTGGGGGGGGGGGGGGGGGGGCAGCGAGAGTGAAGTGGGGTGCAGGGAAAATAAGTGGCAACCCAAGAGGTGTGTGGCGCTGAGGATCGTTGCATTGTGAGAATAAAATGCAACTTTTTTAATTGAGGCGCGCAGGAAATAGTTCAAAGTCCCGAAAAGAAGGATTTGAAAGGATACTGTGTATAAATGTGTCAGCAATCGTCCATTGTGTTTGGATTGAATTCGCTCGGCTGCCGACCCGCCGCCATGCCGAGCCAGACGGATAAATGAGTGTCGGGCTTCCCGTCGAGGACCGTAACCCCCCCACGACCTCTAGCAGCGGTCGCAGCGGTGGTCGAGGGGGGTCCCCGTGTGGGATTTGCCGGAGTCGTTCCAGTTCAGCGCGCCGGCGGGACCGGCGGCGCGGCCTCCGCATCACCGGGGCCCGCGTGCGCGCTGCTGCCGCCCCCGGCGTGTCTCGGGCGGCCTGCGCGCTGCACGGATTCGCGGGAAGAAGGAGCGGGGTTGGTTTTGTTGGACGGGGTGGGAGTGAGGAGGAGGAGGGGGGGGGAGGGAGGAGGAGGGAGAGGGGGTGGAGGGGGCTGTTTCTGCTGCTGCTGGTGGTGGGAGCGCGCACCAACAAAGGCAGGCAGACAATAAAAATCGGACAAAAACGTCGCCTATCAAACAGGCGGGCTGCCTGGCGGAAACCGCAGCCCATATTTTGGTTCTGCTTCAACGCTTTGCTGCTTCTCATCTGAAGCTGGAGCTGCTATCTCGCCCTCTCCCTCTCCCTCTCCCTCTCTCTCTCTTTCTCTTCCTCTCCGTCTGTTTTCTCTCTTCTCAGCCCCAAGCCAGGTCAGGTTGCAGGTTAAATTGCTTTTCCCCAGGTTGGGATATTGCCCAGGTGCCACGGGGAATAACTGGCCTGACATTTTCACATCATATGCTCCCTGAAAGCAGAGACACAGTCATGTATTTTAGATGCAGCGAGGCTGAGAGGCCTGCCTGGTCTGAGAGCTTTTAAACTCTCGGCGATTCTTTCGACTCTGCTTGAATTCAGCGTTTGACGCTCTCGCAAGCAGGATTTGAGGTTCAAATGTGTAATTACAGATGTATGCAGATGTATTTGTGCCGTCTCGTTCCTGAACGCTTCCTATTCGACCCCTCAGACCACCTTGAACACGCTCCTCAGCTGGCTCCTTTTGCGGAGCAGCGGCTCCGCTCTGAGCTCCT
>JASSRZ010000060.1:2443542-2459484 GCA_032164315.1 Malacoctenus gilli
TTCGACCCCTCAGACCACCTTGAACACGCTCCTCAGCTGGCTCCTTTTGCGGAGCAGCGGCTCCGCTCTGAGCTCCTCCCGTTTGACAAAGTGTTCTTCAGCTTGAAACTCAAGACTGTAGGCTGCTGCTGCTGCTGCTGCACATCTGTCTCCTCCTCATGTCTGCAGCTTGAATAAAGTCGACATAATAGAAGACTTACAAACGCTCCCGAAGTTGAGGGAGTTTGGGCGGACTCTGAAGGATAGATGCCCCGCAGTTAGAGAGGCTGATAGCACGATGACAATAGCTGCACCCCGAGGAGTCAGAATCTCCCCAAAAAGGGGATGTTGGGATTTGGTAAATCCTCTTATTCCAACCGGTGAGTCATTTTCACAGTTCACGGTCACCTTTTGCATGGCCATAAACCAATTACACCTATGGTTTGACAGCGCCGCACAGAGCTGTCGGCTCCGCTTACCGGCCTCAGACAGACCGCATGAAATCCAGCGTGTGTCACGATTCAGGCAAAGGTCAGAGGTCGCCGTGGCCATCACCCGGCTTTTGTTGTGTGTAATTATGTTGGGCGGGGATTAGCCGGCTCGTTTGGAAGCATTTTTCTTTTTTTCTGAAGATGGTTCATAGCAGTCTTCCTCCTTTCACCCCCCCCTCGCAGTGCAAGAGGCCGAGATATCAGACAGAGAGGTCCCGTGCAGGAAGAAAGGCCGGCCCAAGAAGAAGAAGGACACAAAGAAGAAGGAAAAAGAGGGGAAACCCGTCAAAGCCAAAAAACGCAAGAAGCTTGTAAGTTTGTCGAGCTCTCGGCTGCTGGATTTTGACACTTTTCTCGCCACGTTTCGTGACTGTGTTTGTGTTTCGACGTGCACGTGCAGGACAGTGATGTAGACAAGGACTCGGACAGAGAGAGGGACTATGGCGAGAACTCGGACAGCATTGCCAGTGACTACGGCTCTGGCGAGAAGAAGAAGAAGAAGAAGCACAAAGAAAGGAAAGAGAAGAAAACCAAGAAGAAGAAAAAAGACACCGGCGACCGGGACAGCAGCCAGGAGGAAACAACCAAGGTAAGGAGCTCGGTCGCTCTCCCCCAAAGCCCCCCACAAGTCTGTCCCCCGTGGTCCGATCGCTGGCTTTTCTTCCCAGCAACCCATAGAGCAGAAAACCTCGGCCCAGCTGGCCAAGGAGTGGGGTCTGGAGGATGTTGACCATACCTTCACGGAGGAAGACTACAGGGAGCTCACCAACTACAAAGCCTTCAGCCAGTTCATGAGGTATGGCGTTGTTATTTTCACACGAGCTCGTCTGAGGTGCCACCTCCTGCCGGCGGTGTCAAAACGGTTGTTAAGGGGCACTGATGCCACCGAGATGCTGTTTTGCGTTGTTATTTGTCTCCTCCTGCACCCGCATCAGCGTTCAGCTGAAAGCTGCCCGGGAGGGTCGACCAGCTCGCTGTTAACAGGGATCCTCGCAGCTTGCCGCGCGCCGGCGCCTGCTGCTCCCGTCCTCCTCTGGCAGCTGCGTCTTCATCATCTCCTGCTCGCTGTGTTCGCCAGGCGGCAGCGCTGTCACACCGTGTCGGCGGCGGCGGCGACGGCGGTGGCACGAGTCCCCGCTCCCCGCTGCGGCTGACTCATTCCTGCCCCGCCACTGATAGCATTAAGGAATCCGTAATGCCCGTCACCGGTTTGTGTCGCCGACTTACCGGGCTGTCAGATTTGGCTGTCTCGACTCCACTCGGGCCAAATTTAAACCTTTATTAATGAATACCGTCGAGTGAAGGGAACCGTTTGTTACCCTGAACTGCTGGAACTGCACACAGATACTGCAAATACATGCTTTTTAAGCAAATACTGGTTTAATGATGGATGTGAATTGTCCTAATTAACTGTTCTCTTTGATTCTGTTCTGTTTTTTTATTTGATTTAATTCTTGATTAAAATTTTTTGAAATTTGCTGTCAACATTGATTTAAATTTTTGTAATTTTTTTAATTTAAGAAATATTTCTTTCATTTTGTCTGATTTCTATTAAATTGATTTTGTTCTGTTATTTTCGACTCTCTCCGCTGCTCTCCAACCCTCTTGTCTCCAGGCCGATGATCGCCAAGAAGAACCCCAAGATCCCCATGTCAAAGATGATGACCATCCTGGGCGCCAAGTGGCGGGAGTTCAGCTCCAACAACCCCTTCAAAGGCAACGCGGCTGCCGTGGCCGCGGCCGCCGCCGCCGCCGCCATCGCTGTTGCCGAGCAGGTCTCTGCAGCGACCGCCTCACCCGAGCCGCCGCCGCCTCAGCCGCCACCGATTAGAAAGGCCAAGACGAAAGAGGGCAAGGGTCAGTGGCCTGCTTCGGACGTGTAGCCTCCTGCCTCCTGCACTCTTTCTGCTTCTGTGGTATCTTGATGTAAAGCCGAGGTCTCTGTTGCAACGATCCGGGGGGGGGGGGGGGTGTTTAGATATGTTGCTGTGACCTCTCGCCACTGAGATGGTGCGAAGTGACTCACTGAGCTTCAGCTGCACCTCACAGACTGATACAGGGCAGGAAGTGACACTCAGACACCTCCACACCCAGTGCTTTTCTTCTCAATCACGCTGTACACTTGCGTTTCATTCTGTTCAGTGACAGCCACTGTCTCCTTTCTGTGTTCAGGCCCCGGCTACAAGAAGCGCAGCAAGAGTCCTCGAGTTCCAGACAAGAAGAAGGCTGCAGCCGTGGCCAAGGCTAAAAAGATGGCGCCCATCCGGATCAAACTGTCGCCCATAGGCGCCAAGAGGAAGAAGAGCTGCTCGGTGGGTGAAAAGGCCAAAAAGAGTTTTCTGTCATCTGCCGCTCTGGCTGGCCTGTTAATCGGACTCCTCTGTACCAGAGCGAGGAGCCAGACGAGGAAGAGTCCGAGCAGGAGGACTCCAGCGTCCACAGCTCCTCGGTTCGCTCCGACAGCTCCGGCCGAGTGAAGAAGAACAAGCGGGGACGGCCGGCCAAGAAGAAGAAGAAAAGTAGGCCCCTGTTTAGAAATAACAGCACACGAGCGCTACCGTTGTCCGTCCGTATCGTGTCTTTTGGTCCAATCCTGTTGGAGGAATACAAGAGAATAAATATAGCGTAGATCTTGTGTGTGCAGTTCCAGGCGAGGAGGAAGGCGACGGCTACGAGACCGACCACCAGGACTACTGCGAGGTGTGCCAGCAGGGCGGCGAGATCATCCTGTGCGACACCTGCCCCCGAGCGTACCACCTCGTCTGCCTGGAGCCAGAGCTGGACAAGGCCCCCGAGGGCAAGTGGAGCTGCCCCCACTGCGTGAGTGCCGCCATGCGTCTGGTCCCGCCCCGCTACCTGCGAATCAGGGCCGTTCACGGCGCGTCAGTCTCCCCGGCGACACGCCTACTTGGCAAACGGAGGGGAACATAAAAAAACGGTGGTTTGTTTTTACTTGCTGGGAGGATCAGATGAATAGAGGCTCTGTCGATGCTTCATCACACGTTCTGAGAGAGGAGCTGGCTGCGACGTTCTTGTCCAGACACGGACGGATACCTGAGGAGCTGCTGTGGGCGTCGATCTATTCAGGCCTCCCACAAATGAAGCTGATTGCTTATTCACACAGTGCAGGTTTCTATTTTTAAGGCCTTTCATGCCGTTTCCAGATCACAACAGCGACACCAAAGAGGAAAACTTTATCAGTGCATTCAACCAGATGTTACAGTGGCCACATCTGGGTTGAAATGCTGCCGCTGTCTCCTTTAGACTGATTTTAACCAGCTAATCTTACAGAAAATCCTCGGTTTGACCTTCTACGTGCTAATCGAACCTGTTTGCAGGTACTCACCTTGTGTTTTCAGACTGTTAAAGGTCATTTCCTCTCCTTCTACCTGCTTCTATAATCGGCGTCGTTGCACAGGGATGCTTAGCCACAGTTATGGGTTACATAAATCATGCGGTTCTTTTTTTAACCTTTATCCACCTGGAATAAGTTCACGTGGAGCGCTCAGTCTATTTTTCATGAACTCCATGCTTCACGCTCGCGAGGGGGGTCTCCTGGGACCTCCTCTCACTTATCTGATGTCTCTGAGTCACTGCCGAAGCCTGGATTCGTCCTGCGGACCCCCAGAGGTCGACGTGAACTCCACCACCCAGTGCCTGTGATCCAGCCATAAACAGCTGTTGGCGTCAGGAGTCTGTTGTGTGTGTTTTCTCTCCCCCAGGAGAAGGAGGGGATCCAGTGGGAGGCGAAAGATGAAGACTTCGAGGATTTCGAGGAGGACAGCGAGGACAGGGTCATCTCGGAGGTCAGCGTGGGGGTCCACCTGGGGGCGGAGGAGGAGGACGACGACCACATGGAGTTCTGCCGAGTGTGCAAGGACGGCGGCGAGCTGCTGTGCTGCGACACCTGCACGTCCTCCTACCACATCCACTGCCTGAACCCGCCGCTACCGGAGATCCCCAACGGCGAGTGGCTGTGTCCCCGCTGCACGGTGGGTGGGGCCTCTCGCTTCTCACCGCCGCAGAGCGTCCTGTCAGCGTCTGACTGACGAGCATGTCCCCTGTCCAGTGTCCGCCCATCAAGGGTCGCGTCCAGAAGATCCTCCACTGGCGATGGGGCGAGCCTCCGCCTCCCATCCCCGTCCCGCCCGCCCCCGACGCCCCGCCCGACGCCCCGCCGCCACCGCCCATGAAAGGCAGAGCCGAGAGGGAGTTCTTCGTCAAGCTGACCGGGCAGTCGTTCTGGCACTGTACCTGGATCACCGAGCTCCAGGTGAGAGCGGCGAGAAGATCCGAGGAGGAAGAAAGGTGACTTCAGCGCTTTCCAGGATGTGACGTTTAAGTCTGCACGTCTGCGTTTCCCCAGCTGGAGATCTTCCACTCGGTGATGTACAGAAACTACCAGAGGAAGACGGACATGGACGAGCCGCCCAGTCTGGACTACGGCTCGGGCAACGAGGATGAGAACGGGGTGGGCAAGAGCGAGAAGAGGCGGGCCAAAGACCCCCAGTTCGCCATTCTGGAGGAGAAGTACTACAAATATGGCATCAAGCCTGAGTGGATGATGATCCACCGCATCATCAACCACAGGTGAGTGAGGGACCACGTGTGTGTGAGCGTGTAAGATGCTAGTTGGGGTCCCAGCGCTCATGTTGTGTCTCCCTGCCAGTGTGGACAAGAAGGGGACGTACCACTACCTGGTCAAGTGGAGGGACCTGACCTACGATCAGTGCACGTGGGAGAGGGACGACCTGGAGATCCCAGAATTCGCAATATACAAGGCCAGCTACTGGAGACACAGGTGGGACCCCCGACGCCTAACTGGTTTGTACTTTAGAGAAGAGTGATAATGTTTCTGGTCTTGTCTTTAATCACACTTGTTTGTTTGTTTGTTTGGAACAGGGACAACATCATGAAGGAGGATCCTGACAAACCCAGAAAGATGAGGAACAAGAACGCAGATGGTGAAGAAGAGTCTGTTGCTTCACCAGTCACTGATGTAAGTCCCTTTGTATTGTTACCGAGCCTAACTTTGATTAAATGCTATAAATTAAAGGTGCTACTGAGGATGTAGTTCCTCTCTCCACCACACTGTGTCACTCTAGGATGCAGTCTGTCCTTAGGCCAGTGTGAAACAAAGAAGCTTCAGGTGCTTATAGAGTAAAACAACTTTAAAAACAACAAAGATTGCTTATTATTGTCATCCACTCAGTTTGTTCTGGATCTACGTGGACGCTCGATCACGACAGACTAGATGCTGCAGCGACTCATGCAAATAATAATGAATAAAATCGTTTTTATTCCCAGCTTTTATAGAGTTAATTCTCCGTCTGTTCTTGCAGCCGACGATAAAGTACGAGGAGCAGCCGGACTTCGTCACGTCGACGGGTGGGACGCTGCACCTGTACCAGCTGGAGGGTCTCAACTGGCTGCGCTTCTCCTGGGCTCAGGGCACCGACACCATCCTGGCCGACGAGATGGGGCTCGGCAAAACCATCCAGACCATCGTCTTCCTCTACTCGCTCTTCAAAGAGGTACCGGACCACCTTCTCCCCATTTTATCCCCCTCTAAAATGCAACCTAACTTTCTTTCGCCTCCTTCTCCAGGGTCACACGAAGGGTCCCTTCCTGGTCAGCGCTCCGCTCTCCACCATCATCAACTGGGAGCGGGAGTTTGAGATGTGGGCGCCCGACTTCTACGTGGTGACGTACACGGGGGACAAGGACAGCCGCGCCATCATCCGGGAGAACGAGTTCTCCTTCGACGACACCGCGGTCAAAGGAGGAAAGAAGGCCTTCAAGCTGAGAGTGAGGAGCGCCGGACGGCCTGACGCGAGCCACCGCTCGACAGGGTGACCGCCACTCGCTCACCTCTCCCCTCGTTCCTCCCTCCCTTGCAGCGAGAGGCTCCCATCAAGTTCCACGTGCTGCTGACCTCCTACGAGCTGGTGACCATCGACCAGACGGCGCTCAAGTCCATCGACTGGGCCTGTCTGGTGGTGGATGAAGCTCACCGACTGAAAAACAACCAGTCAAAGGTACTGAAAGCCCAGTTTAGCCTCGTTATAGTCACTCATTTCTGCCCTCTGGTGGCCAAACTACACAAAACAGCAGCTGTCTTCAAATAACGACCAGACCAGAAGAATCAGCTGCTACATAATTGAAAAACATATCAAGTTCAGTCAAGTGTGAGTGATCTATGCTTGTTTGTTGTTTCTGCTCGTCGTTCTTTAGTTTTTCAGGCGTCTGAACGACTACAAGATCGACCACAAGTTGCTGCTGACGGGAACGCCACTACAGAACAACCTGGAGGAGCTTTTTCACCTGCTCAACTTCCTCACGCCCAACCGCTTCAAGTAGGAAGGCGCTCACCGTAACAAAGTGTGATGTTTTAGTCGTTCCAAGTCTTCACTCTCTGTCCCTCTCTCTTCGTCTCTTCTCGCAGCAATCTGGAGGGCTTCCTGGAGGAGTTTGCCGACATCTCCAAAGAGGACCAGATCAAGAAGCTGCACGACCTGCTGGGGCCCCACATGCTGCGCCGGCTGAAGGCCGACGTCTTCAAGAACATGCCCGCCAAGACCGAGCTGATTGTCCGGGTGGAGCTGAGCCCCATGCAGAAGTACGACACTGACTAATCACCCCCGTTACTGCTTGAAAATTCATGCACTCACAGCCTGTTTTGCAGCCAGTAAAGCTGTTGAAGAAATGCTCCACAGAAGACATTCACACCTCTTTATAAAACAGGATTTAACACAGAAATTAAAGTAGCGTCAGGAAATGAAAGCAAATTATGTCCTGACTTTGAGTAGTTTCACATAAATGCTCTCCAAGTGACTTCAACTTGCAGCAGCTGCTCGACACGTTCGGTCGCTCCTTCAATTCCTCCATAATTTGACCTGGAAATCTAATTTGAGTTCAAAACCGAGTCGACCGTTTAGCAACAGTCAGAGAAAAACAAACGGCCGCGTCGCCTTTTGATGCTATCGGTCTGAAGCGAACAATGGAGCGGAGCGAGCAGGAAAAGGAAGGAGGCCAATCTCCCCGCCGCGGCGTCCGATCGTATCGTCTGCTTGTTCCAAACGCAGGAAGTACTACAAGCTGATTCTGACCAAGAACTTCGAGGCGCTGAACTCCAAAGGCGGCGGGAACCAGGTCTCCCTGCTCAACATCATGATGGACCTCAAGAAGTGCTGCAACCACCCCTACCTCTTCCCCGTCGCCTCCATGGTGAGACCACGCTCCGGCCGTTGACCCTTCACAGTAAAATTCGACCCTAGGGCATCAAATTTGAGGCCTCTGTCTCAGGTGGTTTGCTTTGAACAGTGACACCTTGTGGTGATGTTTAGTAGTGATGTTCGTAGGTCTTCAAATGAACAAAGTAGAAAGAGTTTAAAATTTGCTACAAATTATCATACTTCCTATTTATAGGAAACTGTTCCAAAGCTGAATTTGTTGCCTTATAAGTGTGAAACGGTAAAAATGAAATTTGAACCAGTCACCTTGCGTCTGCTGATGTTTGTTGTGAGATTTGTTTTTTATTGTGCGTTCGCAGGAAGCCCAGAAAACCCCCAGCGGCGCCTACGAGGGCTCGGCGCTCACCAAGGCGTCTGGCAAGCTGACGCTGCTGCAGAAGATGCTGCGCAAACTGAAGGAGCAGGGCCACCGAGTTCTGGTCTTCTCTCAGGTACCCGCTAACGCACACACACTTGTACACACACACACACACACACACATATGCCAGATGGGCAACTCCCCACGCAGATGTTATAATAGTCCCAGGATGCCTGCGGGAGGCTCGGCAGCAGGCTGCGGTTCCAGCTGTGCGGCCGCCGGGGTAATGAAGTATGGAAACGCCAGCGCGTGACCGTCCGTCTCTCTCTCTCTCTCTCTCTCTGTGCCCCCCCCGCTGTGTTCAGATGACAAAGATGCTGGACCTGTTGGAGGACTTCCTGGACTACGAAGGCTACAAGTACGAGAGGATCGACGGCGGCGTGACGGGGGCGCTGAGGCAGGAGGCCATCGACCGCTTCAACGGTGAGACGCCGGGTTTAAATGCAACGCTTCATCCCCGGTGTTTGATCAGTTTTTCATGAAAGTGGTGTCTAAATAAAGGATAATACATTGTTTGTTTTCACCTTTCTGCCATTTGGGCCTTTGTGTCTCAAATCGCTGAGCAGGAATTTTTCTGTATCGCAACTTTTCTCCTGTTTTTGCTGCCAGGTCATGAAAAAAGGATGCTGAGTAAATAAGATGTCTCCCGACATGCTGAGGCACTCGCGACATTTGTTTGCAATAAATGTCAAAAAAGATGTATTTCAGGGATTATCTCGGGGATGAGTCACGCGTCTCTCGGAGCTGGCACCAGCGCGTTCGCTGCCTCCAGTGTAATCGCCTGGATCAGAATGAGACAATAGGAAAAATTTATTAGGAAGCTCCAAATATGTCAGAGTCGTTTATCTGGACACAAAACACGAACAACAAAAAATTAGGCTCGCACATGTCAGAGAGAGAACAAGGAGAAGTCAGAGCAGGCCCGAGAAACAGCTCGGTGCTTTTATTTTGAAGGCTCCTGCAGAGTTTTGACAAGAAGGAGAACTTCTCAACTCAGCTTGAGTCATTTAAGTCGAAAGAGTTTGTTTTTTTAATGCAATCACGTTCAAAATTGAGTTTAGTGAAGAGAAAAGTCGTCCATCACAGCTTCTCTCTGCTCGCAGCTCCCGGCGCTTGTCAGTTTTGCTTCCTGCTCTCCACTCGTGCGGGAGGTTTGGGCATCAACTTGGCCACGGCGGACACCGTCGTCATCTTCGACTCCGACTGGAACCCTCACAACGACATCCAGGTACCGTCGGACGGGCCGTCGCCGCGGCGAATCGACCCCGCCTCCTTGTCCAGACTCCAACCGTCTCTCCGTCCCCCCTCGCAGGCCTTCAGTCGAGCCCACCGCATCGGGCAGGCCAACAAGGTGATGATCTACCGCTTCGTGACGCGGGCCAGCGTGGAGGAGCGCATCACCCAGGTGGCCAAGAGGAAGATGATGCTGACCCACCTGGTGGTCCGGCCCGGCTTGGGCTCCAAGGCCGGCTCCATGACCAAGCAGGAGCTGGACGACATCCTGAAGTTCGGGACGGAGGAGCTCTTCAAGGACGAGGGAGAAGGTGAAAAAAAGACACAAGGAGAAGCCGCTCGGCAACTTTTTTGTCGGATTCGGCAGTGATGTGTGGTTTTGGATCACGCTGTGAGTTGGACTGATTCTCACGAGGAAGCTTTGGCAGATGTCTGCTCCTGAATTATTTTGTCACATATGCTCATTTTAACGTCTTCTTATTCTGACAACTCCGGCGGCTTTCTGGCACATTCTGCCTTTCCTGATCATATAATTGGTCAACTTAAAAAAGAACAATTTCTTCAACTGCTTTGGAAGCAGCGAGACGCTCCGATCTCACGTCTCCAACTCCGTCCCTGCCAGGTATGAAGAACAACTCGGGAGACAAGGCGGAGGACGAGGGCAACGTCATCCACTACGACAGCACCGCCATCGAGAGGCTGCTGGACCGCAGTCAGGACGCCACCGACGACTCGGACGTCCAGAACATGAACGAGTACCTCAGCTCCTTCAAAGTGGCGCAGTACATGGTCCGAGAGGAGGACAAGGTGGGCGGGACGGACACTCGGCTCGGGGTAGTCTTATCTGATATCGGTGTTTAGGCTGCAGAAAATGCAAGAAAAGTCAAGAATTGTGGACTTGAAATAAGCAAATTTTACTTGTAAGGTTCTTCTTTTTGCAGGATAACGACATTGAAACACATTTCTGTATTTTGCTGCTTTTTCTTGCTCTCGAATCGCCTCCATCTCTAATCCTTTCAACCCTTTTCCTGCCAGATCGAGGAGATCGAGCGGGAGATCATCAAGCAGGAGGAGAACGTGGACCCCGACTACTGGGAGAAGCTGCTGCGGCACCACTACGAGCAGCAGCAGGAGGACCTGGCCAGCAAGCTGGGCAAAGGCAAGAGGAACCGCAAGCCCGTCAACTACAACGACGCCGCGCAGGAGGACCAAGGTAGGCGCTCCGGAGCGGATCCAGCGCGGGAGGTCGACCGGGAGCGAGACGGCGGGAGTATTCGTACCGTTTACATGACGACGTCGCCTTTGTTTGAGTCTTGACATGCACAGTGGAAGTGAATGGGCCTGGCCTATTGACAGACCACCGTGTGCTGTTTCAGAGTGGCATGCTGACATTTCAGATAACCAGTCCGAGTACTCAGTGGGCTCCGAGGAGGAGGACGAGGACTTTGACGACCGGCCGGAAGGTAAGGGGACGGAAGACGGACGTCGGGTCCAGTCGCGCGTCCCGTCCACTCTCACCCTCACCCGTCCTCTGCGCGCAGGTCGAAGGCAGTCGCGCCGCCAGCTGAGGAACGAGAAGGACAAGCCTCTGCCTCCGCTGCTGGCCCGAGTCGGAGGCAGCCTGGAGGTTCGTACTTCTGATACTCCGAGTTATTCAACTTTATCACCATATCGCTGAAATCTCTCAGTTTATGTGACGCCAACTGGCACCCGCGCATATTTTTCGAACAATCTCACCAAAAAAACAACATTAATTACGGTAAATTGGACGTGGCGGCCGAGCTAATACGTCTCCCGACGAAGCTCGAACCTCCCGAGCTCGTTCATCATCCCGATAATCGAGGACATGATTTAAATGGATGGTTTGGTTCAAGCCGTTTGTTTTAGCGTTATCTGGCAGGCCGAGTTATTTGGGAGAGACCTTGGGAGGTAAAAAAAAACCGAGGAGAAACTCGCTTCATAATAACGAAACGATCCTGGAGCCGGTTTTGTTCTTTGACTCACTGTCGTTTTTCTAGGTGCTCGGCTTCAACACCCGCCAGCGGAAGGCCTTCCTGAACGCCGTGATGCGTTGGGGGATGCCGTCCCAGGACGCCTTCTCCTCCCAGTGGCTCGTCCGAGACCTCCGAGGCAAAACCGAGAAGGAATTCAAGTGCGGGACGCCCGGTCGTCACAAACGCGGCCCCCTCCAGCCGACTCCTTTCCGCTCACCCGCCTTTCTTCCTCCTCAGAGCCTACGTCTCGCTCTTCATGCGCCACCTGTGCGAGCCGGTGGCCGACGGCGCCGAGACGTTCGCCGACGGCGTGCCGAGGGAGGGCCTGTGTCGTCAGCCGGTGCTCACCCGCATCGGCGTCATGTCGCTGGTCAAGAAGAAGGTCAGAACAAGATGTTCACAACTTTTGGTTCATTTACAAATTGAGGCAGACGTGCAGCGTCTCACTGCGATGTCAGAGAAAACTTCCCTTTCTTGTTAAGCTCTCAGAAGTCTTAAGCACTCCGATAAATTTGTTGGGGAAAAATGACAGCACAGTACTCATAAATATTTCAAAATAAAAGCTTACGAAAACACAGAACCAAAGAAAAAAAAGGGAACCATAAATTTACTTGACCAGAAAAAAAAGCCCGAAGTCGTCCCGAAAAATCCTGAGAACATTAAAGTTAATCGTGTTCCTCCGTCTGACTCCGGCGGTTCAAGGTCTTTATGAAGCAGTAAGTCATCATTAAAGTGTCAGAGATTTCCTCGTGGTGAAGGAAGCGAGCGGGACGCGCTGACTGACGCTTTGATTGCCGAACCACTTTTGATTTGTCAGGCTTTCTTCTTTCCTTTTGTTTTTCATCCAAACATCTTCCCCTCCGGTTTTCTGTCCAACGCGTTCAAACCTGCAGACGCCCCGATGTGTTATCTGGGGCACAGGGGGGCGACAGGAGGAGGGGGGGGGGGGTGTGTGATATACTGCCAGGCACAGAGGGGCATGTGGGTGGGTGGCGTGTTTGAATGAGCTGAGGCCAACGCGAGCCAAGTCTGGAGCGTTTCGTGTGCTGCGTTGCTCAGATCCAGGAGTTCGAGCACATCAACGGGCGCTGGAGCCTCCCCGAGCTCAAACCCGAGGTCAGCGTGGACAAGACCTCCTCCAGGGCCTCCTCCCCCACCGTCAAGACCGCCACTCCCACGCCGGACGCCAGCTACAATAACACGCCGTGCACCTCCAAGCCAGGTAACCGCCGAATCGCGACAGGGGGCGCTCTCTGGTTTTCAGTTCAGTGTCTAACCGGCTCTCCTCTTTCTCTGAACGCGCAGCGACTCCTGCTCCGGTAGAGAAGCTGGAAAAGAACGGGAAGGAAGGAGAGAAGGAGGAGGAGAAGGAGGAGGCGGCGGCGGCGGCGGAGAAAGAGAAAGCGAGGGAGAAGGAGGAAGGGAAGGAGGCGGACAGCGGCAAGAGTGCGGACCCTGAGGAGGTGGGCTTCACTCCGTGACCCCTCGGTGCATCTTCGATTCCTTTCGTGGTCCCACTGAAAGTTATCGTGCTTGTCTTCGTTTTGACTTTCATGCGCCGACTCGCGCTCTTCCCAGGAAGCTTCCTCTCGCGTTCGCACGCGGACGGAAAGTCAAAACTCACACTCGGGGTCGCATGCGGCGCGGTAAACAGAGCAATCAGGAAATAATCCGCGCATCCCGTGTAATCCGAGAGGAATTTATATACAACGTGAAACTCAATTTAAAGTTGCGGCTTCTTTTGGGAGGATGGAAAAACAAACGGCTTGACCGGAGCGCGCTATTGAAACTTGGTCACCTTAAAGTCAAGTAAATAGGGGCTATTATACAAAAACACTGCGGAGTCTTGTTTGTATACAGGCGGAGATGTGATGAACATGAGCTGCGTCCGTCAGATCGACTCAAGCGAGTTGAAAGTTAATAATGAACCCCAAAGAAAATACACGCCGTGGTCTTTACAGCTTTCCTCGTCGAAGAAAGAAGCGACACAAAGCGCGTCTCCGGGCCAGAAGGCCGACAGCAAAGAAGAGGCTGACGCGAAGGAGGACGAGGGGAAAGAAGCGAGCGACGCGCCGGCGAGCGTGGCGGAGGAGAAGAAAACTCAGGAGGAGAGCCGAGAGGACGCCAGGCCGGCCTCCAAGCAGGACGGCGCCGAGGTCAAAGAGGAGAAACCAGGTGGAGACGAAAGCAGAATGGAGGCGGACGGGTGCAAAGCTGCACGTTGGTTCTGAGGCTGAATCTTTCCTTTACCTTTCCGCAGAAGGAGAGAAGAATGCGGAGGAGAAGGAAAGGGAAACGGCGGCCGACGGCAAGGAGAAGAGCGAGGCGGCCGACGTGAAGAGAGGTGGCGCCACTTCTTTACCTGTCCGACCTGGGACGACGTGTCGGCCTGGATCACACTCATTGCTTTCCCAATTGTGCTTTATTCATAGCCGAAGAGGTCAAAGGTGAAAAGGAGGTCAAAGCAGCGAAGGAGGAGGCGCCCAGGGGGAACGGGAAGCCCCCGGTGGAGCGGCCTCGCTTCATGTTCAACATCGCCGACGGCGGCTTCACCGGTCAGTTCGGCTGCAGGACCGACGTGCCAACGATGCATTCAGGGACATTTGTCTCCATGACAGCTGAAAACAACACACGTATCTCCTGATACATTGATTTCCTTATTAAGTCGATTTGCGACTCATTCTGACTCCAAAAACAGAAGCAACAATGAGGCAACGCTCAGGAAATTCATCAGAAATTTAAAGAGAACACGACATCATTTTCATGAGGACCAAACTTTAGTTTGTTCCTCTTTTCCTTGAAAGTTCCAAAGAATTTAAAAACAGAGATTAACTCTTTATGTGCGAGGAACGAGAATCCAGCTGCAATCGAGGCGTTGAAGCCATTTAAGTCGGGCTAATTCACAGTGAACGCTGCGAGTGTGAAGGGGAAAAAAAACCGAAGTTTTGAAGCAGTTCACACTTCATAAATTGGACCAGTAAAATAAGCATTCCTCCTGCTTCCCACAGCGTTTCTACAAAGCAGCAGCGAGCCAAAATTATCTCCCCCTCCATCACGTTACCGGAAAAAGCTCCACACACACACACACACACACACACACACACACACACACACGTATGCTGCAGTAAAGCACCTGCAACCAGGTTCCAGCCCGCTAAGCGACCTCGTTCCCACCCTGTGCCGTTTTTTTCCCCGCCCCGCAGAGCTGCACACTCTCTGGCAGAACGAGGAGCGGGCGGCCATCTCCTCGGGGAAGATGAACGAGATCTGGCACCGCCGACACGACTTCTGGCTGCTGGCGGGAATCGTGATGTATCCTTGACAGCGGTTGCCCGGGCGATGACCCCAGCCGTGTTTATTTTCCCTACCGGGGGGGCCGGCAGAAGCCCGCCGTCATAAGTCAACAGCGCCGGCCGGGGCTCGGCGAGCGTCGCAGCTCGTCTGCGGGAGGCTGATGTAGCGGGTCATTTAGTTCATGTTGTTCCCTCTATTATGGTAATCAAGGCCACAGGGTGTTCGCATAAAACTGTGTTTATATTACTCCGCAAACTGATGTGGGACAAGCGCTTTGTTTTGGAAACTGCCTGAAATAATTCAGTGTCAAAATAAAAGCCCTTCAGCAGTTTGATGGGAGTATGGGAGCTTCCATACGCAGCCTGGAGCTGCAGCGTGGAGGTGAAGAGATGCTGAGGGTCTGCTGCTGACCACCACCCCCGCTTACGTTACAAGACCCCCCTCCCTCCTTGACTCCATCGCGCCCCAGTCACGGCTACGCCCGGTGGCAGGACATCCAGAACGACCCGCAGTTCGCCATCGTCAACGAGCCGTTCAAGTCGCAGGCCAACAAAGGAAACTTCCTGGAGATGAAGAACAAGTTCTTGGCGCGGCGCTTCAAGGTAGCAAGCCTTTTATTCCTGGGGGGGGGGCGTGGCTTAATAGGAAAGAGATGATAAATTACCCGAATTAAAAGTTGAAGTCTAAATCTTAACGTGTGGCGGCAAAATAATCACTGTCGTCTCTCTGAAAGTGAATTTTATTCGAATTAAAGTGTCGAACTTGAGATGACTTGAAGCTTCTCGCATGCAGCGTTTGGATTTGGTGGCTCGATAAAAGCTTTCTAAAAAAAGCCGTCGGTTTTCCCGCCGCCGCTTCGATCACCTGACCCGTTCGATGGTCGGATGACCGATGCCCCAAGACCCACATATTGGCCGCACAGCATTGCTGACGGTGCGCTTCTGGAGGAGCTCTCATCCTGTTTTTCGTGCGGCTCACATGTTTCGGATCCTGCCTTCAACATCCTCATTTACTGTATCGCTCCCTCCCTCGCTCAGCCTTTTTCCCGGTAGCTCTCTTGCTAAACTTTCGAGGCTTTTTTGGTCAACGTGCCACCAGGAACTCGCAAGTCTTTGTCATCGACTCCCAAGGCGCGAAACACAATGACTCCTTTGGCGAAATGACTCCAACTTTGGATTCCTCTTGAAATCCTTCTATTTCGGTTCGTCCACAAACTCAGATCCTGATATAGAGCTTAAAAAAAGGAATCGTGGGAGACGATTGGAGCCATTGGGGAGATAAAAATGACACCAAAAAGTGAATTTTGACCGTTGTCATGGGAACCCCCTCCTCGAGTGTCA
>JASSRZ010000060.1:2459584-2478975 GCA_032164315.1 Malacoctenus gilli
CTCACACACACACACACACACACACACACACACACACACACACACACACACACACACACACACACACTCACACACTGACTGACACAAAAACGCTAAACTCACCTCAGTCCTACGAACCTTTTGAGACTCTCGGTCGTCCGTGTAACCTCCCTCTGCCCCTTTAACTCTCCACAGGAAGCTGCATGTGAACTTAAACTCATCGCCGCCATTACGCTCCACCCCCCCCCCCTCCTCCTGCCTCCCCCCTGAACGCATGCTCTAATCACAATAATGCTGTGTCGTGGAAAGGAAAACATAAAAAAAAGACACAAAAAAAGCGGCGTCAAGCTGTGCCTCCAGTGGTTTTAATACTGTTTCTAAGTCTCGGAGAGGCGCAGCTGCAGCTTCTCTTCCTCCTCCTCCTCCTCCTCCTCCTCTTCCTCCTCCTCCTCCTCCTTCTTTTTGCCTTTTATTGTTTTTAATCTTTTTATTTTTAAATCAAGAAAAAAGGAAACGGTACAGAGATTAAACCACCGGCCGGTAGATGCGTCGGACGTGTCCAGAATCGTCCCGCCGTCTCTCGCAGTCCTTCGTGTACAGAGCTTCGAGGTATTTTTTTGGAGGGTTCGTTCCAGAAAAAGGGCGTCGCGCTATTTTTCAGAAACCTCCTTTGAATGTTTGTAACCTTTCATAAAGCAAGTCAGTGTTATTTAGACCTCCCCCTTCCCTCCTCCACCTCCACCTGATGTACCACGCCCCCCTCCCCCTCCTCCTCCCCCGACTTTCTAATCCTTTCCACGAAAATCCTGTGATATACTTTGCGTATTTAAACGGCTCATTCGTGTTCTCTTGTGTTTCTTACTCGCGCGATTCTGAGTATTGTCGATGTCGTTCTCGCCGCCGCTATCCGAGAGCTTCTACCAAAAGAGACATTTTTATTTCCTTCTTTTTTGTCCTCTTTCGTACGCCAACACACTACGGGCGACGCGCCTCGCCGCTGCCGCCGCCAACGAAGAAGTTTAGAGCGAACTTCAGAAAGTAGATGTATCACGAGAAAAAGGCTCCTTTTTTTTCTTCTCTCTCTCGCTTACAGTTTAGATTTGGGGCTTGCAGGTGACATAACATATATAGAAACTAGGCCATATGTTACCCGAAACGCTTGTAGGAGCCACAAGAAAAAAGATACCGCATACTATCTAACGCCACTCCTAATATCTGGAAAAATCAGAGGCTGGAAACTCATTTTATACGCCGCATCATTTAAAAAAAACGCCTTAATCAACCTAGCTGAACAAATGTAAAGTCGTTAAAGATGAATTAAGAACCTGATGTCAACCTGTAAATGTTGTTTTAAGTTTAAAAAACATAAAAGCCAGAAAAAAAACAAAGACACTAGCTAGCTGTCCCGTTCCTTCCCGTCAACGCGCCGATGACTTTCCCAGGAAGTAGTCGAAGTCCCCTTTGGAACGTGTATGAAGTTTCAAAACAAGAGTGTTGCGACCCCCCGCCGCCGCCGCCCCTCCAAGTTAAAATGTTGGAGAAAAAAAACAACAACAACCAAGCACTTAGTTTTTGTTTGTTTTTTTCACTTTTACTTTGTGTTGATTTCTGGGTATCTCGTGTCACTGTGTATGTCGTGGTGCCGATCAAATGACGAGTGAAAACATGTCGATGATGACGCAGCTCCTTTTTATTTCTTCTCCTCCCCTTCCTCCTTATTTTTTTGGTTTGTAATAAAACTGAATGAAACGATAAAAATCAGCGACTGGATTCTCCTTCTGTGCTTCCTGCTTCCTCGGGTTTCAGCGAATCAAACGATCGGATGTTTGAGCTCAAATCAGATCATAGAAAGAAAAATAGCATCAACCCAAAACAGGTTTGTTGCGTTTGAACTTTGAATCTTCGGTGATTTCTCTCCAATTTGTCCTTAAACGATCTCCTCTCGCTTTTACTTTGATGGCTCCTGCTTTAGGCCGAGGGGGTGTCCAAACTCTGGTCCTGGTGGGGGGGGGGACCGGCGTCCTCGGAGCGTCGGACTTGTCCGACACACCTGGATCGAGTCATCAATGTGCTGCTTTGCTGACAAGCCCTGAGCTGATTCAGGTGTGTCGGAGAAGCCCGAAACTCTGAGGGAGACCGATGGGCTGATCACAGACCAGAGCGGGGGTCCACCAGCGATCTGAGGGGGAGTCTGGGGAGTAGAAAAAAGGTAAAAATGTGCACAAAAATAGAGGACAACTGTGTGACAGTGCCAACAACAGGAAGCAAAATGTTAACAATTAACAAAACACACATTTAGTTTTCAGAGTTCATAAAATTACAGTTTATTTACCTTTGAATAATCTAAGTATCTGTTCAACTTGTTGTTTTTTATTTACATGGGACTTCTTCATTCTGTAGAAGTTACATAATTGACAGCTGTGTCCAATAAATTCCCAAAATAAGAGCTTTTGGAGAGAAAACAAACAGCCCTTTATCGCTGAATCACGCATTTTTCAGAATAAAAGTGGGGTTATTACTCGAGTCTGTGAGGGGTATTTTGCAGCTTGGGGGGGTTCAAGCCGTTGTGGAGCCTCTGACTCAGCGATCCTCCGAGACTCGGAGCTGCTGAGTCAGTCGGCCTCGGCGGCAGCGGCGAGCTCCGCGCCGAGGCGGCGAGCTGCTGATGTGGGAGGTTGAGCGAGGAGCATTGATCCGGCGTCTCTCCTCCTCATCACACTTTCCACGAGCGCGCAGCGAGCCGGAGGAGCAGATGGTTTGTGATTCACGGTGACTAAAGGTGAAGAGTCATCGCGCTTTGTTATTCGCAGCAGGCTGATGCCACGCTCGTCACTATTTGCTGCCATCGCAGCTTCGCGGCCCCAAACAGATCTTCAGCTGACTCAGGAGGAACTGATTTGTGCTCCACTTTCAATTCATTCTCAGATTTTGCTCAAAAAGATCATTTTTACGGTCTGATATCAACACAGGACACTGAAGTCGCTCGTCCTCCACAACCTCCTGCTTTTTAATGAACGTCAGCCTCACTTTCCCACTTGTTTTTTTCTTGCAAACGCAGCTTTTGTTGTCGTTAAAATGCTGGAAGTTGTTGATGTTTGTGCGTGTTGTGTTGTGACAGAAAGCCTCAAAACAAGAGAGCTGCGTTGCTGTTAAGATCAAAACAGCCCGCTCAAATAACCCGCCCCCCACACACACACACACACGAGGCAGCACACTAATAACACGGCGTCTGTTTGTGATTGAGAGCCCCTAATGAGCTCTTTAAGTCCGTCGGCTCTTGTAAATGTTTAGAAAACAGTGAGAGTGAACCGCAGCGTCCGAGGTGCGCTCTGTAAAACAAAGGACTCGAGACGCTCACTTCATTGACCCCCCCAACCCACGTGGGCAGTTGCCGGTTCAGTGCCTGGCTCAAAGGTCCACATGTGGAGGAAGCGTTCATTTTTTATCCTCGTGAACGTATTTACTCCAACAGAATCCTCCATCGCTTCAGAGTCGAAAAGATCAGTTTGCGCTGCTTTAAATAAACATCAATGATCTGTTGTAACGCATAAAGAAAAAACAGTGGCTTTCCAAAAACAAGACGGAATATTTATTCAACAACAATTGTGAAAAAACAACATTCAGGCACTGCATACATCATCGTTTTACTTCACAAGAGTTCACAACATTCTCGGAGGTGCTAACAAACTTTGACAGTTTACAAAAATAAAACAAGGAATCGGTGCAAAGGAAGTGTGTGGCGACGAGGGGAGGGGGGAAGGGGGGAGAAGGGGGGGCTGCGTGTTTTTCCTCAAAGACTTCTAGCTGTGTGGTTCAGGTTCAGATTCAGGAAGTGAAAATTTAGATGGTTGCTGCTGCTCTGTCTGTGTGTGTGTGTGTGTACAGAGAGGACATTCAGGGGTGTGTGTGTGTGTGTGTGTGTGTGTGTGTGTGTGTGTGTGTGTGTGTGTGTGTGTGGTCTGATTGGTGCTGACAGGGAAATATGAGGTGCAAGGAGGGCGGGGGGGGCGACAGACACCCGACGGGAAACGATGAGGAAATCAAACAGGATCTAAACGTCTGCGCTTCGCTTTTTTTCCCCTCTTTTTTCTCCTTTTTTCTCTCCGTCCATCTGAAAACATGAAGGTTTGGCTCCAATTAAAAAACACTCGCATCCCTGCAGTAAAGTGCTGAGGAGAAACCAGTGCGGTCCGTCCACAAAAACTACTTATAAACAAGAGTGGGAGTGCGCAAAGCCGCGGCCAGAAATACACGCTGTTTGTATTGTTGCAGGGAATATTACGGAAAGGCAGCAGCCAATGAGAGAATGGAAGGAATTTCATTCCCCGAAAAAAGATGGATATAAAAAAAGAACGAGTCAAGAAGAGACGAAGCCCGAGTCTGGAGATCTCCAGATTTACGACTTCACAGACTGGACTCTGAAGGTTCCACTCTGTTCGGTTTCCCACTGCCGCTTCGGTCCAAAGAAGCAGAACTTGGTGGTTATTTTGGCCTGGAAGTTCCTCCGTCCCAGCAGGATGTCGGAGCGGCTTTACAGTGAGGGCAACCTCCCGATCTCCGGCTTCCGTCGATTCGATCGCACACGATCCAGCTTGAAGTCGAAACGACGGGTGAAAACCTGACTTGGCCAGCTTCCCTCAGCAGCAAAGGCTGGTGTCAAATTACGAGCAATCAAAGGCTGCAGGTGGAAGCGATCAGTGATGGAACGGAGCTTTTAGAGGGGAGGGGCAGAAACGGAGGGTTCGAGGAGCTGCAGGAGATCCAGGAGAAGATCAAACGCCACGTGGTGACGGCTCTGATCTCATTTCAGATCGAAATCAAAGCGATAACCAAACCGATCCCCCCCCCGACCCTCTTCCTCCTCCATCCTGACAGCAGTTCAGTTTTGGCTGAATTTCCTCGCAAACTTGAACAGATTGAAGCCTTTTTTTTTTAAAGTTCTCACTCTGTTTAAACTGTCTGTAAAACAACCAGAGCAGGAAGATGACGGCGAAAGGACAAACATTAAAAGCTGCTTTTCTTGCACCTACTTTTTTTTACAGTCATTTCATAAAACAGGACAACAAATTCACATCCATGTTTGAACTACCTAATGTCAGCTCCAGGCTTGATGCGCACGTATAATAGATATATCTATATTTATATATATATATATATATATATATATATATATATGTGACATATGTTGCATTGCAAAAAAATCAGTAAAAACAATATAAACAGTTGCTGAATCATTAGATTGTATAAAATATCGAGGTGAACCCGTGGAGGCCTTTGAAGACTCGGCTGCCGAGGCGTCGGGCGCTCGCACAGCTGGACGGTCCTCACAAGTGAGTGAAAGCACACTTTTATTGCATGATACAAAGGCGACAGCGATCATCCCAAGGAATCCTTTCTCTGTGTGTTAAAGCTCTTTATCTGCAGAGCAGCGTCCGTCACATCTGTTCTCCGGGCGCGCGCGCGCACGCACGCGCTCGTCCAGGCGCTGCGTTTGCCGCGGCTCCTGGTTTTAATCCAAAAAATCGGCGCTCCGAGTCCAGGGGAGAGAGAAACTCCGCAACGGTCGTCCGCAAATGTCAGGTTTGTCTTTCAAATGAGCGTCTACGGGAAGGAGCTGTAGCATTATGCGATGCCTCAACCGCCTATGATGTTTTCACCACGCAGAGAAAAGAAAGAAAGGAAGAGAGAGAGAGAGGGAGTAAAAGATGCGTTCCGGACAAAAACAAGTTAATTCTGTTGCTCTCGGGGTGAGTCCGTGCACTGCGAAGGAGCTTCCAGCCGAGCCTCAGTTGACTCTGAAGATGCTGAAGACGTGCGGCGAGGCGGAGGTGCTGCCCACGGCGTGCAGCCGGAAGGAGGCGCCCGTGACGGCCTGCAGCTCGGCGCCCCGGTCCAGCCGCAGGAGGCCCGACACCTGGCAGGGCTTCAGGAAGTGGAAGGGGTGCGGCCCCGCCGACGGGGTCGTCCCGTAGCCCTCCATGCACTGCAGCTTCTGGGGCCGCTGGCCGCCGGTCACCACGTCCAGCTTCACGTACTGCGACTGCTGCTCGTTAAACAGCACCTGAAGGGGGGGGGGGGGAGTTAGAGAGAAAACTAAACAGAGCACCTCAGTGTTTCCAAGTGTCCCGATCCCGCGACTTTGTTTTCTTTCTCTTTTTTCCCCCGTTTCAGTTAGATTTTCTCCAGACTTCTGTCAGCGTGACAGGACGAAGGTCTGGCTACGTGAGATTGCTCGAAACCCGATATCCAGCCCCTCCAAAAATCACGCCGCGTCCCCCCTCTCTGCCTCAACGAAACAGGGACAAAGGGACACAAGTTGGGGGCGATATCGCTGAGGTGTCACGTGAACAATTCACAGTCTGTTTGTAATTGTTTTCCAGTCCAAAAAAGTTGGATTCATGTGATTGAAGTCAGTGTTTTTCAGCTTGAACTTGGTTTTTTTAGGTTCCTGTTGAGCGTTTTTGGTGTCGATCATCGGCCGTTGGAGGCACCTGGGCTCATTGCGCTCAGCTGCAGTCGTCAGGCGCAGAGCGGCTATAAGAAGACGTCGTCGAGCGATGGCCACGCGGGGGTCAACACCTTCAGTTGGCTCTCCGGGTTGATGGATGTGAGGGCGGGTTGGTGTAGCTTATATTGTCGCTTTACCAGATAAACCTCACCTGACAGAAGAGGAAGTAGACGCCTGCCTTCTCCACGACGAAGGTGCCCTGCTCCTTGTTGTAGCGCACGGCTTTGGTCATATTCAATGTCCTCTCCTCCCAGCCCTTGATCACGCCACCTTCTCCCACTGTGGCACACACAGAAACGCACACGCCGGCTTATTCATCCGGCAGACCGGAGATCCCAAGCTTATCCTCCATCCCTCACGTTTTTTTATGACTCTTACCTTGCTGAGAGGAGACTTTGGTTACTGGTGGAAAGTGGAAGGAGACATTGAAAGAAAAAAAAGGGGGGAAAGTCAATTAAGATTTTATGGGCGCAATCTTATAGGGGTATATGATTGAAAACACTTCAGCAGATGCTACGCGAGACGGCGGCGACGGGGGGATCTGCCAAGGCACTTACTCTCGAAGTGAGACGCCGCTTTCTTGCCGTTTCCATTCCTCCCTCGTAGCGTGCCCCCTTTCAGGGAAGGAGGGGAGCAGAATATGAGTGCGGACGCAAAGAAAAATAACCCCTGCGGTTTCTTCTTCTTCTACTCGATAAAACAATCACTTCCATCTGTATCTGTCTAATAACAGAGTGTGTTAATTTTGCTGCCGTTTTCTGACCCGACCTGGCCGCTCCTAACGCGGTTAGCAGATGGGCCGAGGATTTCCTTTCACGTGCTTCAATTTATTTCCTCAAACTGTTATTTTCAGTCAGAAGCGTGCGCCGCTTTTCTCTTTTTTTCTCTCTCTCTTCCCTTGTGGGGGCTAATCTCAGTGCCAGCTGGTCGCAGTCATCTAGAAAATACCGAATACAGGAGGAGAGAGGACGGAGGGGTCGGCTGGAGGGGGGTGGACGGAGGAAGACGGACATGGGTGAAGAGGAGTGCATTAGGAGACCGAAAGAGAGGGACGTGGACAAAGAGCTCTTTGGCTGAGAGGAGCCGCGGATAAATACAGCAAGTACCAGACAACAGAGCTGAGGGCCTCCTTCTCCTCCAAACACTCACACAAACCTGCGTACGAACTGTGAAACACATACTTTGTTTCAGGCCCTTGCAGCCAAACACAGCCCCCCCCCTCGCCAACATATTAAGACCCTGCTAAAATAACTCGCAGGTGGGTGACCCTATAGGCTCGGGAATTGCTACAGGCGGGCGTAAAAGCCCTCCGGCCGGCCGGCCGGCCAGCCTTTTCCTGACTCGGGCTGTCAGTCATCAGGAGAGAACATTACGGTAGTGTGCCGCTGAAACGCTGCACCGCCGCGGTCTGCAAACTAGAGGGGGGGGGGGGTCATTTTGGAGCCGAACATTTGTCCCAAACGCAGCTTAATGTCTCCGGGAGGGGAAAGGGGAAAAAAAGCCTCGGTATCGGGATGAATGTGCAGCCAGGACGTTTTGTCAAATTAGGACATTCATCCCTCATGTGAAACGAGGCCCGAAGGCGTCCCGGAGTTCACCCTCGGACAAAATGTGCACAATCAAGCGGTCCCATGATGGTGACGCAAGCGGCAGCTATAAATACCGCAATGATAGGTCATCAAATATCGCTGCTTTCACAACAAATCACAGCCGTGTCAGTCGTGTGCTCAGGGCGGAGACAAAATCAATTTCACTGCCCAGAAGCGTGCAACACGGCCCTCCGTCTCTCGCCAGCTGGTTTTCTGGGCTGCGCGGCCGCTCCTGGTCAGACCTGTAATTTCGGAAAACAGCCATCCAGCTGCCTACTTTTTCCTGTGTCAACTTTTAGCAGCGGGCAGTGGCTGCGGCCCGCTCAGACCCGACCAAAGTGGCATGTGGGCCAAGACACTGCCAGCGTTAACTGTTCTAACCCCCCTTCCCGAAAAAAACACACAACAGTTGGTGTGCGTATTGTGTCTGTGGCGATGGATGGAGGGGGACGCGTTGCGAAAACTTTACCGTCTCTTTTCACCCGCTGGCCCACCAGCAGCTCTCGCTTCTCCAGGATGAGCTGGACGATGGCTTTCCTCTGAGTGTTGACCTGTTGAGAGGAGAGAGGGGGGCGAGAAGATGACCCGAAGCGTCCAGTTCGATGCACCTTCTTGTGTTGCTTGGTGTGTCTGCTTGTTAAGAGATGAACTCAGAAAGTTCTCGATGGATTTGGATGAAATTTGCAGGATGGATGAAGAACACCTGATTAAAGCTTGTTGGTTAACTAAAGGGTTAACGTATTGGCCAATCAGAAGGCCCGTTGCTGCCACGTGCTGTTGAGTGAGCAGTCTGAAGTAAAAGTCGCTATTTTTCGTGTGGCGGTTCAAGCAAAACAAATCAAGGTGTCAGATGTCAAATGAGACCCTGAAAAGAACCTGCAGAGCAGTAATGCTCGCAAGTCGTGGTACATTGCGAATGAGTGGTGTGGCGGAGGTGTGCACTCTACCGAGTGCCCTCCACTGTCTGCCATGCGGCCACAGACGGCCTCTTGAAAGCAGCCACATAAGCAGACTCGTCTCCTCCAGTCCCCCCCTTTGCCCCCGCTGCCAGGCCAGCTTTAGATCCACCACTTCCTCAGAGACCGGTTGCGACACCTAATGCATGTTTTCAGCGCTTGACATTCCTCACATGTCTTTGCCCCCCCCCCCCTTTCTTTTTTTTTCCGAGGAAGAAATGAATTTTTTGTCAAGCCAGCAAAAGTTTTTCAATCCTTGGCAGAGAAGGGGGGCCCCGGCTAAATGACCCCCAGGAGAGTTTGTATCAAGAATTTGCTGGGGAAGGAGGAGGAGGAGGAGGAGGGGGAGGAAGAGGGAAGGGGGGGGGGGAAGAAAGTGTGTTTAAATTTACTGCTACTGTGGAAAAGGAGGCAGAGAGTCGCATGCACTCAGCTCTCCAGACGTTCACTGACTGGCTCTCATCAGGAGTTGGCCAACGGTCAAATGGACAGAAAGGGCCCCCCTTGGGAAAGTCTCCAGCATCAACACTCCACGTGTCCAACTCTGTGTGTGCGCGTGTGCTTGCGTGCCTGCGTGCGTGCGTGTGTGTGCGCAGGTTTGTCAACATGATCCACAGCCAACCTGTCCCCCTGATCTGAAATCCAGTGCAACCTGGTTTTGTAAATACTCTGAACTTGAAACCAGAAGAATTTCCATCAGCCTCTTTTTTTTCATACTAAATAATTTTGCCTCGTGATGCAACCTCGTGCTAAAGTTGCTGCAAGTGCAATGCGTTTAAAGGAGGGGGGGGGTGAAAAAAAGAGAGTGCACTTTGCAGGATTAGGGACGATTTCCCCGCAAAGTTCAAGTCAGATTTAAAGCTCCACTTTCATCCCGGCATGTGCGAGGAAAGTGGCTCTGCGGGCTGCAAATGATTTACACTTGCCGCACTTTATCTTGCTGCCTGCTTCACGCCTCCAGCCCGAGCGCGCGCAGTCAGTGGGGTAGAAAGCGCTTATGAGCCAAATAGTTGAGACTTTCCAGTAAATTGAGATAAAACTGGAGCACAACTGGCACCAGAGTAATTAAACATGGCGGGGGGAAAGCAAAGGAGGAGGAAGGGGGGGGGGGGGTTGGGGGGCGCAGACACAAAATAAGCTCTGCACAACTTGACTGCATTTATTGGAGAGTCCAAGGAAAATAGTGCCAAGCAGTGAAACGCTGCCACAGTGCAGAGGACGTGCAAGGGGCGAAGAGGGGGTGAGGAGGAGGTGGAGGGGGTGGAGGTGGTGGGGGTTAAGCGTGGAAGTGCGTTTGTCTAAGGACCCCCCGCCAAGATTCCCGTAACCACAAAAGAAGTTGCATAACAGAGCACTTTGGACGTTGCATTAATGTGATCAGTACAGATATGCGTGGTATTCCGTGTTGCTTGGATGAGTTTCCAAAAGTGTGATCCAAACCTGCTCGAGTCGGTCCTGCAGGATCTTAAAGGACTGAGACAGGTCCCGCGTCTGACGCCAAGTCCACGCCGTAAACAAGGCGCTGCATGCGGCCAGGGACAGAGCCACCAGCGCCAGAGAAACCCAGACGACCCGCAGCTTGCGCACTCGCCTCCTCTGCAGAATCCGATGCATATTGTGCGCAGACGTGCACTGCTACTCACCGCCGCGGACCCTCCGAAATCCGCACTTCAACTCCATTCCAGCAGAGCGTGGAGTCCCTTCACATGCATTTCAAGTCCAGGAGAGTGGACCGCGAGTGGACAGCCCGTAACTTCCACCCACCGCTCCGAAGAAGGGCCGATCTGCGCTTTTAATTTTATCTGACAGATGACTTTTAAAGCAACAAAACATCCGCTCCGCGCTCCGCGCTGCTCCCCGCCACCATCCTCCTTGTGCGCGCGCCGCTTCCAAACCAAAGTCTCCAACTGGAGCACGGCAACTGTTGCATCCTTCTCCGCGCGATCCGTTGACTCAGCTCTCTTGTCTTTCCCTTTAAACCAGCGCGCTGGGGGGTCAGTCTATTAGACGGGGGCAGACGGACCGCTCGCGCGCGCGCGCGCGAGCGCGCAATCACGCACACACACGCTCACGCACGGCCGGAGAGGTGAACTCTGTGTGCGCCCCCGGAGCGCGCCGATCTTGCGATAAGCAGCTGGCATCCGCCGTGAAACGCCAGCGAGGTGAGGAGAGAGAGGGGGGAGAGAGGGCGAGAGAGAGAGAGAGAGAGAGAGAGAGAGAGAGAGAGAGCTTCCGCCGCTTGTCAAATCACTTTCATCAACTTGCACTGGCGTGGAAATAAGTGCCATTCATATGTGCGGCGGTACCGCTTGCAGCCACAAGGTGTCAGTGTCGGTAAAGCTATTGCTTTACTGCACCATCAACAGGTGGGGTACAACACAGTTTGTTTTAACAGAAAAAAACAACCTGGAGCGAATTTTTCTGATAGTTTTGTGAAACACTGACTAATTAGTGAAGATTAAAACGCCCCCAGGTCTTAAAATTTGTTCATCGGTGTCTTAAATGGGGTTCGAGCACTCCTAGTGGCGAATTGGAGTATTTCAAGAAGTACATAAGATCCTTAAGAAGTGAGCTTTACAGCAAAAACTGTGTTTTCAAACTTTAATTTTAAGCAAAGTCGTGAAACGGGAGTGAGTCCTGAGAGCAAAATATTGTCACCGATGCTTCTCAGTAAAAAAGTGACATTCTGAAGTCCTGCAACGCTGCACCGAGATGAAAGGAACTGGTGATGTTTGCGCGCCTCCTATGGGAGCGTATGCACGTTGCAATACGTTGGAAGATGCGTGTTTGGGAGGTTTTCATTTGAAAAAAAGTTGAGTTTTTTTGGGGGGGGGGGCTTGATTCGGACTCACTCAGCTTCTGTTTACTTTTTATTTTCAATCATGTCAAGGAAAACATCACAAGTGTGGACACACAAAACAGCTTTAATGAATTCCTACAATGTGCAAGGTGGACAACACACAACAATGACAAGTATTGCTTTACATTAGCTTTCTATCATCTGTGAGCATTTGGGACATTTACTCATCATTTTTTGCTCTTCAGAAAGATTTATTGCACCTGAAACAGCTCGAGGAATCCTTGCAGGGAAACAGAGCGACAGCTTCTCGCTGCACAACAAGATGGGACACGGCCGGCAATGAAGGATGTGATGTCTCATAATTGTTTCCTTGGACTCTTTATTGATTTAAGACACAGTTTGTAAAAAGCACAGTGACAGCAGATTAAAACTACACTTGCATATCAACCCAGTCTGCAGATCTTTTGCACTCTGAGGCAGGAAGATATGCGACTCTAGCAGCCTAAAGACGGAAAGGAAGAATAAAAACTGCACATTCCTGACTTAAATGATGTTCTAAACAAAAGATGAACGCCACTGCAAAAACGCAAAAAAAACTACAATGGTCAGTGGTTTTTTGTTTAGAAGAGAAGAGAACCGACTAAATATAACCGGCGAAGCAGGCTGCTTTCATTAAAATCGATGGAAATGATACAAAAGGCTTTTTTTCTCCCCTCCTTTCTCCCTTTTAAGTTTTCGGGCTGAATAGAAACCAGCAGGGCCGACCGGTGCGGTGCCACTTTCATTTTAGCGGGACAGGTTCAAAAGACGGGCGACTGAGCGCAGTCCAAGATTCCACCAGACGAATCTTTCGTCCCATTCCCGTATCCGAAAGCCCCCCCCTTTACAAAAAAGAAAGAAACCAGTGCAAATACGAACGCTTTGTGCATCACAACAGCTTAAACGACGCGCCTCGTGTCACGATGAAGGGGGAGGGCGACTCTTTGGGTGCTGTCGTAAGTTTAAATCACATTTAAAAGAGATAAAATATTTAAAACACACATTTCCTGAACGTACAATGAAATCCTGACGCGATTCCGTCAAACAGGGAAGCCGAGTCTCATCTAAAAAACACACTAAAGACACTTGATGTTTCTGTTTCGTCACGCTTTAGGTAGATCTGTTTATCGGAGCACGTCACAGACAAAAAGACAAATTTCAGTGTGCGATTGTGTTTCGGGAATGAATGGAGCTCGATTTAAAAGGTCAGCTAAAAACTCTCCACCGGACGCTAAAAAAAAAACACGAGTCTGGAGCCAAACGTGTGAGAGTTGACGGACGACATTTCGGTTCGGAAGTGCAAGAAAATGAACAAGTGCAACAGGTTTGTTGAGGCTCGCTGGGAGCCGAGTACTAACTCAGACTTCTGTGGTGGGCGACTGCTAACGGGGGTCTTGTGGATGGAGCTCGATTGCGAATGAGAAACCTCGAGTTATTTGATGATTGTCAGTGTTGATTTTTGGAAGAAGGGTCCAGCGGGAGGCGCTCTGGTCCAGCCGCTATGTCTGTGTGCGTATGTGTGCGTTTGTTGCCCCCCCCCCCATGGTGCCACAAACCCCACCGTCCGGGTTACGGCTGGGCGAGGTGCTCCAGCGCCTCGCCTTCGCAGCGCATGCAGTGGTAGCCGTGGGCGGTGGTCACGTCGTAGCAGCCCTGGCTGACGTAGAAGTCCAGCGACGGTTTGTTCCAGTTCATGATGGTGAAGTTGAGCTGGTTGCAGCCGGCCGCCATGCCCAGCTGGAAGACAAACACACACACACACGAAAGCTCGTCAAAAAACGTAAACAGTGGGTCGAGCACTGGTCACTTTGGGATGGTTCCTCACCTGGGCCACTTTGCTCATGAGCGCCTTCCCGATGCCTCTTCCTGAAACACACGACGACTTTAGTCACTCTGCACGGACGCAATCCTGTGTGCGTCGCACGACCACGTACCTCTGTACTCTGGCATCACGTACAGGTCCTCCATGTAAACGGCTCGGCCCGTCCACGTGCTGTAGGAGTAGAAGTAAAGCGCGTAGCCGATCTTTGTGTGGCCTGAGAACAAAAGGAGGAGGCGACGTTGCCGTTAGGCCGCTATCGCCACTCCTCGGATATCTTAAGTCCACAGCAGAGTGGACGGCAGCGGCTGCATGGAAAAAGGCCCGAGTCATGGAAAGAGGCAGCAGAGCGGAAGGTAATAGTGTTTTCCGAGGAAAAAAAGAGAAAGAAAAGGCAGCGCGTTATCCTTGTTATGCAAGAGGCATGAAAGGAGGGGAGTCGCATCAGTGCTGGCCTCACATTAGGTAACAGAACCAGCAAATATGTGTTGGTGATGCTGGTCAGTCGCTGAGCTGAAGGCGACCGTCTCAAAGGTGTCATTTAATTTACTTGAATACCAAGAAGCTTCTTCTGGGAGTTTCAGCGCTCCCGTTTGTGTACAGGCCGGCTTGCCAAGCCTCTTCTATTGACTTCTAATTTGCTTAATGATATAACCTGGAGCAGAAACGCGCTGTTCTTCTGAGCATCTTTCCGAGAACGTTCGAAGAAAGAGGGAAGAACAACAAACAACCGCCTGAGCTAACATTTGGCAATCTTCCGAGTCGAAAAGAAAACAAAGCCGCCACCGAGTGAACCGCGAAACTCTGCGACTGGTTGCTGACTAACCGTCGGCAGACTTCAGGTGTTCGGGCACCTCGGCGATGATCCCGTGAAAGAAGGGGTTCTTGGAGAAGCCGTCCTGCTCCAGATCTGCGGGGACAGACGGACAGATCAGGTGTTCAAAATCAGAATGTGGACCCTCTGAGGGACCGTTTTTTCTGCCTTTCAAGCGGGCAGGAAACCCAGAGAGATGGGGGGTTCAAACGTCACCATGATGCATCGAAGTCTTTGTAAAATCCCAATTTCAAGGTGAAAAAATATTGCTAGGATGAGATTTTATTACTAAAATGGAAGAGTAAAGAGGCAGAACTTTGGTAAACATTTTTCTTTTTGGCAATCGTATCTTATTTTTGGTGTGATACGTTTTTTCGTTGAAATACTGAATATTTACTTGATAAAATGTGATTTTTTTTTGCAGTGTACTAATACATGGCAGTGTTTTGAGGTCACATCCTGTGAGTGAGGGCTGAACTTCACGGGTTTCCGTTTGGAAATGGAAGAAACAGATGAAGTAAATACCTCTCTGAGTCAGCGTCTTATAGTCCGTCATTTTCTCATATTCTGCCAGTTCCTGGAGAGACACAGAAATAAGGTCAGTGTTCAGCACTCGCATCAAGCTCTTACGCTGAAACACCAGCCACCTTGCACACCTGACTTCCTCTAATTAAAGGGGGAGAGGGGGGGAGAGGGGCTGCCACCAGGTAAACACACCGAAACGAACGTGAACGCTTTGACGCGCTTCGTCCGACGCGTGAGCGCCCGCCCCAACCAAACGCGATGCCCACCCCCCGTGATGCCGCAGCGGCTTCACCGATGAACGTCCTCTGAGCTCACCGCGATCATGCGCGCCATGTCCTTGCAGTCGTCCAGATTGGCGGCGCGGATGGAGAAGTCCATGTCTGCTGCTGGATGGGATGCTCGGCTCGGCTCGGCTCGGCTCGCCCTGCTTTGATGCCGTTGATGCCGCTGATGCTGCTGCTGCTGATCGCTGACGTCGTTGTGCAGACGGACGGAAATAGTTTTTTTTTTTCTTGCAATCAAGCGCTGCACAATTTATCCTCGCGCACCGAGAGAGCGCCCTCCTCCGAGAGGGAGGTGACCGAGGAGAGTGTGTGTGTGTGCGCGCGCGCGCGCGTGTGTTTGTGTGTGTGTGTGTGTGTGTGGTGTTTGTGTTACGTGCGTCAGACAGCGGCCAGAGGGTTCAGCCTGACCTGCAGGTTCACTTCATTAACACAGACAGAAGAAAACACTGAGTCACAAAACTGACCAGCCAGTGTCTGTTTTTATGATTAGGCAACATAAAAAAGTGCATCAAATGCCAACAATTTTCTTCGTCCGTTTATTTCTGCGCTCAAACAAAGCAGCAGGTTCAGCTCTTCGGGGTTAATCGTGCTGTTGCAGCAGAACTGCAATCGAAGGAAGGTGCAGGTGACCTGATGACCTGTAGTAACCATCGAGACCTCTAGAGGAGGCAATGAGGTTGGATTTTAGCCTGTTTTTTCAGTTTTTTCTTTCACTGAACCTTCAGTCACACTCGTCACTTGGATGGTTTTGAAATTTTGTCCAGAATCGCGTGAAGAAATCTGAGAATCCCCTCAGGATCTCGCATCTCTTCTCTGCTGACACTGGGAGCGACCTGAGAAACAGAAAGACTTCAGTTCTTTGTGTCAGAAATGCAGAGGATCGTGACGCACAGTTAGGAGATTTCAGCAAACTGTGAATTCCCAAGAATGAAAATAAGATGAGCACGTGGTTTTTCATACAAATCGCAAAATTAGAGGAACTGAGAATGAAAAACCTTTCAGAAAGGATTCAGCCCATAAGAAACACTTTTCAAAAGTGTGAATATGTTCAGATTTTTTATCTTTGGAGTGCTCACTCCAAACATCTTGTGCAGCTTGTAACTGCTGGTTTTTCTTCACGAGAACCCCTCAAAAACGTCTCTCTTTTTAACGCTCTCAGTTCAAGAGCCTGAGAATGACGCGTGCGCCCGTAAAAAACAGAAGTAGCTCCATGAAAATACCCGTTTCGTTAGCTCACTGTCTGACACCAGCTGTTAAATAATGAGCTTCAACAGTTCTGTCAATAAAAAAGCCGGTCCTCGCCCACAGCCGGGGGGCCTGACGGGGCCCCTTTCTGAGCGTCATTTTACTGCGGGGCCCCTTGGAACTTGACAACGATGCCACAACAAGTAAACACAGGGGGACACGTGTGGGCGACATCCATGAGAGGATCTAAAAGGCAACAAAAAACGAATTATTAAGAGTTGGAACTAAAAGCAGAAACTAATAAACTGGCGTTTGATTCGCAATAAAACTTTGACAGCTTATCTTGAAAGTTTCAAACAATAAAGCTGTCTGAGCAGAACTGGGACGCTGCACTTTGCTTTTATACTGAAAGGTCCTGTTTCCTTCGTTTTGATCAGGAAGCGGTGATGGGATGCGTCGGCAATTTGACTCTGAATCGAACCGGCCATCTTTCGCTCTGAGGACAGCGTGCAAACCACTACTCACTGATGTGACACCGAGTTTTGCATCAACCGCCTGACCTCTGCGTCGTGACCTCGTCTCTAGAAATGGCGCTCTGCTACTGATTCGATACGACATCCGGGCTGCGCTCCATTTGGACGCCGGCCACGTTTTTTTTCCTTCGGTCAGAGACGTACGGTCCGGCAGGAGGCCCCCGCGCCGCCTCGCTCGCAAAACCGCTCACCAATAACGCGGGCCTCCACGTCTGGCCGAGTCCTCCGGTGCGTCTGCACCGCCAGAGGTGTCTTGCGCACGTCATCAGAGGGAGAGGCGGCAGCAGTGGCGGTGGCGGCGAGGCCCCGGCTTTTTCTGCTTGCGTAGTATGAAAGGAGCCGTTAGTCAGCCCTTAAAGAGCCACGCCGCCGTCCTGCTGCGGCTATTATTAGACACACAGGCGGCCTTAGTTTTTTTTTTTTGTTTTTTTTTCCAGGAGAAAGCAGCCGGCGGAGCGCTTGAAGCCAGCCCAGCAAAATCCCCCCTTTCTCTGCTCATTTCCTCCCCACCCTCCTCGGTGTAGAAAGCAACGCACTGTGACGGATCGCGCACAAAATGTATTTTTAGCCTCCAGCTCCTGCGAATGCCTATTTATACGGTTCTTTGCATGCAGCAGCAAACGTACATACATGACTGGAAGCAGCGTGGCGAGAAGCGGGACGCGTACGGCAAGGGCGTCGAATCTGTGGGCTGGGGGGGTCACTCGCTTTGCATGATACGTTTGAATTCATCACTCGATTGTCACTCTGGAAGGAATCGTCAGGAAACATCAGTGATTTTTACTCGTTGACGCTGAACACTGGCTGTGACTAAGCTTGAAAGTCCTTAATAAATGCAGCTCGCTCATTACGCAACTCTGACACTGTTCGCACCTCTGAATACAGGCAGAGAAAAAAAATGCAACATTTTTGTGAGCCAGCTCTGAAAGGTTGGTTTGGAGGGAGCTTTAGCAGCCAAGGTCTGCCAGCGTCATTAAAACGCACTAATTTGCTGAGAAAGAAACTGCGACTGCGTTGCGTTTGTAGAGAAAACTACAGAACCACAAATGTGGTAAGAACACGTGTGGGGTTTTAATGCTTTGGTGGTGAAGCAGCCTCAGTGTCATCACAGTGACTCAGTGTAAAATAATGAGACCACCCTTCAAACCTTCGATTTCGTACACTCGTAAGAGCTCGTGAAAATGTGGCACGTTTAATTGTGCCACAAAGTTTTTGGAAGCGAAGCTCTCGTGCGACGAGGGCCGGGCGGCGTGGCGATCCAGTGCTCCGCGCTCCCGCCTCACAGGTTCGAAATTCCCTCCGCCTGTCCGTCCCAGCGTGCGGCCGTTGAGCCGCGCGGTCCCGTCGGGCCGGAAGCCGCCTTTACTTCCTGTTTAGTCTGGACTCTGATTGGTCGCCGGGGCCCGAGAGCACATCCACCACACACCCGTCAACAGCACATTTATCAGTTTGTGAAAAGAAACCACGAGAGAGGGAAAAACAGGAGAGGACGGCGGCTCAAGGGAATCAAAACAAGAGAAGCCTCCTTCTCCTGACCCCAAGATGCCAGTTTTTGGACGCTGTTTCACATTTTTGATATCATCTGCAGAATGAGGACTGCGGGGAAAGTGCGCTATTCTCCGCCTCTCATTGTGTCCCGCAGGAATCGCTCGCTCTGGGGAAGAACTGGGACACGAGAGAGTTTAAAAAGTCTGGCTTTATTTCAGGGGGTTACATAATCAGACGCGTTGTATTTCTGTCAGGGAAACAGTCGAAAACGCTGCGCGGCCTTATCAGGGCGACACCGTCCCCAACACGCGAGGAAGGTGGGACGGTTTGAGGAATTCCCCCAGACGAAGCCTTCCTCCTCGTCTGGCCCGCTCGCCAACCCACAGCAGCCTGCTCAGACCGAAAGAAGACTGGAGGAGGGGGGGCAGGAAATTAGCTCATCAGCGGACTGACGCAACCCTCGTGTAAAGATAACTAGATGATGAGAAAAAAAAAGCAGCAGCAGACGCGTTGTCATTCCTCGTGCTCGCATTAACGTGCCTTATTAGGACATCGGCAGCCTGAGTTGTGTGTCAGAGCAGCCGGCTGGGATATGTTTGCCTTTTGTTTTTCTGCCCCCCCCCCTTTCTTCGCCACGTCTGAGTCATGTGATCGCAAGCGAAGGTCAGGCCACTTGGCCACCCGCTCGCCACGGGACACGGGCCGGGTGGGACGCGCAGTAGAACATTAAACAAAAGTACTGCAGGTACTTGTTTTCGGGAAAGCGATAAATAGACAACCGGCTTTCCCGTAAAGCGCAGTGTGGAGTTTATTATTGTGGCGTCGGCAAACTTACCGGCACGCTCTTGATCCACGCTGTCCGTCCGTCCGTC
>JASSRZ010000060.1:2479075-2508683 GCA_032164315.1 Malacoctenus gilli
GTCCGTCCGTCCGTCTGGGATAAATCACGCTGCGCTCTCACAACTCAAACAAGAACCAGCAACTTTACAGGCCTCGTATTTTCACCCTCCGATCAAAACGCCTCCTTCCGAAGCGCCGCACTTCCCGTTCTCAGAGTTCAAACTCGCGCACGCCAACTTGATGAACCTCGGTCACACCTGAGGTTGCACCTGAGGTCAGCTGTGTTTACTCCCAACAGACACTTACGCGTTAAACCTGTTGCTGCTGCACACCAACATTTCTTTGGGTGTGTTTTGAAACGAGACCCTTCAGAGCTGATTTCAACACGAGATATTTGTGAGTTTCCTGTGTTTAGTGGGTTTTTTTGTGTGTAAACAAGCAGACACTAAACATGTCTTTTTCCCAGCGGTCTGCTGTTTTTACAGTTGGTCCACGGAAAATATGCAAATAGATATTCGAAGAGTGACGGCGTGCTGATGCAGCTGCACGCAAAACACGCTGCAGATGACGGCAGAGCAGAAACAAGACACAAAGTGGAGAGTCGGCTCGATGCTTTGTTTCAAATCTCTGAGTCAAAGCAGACTTCTCAGTTTGATGCAGGAATTCGATGCTCGACTCCTCTATTGTCCCCGCTTTGTTTACCCTGCAAATGTCCTGCTAAGTTCACAGACCGCAAACAGTAAACAGGCGGAGGAATGTACGGCGAGCTCCCCAAAGCTCTTCTATTTCCACCCAAACCTGCAGCGTGTGATGTGCACGTCGCGTACCCAGACTCCAAGCGCGCTGAGTCTCACCCAGCTCCTGCAAGCAACATCCTGAGGAAGCCGCCGCTCCCTCATGGTCTTACCGTAACAGACATCAAAGCCTGGGCCGCCGCCAACGATACGAGATTAGGCGGATCTGAAATGGGCTTTGTAACCCTCGTAAAGATGTCGAACTCTCCAGAACGTGGCGTCGTGATTTAGTGTTTCCTAATTCTTTCACCGCCCAGTTCTTTTTTCTTTCAATCCACTTGGCTTTGGTTACTTTCTATTCAACCAAATAACAGGAAGAGTGACTCCGAGTCCGGCAGATACAGTAAAACCCACCTGGTGGCTTCTCGGCTTGGGGGAACTGGGACATTTCCTTCTGTGAAACCGGAGGTTTGGGAAAAAACAGGTGTGACCAGGGACTGGATTCATAGCTCAGTGGGGGGGCTCACTTTCACCTGATGTGGTGGTCAAAGCCAAGGATGGCTGGTTTATGGCACCCCCCCCCACACACACACTGCTGGGTTTCACCATCGACACGAATCCTAATTCTCGTTTTTTTACCCCCAATCTTTGTTGACCTGCTTCTTCAAAGGGACTTCAGTGATTGTTCTCTTTTGTATAATGAGGGAACTCCACCCGCTGCCCCCCCTGCAGTGCTCCAGGATTGGCCTGGAAAGTTGTGTAACAGGCTCCCGCTCCCATTCCCAAACCCGCAAACGTGTCGGACCGCGGATATCAAACTTTCCCCCACTGTATCCCAGACAGCGGCCAGGGAATCTGTGGAAAATCCTTCTGACATCCTCCAGCTTTGCGGGTGGCAGTGACAACAAACACAAAGCAACAATGACAACGCAGGAACGCTCAGACGTGGGCTCACCGTGTGACTCTGAGGTGGCTCTTTGCGGTGGCACATTTTACGTGTTTGTGCTTTAGCTGTGATTTGTTGGCCCAAATTGAAGGTGCAGCGACAAGATGTGAAAGTTCAGTGCTTTTCTCTCGCAGCGCCGCTTTACGGATCCAGCAGGGTCGTAAAAAGTTGATCATCATCTGTTTGGAGATAACAGAAGCTGGAGTGCAGCCAAAGCAGCGCATGGCAGCGACGTTTGATTTACAGGGACAGAGGAAAAAAAAAACAAAAAACAGAACTGGCTGTAAAACGGTGGTGCCGTGAACTTTTGTAGGCGTCCCCCCCCCCACCACCACCACCCCACCATCCCCCTCCATCAGTGTCACTGTACTTCCAGTCATTTCTGTTTGTCTTCTTTCCAACACAGCCAGCACAGATTTCACAACGGCGTGAGTGTTGTGGTGACTTCCCAGCGGGGGGTTCTTCCAGAGACCGTGGGCTAAAAACGTCACCCCGGCTTCGATCGCCCCCCCGTTTTCAGTGGCGTGTGTTGTCTATTTTTGGTGTGGGTCTGATCTCATCACTCATGTTTGATCCCCTGATGTTATTCCGCTTGATTTCTTCCCCCCGCCCTCGAAATCCTCTCAAGTCCTCTGGATCACGGCGGTGTTGACTTTGACCATTGAAGGAGCTGCTCCCCCTTCCAGGGGTCGTTTTTATTATGAAGCGTTGCGATGGGCTTTTGTGAGCTGCCCGTTCACCCCCCCCCCTCAACAATGACTTCTAATGAGCTCCTGAGAGGGCAGCAGTTCCGCCGGTTTCAGTCTCGATTATCAGGCGTTTGAATTAACGACCGGCGGTTCCTGTAGAGACGCCCTGATCCTAACGAGGCTCATTGTGATCTCCAGAAAGCGTTTTGCACTTCTGGGTGTCGACGCCTCGATCCCGATGCTCAGAAACGAGCCCTGTTTGCATTTCTTCAATGGGTTCCACCACTGCGGCTCCCTGCAGCGCGGCCGCGCCTGGACGTGCCGCGACACGCGCGGCGGCCGCAGCTGCGCCCCTGTTTGTGCCGCCGCCTGGATGCTGAGTCTGTCCCGCTTTGCGAGATGCATCAGCAGAGCCGGCGTGACTCGGTCCATTATGTCACCGGGGGCCCAAGAATAGCTGCAGTGTGTCCTGCGAGGCGCCCGGGCCGAGTGTGACGTCCGCGACTTAACCGTTGTTGGGCCGAGCCCAGGAGAAACAGGGGCCCTTCTGTTCCTCCACGTCAGGCACACCCAGACTCGCGCTCGCACACATGGCAGCGTTTAACGTTTTCCTCTGCCACTGTTCAAAAATGCCCCCAGAATAAACAGCAGGACCTGCGGGGCGCTGATCCCCATTAGAGGCAGGGCCGTGACGCAACCTGGAGGTAATGAAGGGGTAGTGGGTTTCAGATGTTTGCCTCTCGTATCGCCGACGGTGTTTGGGGGGAGAAACGTGAGCCTTGGAAGGAGACGAAGACGCTGTCAGCTCGCCTTAGACGTCTGATTGTGATGAACCAGGCGGTATCGCCTCTGTACGAGCGGAATTCATGCCAGAACTGGATTTTGTGCTGTCATATTTGCCAAACACACTCGTTAAGAACAACTCTTACCATCGATCTAATAAATAAATGAAAAGATGCCACTCTGGTGCTTTGTGGAAGAAAACTTCCTCGAGTTAAAGTTCGCATTTCGAGGAAATCGGTGCTGTTTTGGTGCAAAAATGTGAAGAAAAACAAGCTCCACTCTGTAAATCATGATAAAATGAGGCCTATTTGACACTTCCCTTTCCAGACGCAGTGCGGCCCAACCGGCACTCCTCCGTGTGTGCCTGTGTGAACTCTGACATAGAAAAACACTGTCAAAGCGGAGCTCCAATCAAGCTATTTGAAGAAAGAAGCTGGCATTGATGGATGCGTCATAAATTTACAACAACAGATCAGTTGGTTATCTTCGCCATCTCATTGTAAATCATCAGTTTCACACAGACCCCCCCCCCCTCCTCCCCCACCTCCTTCTTCCTCCTCCTCCACATCATCACCAGCAACTACGTCCTCGCTCTCCATGAGGACGCAGATGCGCGTCCGCGTGTGACGAGCTCGCGCCCGCGTTATTTAAACACGGTCCTCCCACCGCGCAGCTCAAGGCTTTAGTCAGAGAGTGATTCACCCGGAGCGGCAGCAGACTTGCGTCAGTCCACGAGAAAACCTCCCGTACAGACACGGACGGAGAGGACGAGAGACAGAGGAGACAGCGAAGCGGCGTCACTTTTTACCCGTTTATGTTGGAGGCGACACGGCTTGAATCCCCGGACTCGCTGGTCGGCGGATCAGCCGCTTTGAGAAGGTTTCATGGTTCACCTGAGGCGCACGGACGGAGCTTGTTGCGCGTAAACGTGTTTCCAGGTAAGACGAAGGAAAAGGTCCCGAACAGCCGAAAAATTCTCTTCTACCTTCAAGAAATCACCTTTTCTCTCATTTCCGACTTCTTTTTCCTTACATTTGCTGAACATGTTGATGTTTCTGAAGTAGGCTGCTGAACATTTGAAGCGGCTCACAGAACTACGTTGCAGAATTTGTCGCTTTTTGCGTGATATCGCTTTATTTTAGAAATACTTCGTCATGTTTCATGTTTACGATATTTCAGGATGCCAAAAGAGTGATGGATGCATCATGATAAACAGCAATGTGTTCAGGTTAAACATTTACCTGTTGGCATATTCAACGTCGTGTTTCAGTTTTATTTCGCTAAAAAGAAGAAACTCCAACTTAAAAGTTGAAGGGGAAAAGAGTTTCCTGATGTAACCTTTTACACATCAAGTGTATTTTGATACACTTGCTGGATGTTTGCTTTAAATCATAAAAACAAACATTTGTTAGAAAGGATCCGAATATGTTTATTTTTAAATTCTTTACAAGAGAAACTTGACTTTTGCTGTAAACACCATTGTGAAATCATATTTTCTGCACTTGTTTTAAAAGGTCCATTTTAAGTCACATGTGGAGCTTCCTGTGTTTTTTCAGAGAGCCAGTGGCAGTCATGTCAACGTCAAAAGTAACTGAACAACAACATGATTCACTGTTTACACGTGAGCTCTTTGTGGCTTTGCGGAAACGAGGATAACTGTTTACCTAAACTAATGGCTGTTTTTTGGTGTGTTACCTGAATGCAAATGTTGCCTCAGTGGGACACCTTTGCAGCCAGAACCGTAGTGCCGCGTGCAGACGTGCTCCTGCAGCTTTCTGCGTGTCTGTGACCCACACAAGCCACTGCAGCGTGCATGTTTTGGGTCAGGCCGGGCTGGAGGTCGCCGTGCATCTCTTTTTGCGGGATGACATGCTCGCCAAAGCACGCCATTGTTTGGAGGAGAAATATTTAGGTGGGGAGGGAGGGGGGACGCAAAGCTGCTTCCTGCATAGGGGTCCGAGTAACAATGGCCCCGCCGCCTCCTAAACAGCCGGCGGTTCTCGCCGCAGCGCACTTCTGAGGGGCGAGCGAGGATGTTGAAAGAAAGGCCAAGAAACCAGAAAGAGGAAAAAATACAGCGGGACACAATGGAGGAACGGGCAGTTCTGTGGCTCTGTGGGCTGCCGGACAATGGGAGGCCAGATGTGGTTGCATAACACGCGGGTCGGCAAGGTCACGGAAGCCCCCGGTGTCCAAAAGTGGGGTGATTTGAATATCGCCTCCGATGCAGCCCACGTTCCGCGCTCCCACCGCTGTGACTGTGCTTGCGTCTTTCTTAAGGGTTCACTGGTTTGAGGACAAGGCTCCAGCCAAAGCTGCCGGTGAATATTTAATGGCTGCTGTCTGCGCCGGATGAATATTTCACACAGAATGCGTCACTTCTGTAACCAACCCTGTTTTGTGACCTTTACTTTTTTCCACCCTGCGTACTCACTGTGCTGATTTAAGGGGTTTTTCTCCCTCGTGAGAAAGCGCAAAAATGTGCAGTATCACAGCGAGGGATACTTGATCCGGAGGGAAAGTTTCCGTGGCGTTTCTCCGACTTCAGCTGTGACACAGATGTGTCTCGATCCGTCTAACATTCTCTCTCCGCATCGTTTCAGATCAGACCCGTGGATGCGACTCGGCGCCGCTTAGGCCAGAACGCTGGGAGAATTCGGGAGAGCCTCTGCCGAGGTCCAGCTCACCACGGGTAACTACAGCTCAGCCGACATCCCCCCCGACCTGAAGCGCACCATGTCGCTCAGCACGCTGCACCTGGTGCAGACGCTCAAGAACTCGCCCGCCGCCTTCCGCCGGCGCTTCCGGCGCGACCGGACGGAGTCTCTGTCCCACGGCGATCCCCTGTTCAAGGTCCACTACCTGGGCACGGAGAAGATCTTCTCTCTGGACCGCGAGCAGGCGCAGGACGCCATCTCTCACCTGCTGGACGGCGTCGCCAACGGGAAGAAGCCCGGCAAGGACCACGCCCTGGTGGTGCGGCCGCGATACGTGGAGGTCAAGGAGCTGAGCACGGGCCGGCAGCTCACCAAGACCTACCTGCAGGACATAGCGTACTGCGCCGCCGACGCCAACCGGCCCAACGTCTTCCTGTACATCTGCAAGCACCACGGGCAGCAGCTGCAGTGCCGGGTGTTCTGGTGCAGCCGGGCGGAGCGGGCGCGGGACATGACGGCCTGCCTGGCGCACTCCTTCCAGCGGGCGCTGAGCGACTGGCAGCAGGACGGCTCGGCCACGCTGCCGCCGGAGGCCAAGTGCCCGGAGGAGTCCTCCGACTCGCACGCCAACAAGAAGAGCTCCACGCTGCCCGCCAGCCTGGGAAAAGGTGAGGTCACTTTTCCCCCAAACTGGGTTCATTAGGCTTTCAAAAGTCAGACTCTGCTCGTTACACCAGTGTCCACTTTCTGCCTCGCTGACTCGTCGCCTCGTTTCGTTTCAGTCCGCTGGAAGAAAAGGGGCTCGGTGTCTCGCAGCCCCCACAGAGGCATCACCCGAAGAGGGTCTTCCTCCGACAGCTTGAACTGAAGACCGCAGTGACTGGATGACCACCTCGAGGGCGGCGGCGCCAAAGGAAGGGAGGGACCGATTTTTGCAAGACCTGAGGATGGACGAGGAAGCGGCACCGAGTGTGAGCGTCCAAACTTGGGCATGTGAGAGGACGTTGGCGTGATCAGCGGCTGCTCGGAGGTTTTGTTTTCTTTTTTGTCGTTCCGTTTTTGAAGAACGCGGCGCCAGATGCCGCTGACGGCCTCCTTTTTGTTCAACACACGAGGACTTGTAGCGGGCTGCAAGGCCGTTCTGGAACGAGGTTTGGTGGAGGAGTTCAGGAAGCGACAGTCGGCCAAATCCTCCGCAGACCGAACTGGAAAAAGACGATTCAAGTCGGGAGTTTTTTTACATTTTCGTTGCGTTTGTCTCTTTCACCGACATTTGACAGGTCATGTTTGTTGTTTTTTCTTATCTTGTGGCATTAATGCAGGCTTGTCTTACCAAAGATGAAAGTCCAAATCGCTCATGTTTGATGCACATAAACTGGAGTTCCTCACTCGTATTTATTATTTCACACGTCCCTTCAGCGCCTTTTAGGAAATCTCACGTTTTTCTCACTGTAGGGTGACTTTTCGGACACCTGCGACACCAGAATATGTAGGATAAACCAGAAAAACTCTTCCTCTGACGCTGCGACGTCCAGGAAAACGCCGGACAGCAGCCGTCCCGCTGTGATAGATTTCCTATTTACGTGGAGGGCTGAAAAAGAAACTCCCCCCGTCGTGACTCGCGGCTCTGTTCGCATCCCAACACTGGGAACACTGTGTTCCCATGTTGGAGCCTCTGTGAGGAATGTGCGGCCGTGCACCTGCATACCAACCGGGGGAAGAAATCTGAGAATCCTCTGCTGGGATATAAAAAAAGGAAAAAAGAAACGACACCCAAATTCTTCTTTCTTTATCCGTCCGTGACTTTGCACATCGAGCAGCTTCCGCCGTGAACGCTCCGAACTCCGGCGCTCGAACCCCTTCCCACTTAATTTCAGACCTCGGCCATAAAAGGTCGGCTCCAGCCCATGCAAAGTGACCGTTCTCGGCACCGTTTTGGTGCCTCGTTGCGTAACTGGGGGCCCCCGCGATGGTGGTTTGTACGGGTTTACAGATGAAGGAATCGAGGATCAGCTGTGCGCCCTGAAGTCGCCACTGACTCTGTATTTTTTGACCAAAATTAAGCTAAAGGTTGCCTTTTTTTTTTTAGTAAAGGCCTTTTTTTTGTTGTTCCTCCTGACTGATGTGCCACGAGGTTCCTGGCTGGCTTTCATTTCAGCATGTTTGCGACTACAAAAGGCACCGCCTCATCTCAGACGAGGTCCATCTGCCTGCTTTTAAAGTGTATTTTATCACTGTTCTGTTTTCATGTCCTTGTACATATTTAATTATGTATTTTATGGAAAATTAAACCTTTTTATACGTCGACAGTTTGTTTGGGGTCCGTCTGTGTTTTCTCGCAGCTTTCAGCCAGACAAATATTTAACCAGCTTTAACTTCTGCTGTTTTCGGTCTGATTAATGATTCTGTTTCCCGGCTTCAGCGTTTGAGTGTTGTTTTTTTTTTAAAGGATACATTTGGCTCGATTGTCCTGTTTTTAAACTGTGTGTGTGTGTGGGGGGGGTTGAGGTTGAAGGGATTCAGGGTGGTAGGGCAAGACGTCCAAAGAGGTCCTGGGATTTTTTAAATCTCAGTCATGTGACTCGTTTCCCAGGCTTGTTCCAACAATGTTTTCATGTCTTTATTCAAAAGAAAGACACGAGAGCACCTTCAGACTGCAGTGCAGAAACAGGTTTGCATTGATTAATGCAGTTTTTTCTCAGATAAACAGCAGGCGTTGGATAGTTTTGTGCTCACAAACTGCAGAGCATCATCCAAAGAAATAGGGACAAAAGAGCATCTTCTCCAGAAGTGTTTTCTGTCCTTTTTCCAACTCCACTGTGCACATTAGTGAGGTTTAAACTTGAGCGGCCACCGTCACCCCTCTGGAGACGTCCTGCGGTGCCACCTGGCTCTTGGCCGCCTCGGCGCTCTCCCTGAGCCGCTGGAACTCCAGGAGAGCCTGGACGTGGAGGCGCCTCAGCGGCTTCACCTCCTCCACCACTGGAAAGGAGGAAGTCATGATGAGCCAAATGACAACATCTGAGATCAGAACTATAAGGATCATTTTGGGGTTTTTACATCACTAAAATAAACCGATAATTTTGTGGTTTAAAGGTCAGACACTTTTAACCAGCTTTGGCCAAATATCCTGACGCCTCCACACTGTAGCTAAACAGCGCCACCTGCTGGCTCTACAGATCATCAACGGGCCTCTGGCACTCTCTCGTGGCCCACCTTTGTCGTAGTGCAGCTCGTCCCTGTTCCCGTAAACCACGTACGTCTCCAGGAAGCTGAGCAGCGCTCCCGTGACGAGGAAGCGGTCGGGGAGGGGGAGACCTTGGATGTAACGCATGTCCAGGGCGAAGGGGTTGGACGGAGAGGGGACAGTGCAGAGACACACCAGCTCGCTGACCACGTCCCACACACGGACACCTGAGGAGGACCAACAGCTCTGTTTTCTCATCAAACCCCTTCCAGAGGCGCTTGGAATAAACACGCACTTCAGTCGTTTTTATAGCACCAGCACATGCACGTTTTTTTTCCCTTTCCAAACCAAACAACCTCTGGAGCAGCGGGACATCTGCATCTGATTTAGCGCATGGAAAATGGTGTAATTATTGAATGGGTGCAGCGGCAGCAGCGCAACAATCCGGCTCTCCTGTTAGGATTCCTCACATTGTTTCCATACCTCGCGTCTGCCAGTCCGCGATGGACTTGAGTTTCATGGGCGTGTCCTTGACCATCGAGTCGGTGCCGCCGATGTTGACCAGGCGCTCGTGGTTGGATCGGATCCAGGCGTAAGGACGGCCGTACTTGACGTAGCCGGCCAATAGGAAGAGGGTGCAGTTCACCTCCTGCGCGGGGACAAGCGGAGTGTTAGTCTGAGGAGGTGGATGATGGGAAAAGCAGAAGTGATGCGGCCCCCTCACAGGTACTGCGATCTCCCTCTCGCTCGGAGATGCAGGGAGGAGATGCTCCTCCAGGTTGGCCTCCCTGCGAACACAAAAAAACATCCGGATCACTTCATTTACGTCTCTTAATTGATGTTAGATGCTGTTTTAAGCTGTCTTCAGATCGACAAGTTTAAATAACCTTCATGGGCGTGGCCTAAAGTGCTTTATGAGCAGTCGCAGTCGAGCCATCCAATCACAAGCATCCTCACTCAAGTAACTCGGCCACAGTCACCTGGAAGTCTGCGGTGGCTGCGTCTTTTGAGGTGGTTCCGACGGGCCCGGGGGGTCCCCGGGCAGGGGGGAGCTGCACCTGCTGGCCAGACTCGGGGAGCTGCTGCTGGGGGACGCGTCGCTGCTGCTGCTGCTGGAGAAGGTGGAGGCCCTGGAAACCGCAAAGCCCGGGGAGCGCCAGCCCTGCAGGGCCAGAGAGCTCAGGTGAATACACGAAAGCGGCGCGCTGAGCGGGTCCCATAAGCTGCAGCGCGGGGACGACTTAGTGGAGAATATTAGTTTGGCCTCGAGCTTCGCAGGCTTCTTTCAACTTTTCTGCTTTCATGTGACTGGCGTGAGCACAAGCAGTGAGTGCGACCATGTGTCCACTGAAACTGACCAGATCCTCGTTGACGACAGTGAGCAGCAGCTCCTCTTTGCCCCTCAGCCACGGCTGGAAGTATTTAAACCCCTGCGAGGGGAAAAGAGACACGTTTACAGCATGTGTGAAGTTTATTATTGAACCAGAAGAACAATTAATAAATGATCTAAATGAGATGGAGATGCGAAAAAATAGATTGAAATGTGATGTGCATGTAAAGGAACGACAGCAGTCCTAAAAGTAACGATCTCAGGAACGTGAAAGGGTCACAGACGAACAAACGTATAATAAAACAACATTAAAACTCCAAAAAAGTGGGAGGGGGAAGGGGGCGGGGGTGTCTTTGTGCTGTCTTTGCCCAGAGGCCTGTTTTCTCTCTGATCCGTCCATGTGCGTGAGATCCAACCTGCAGTGATCCCAGCAGCGCCAGATCACTCAGAAAGTGCTGCAGCTTCCTCCTCTGCTCCCTCTCTCGTTTCTGAGGACAGAGGAGAGAGATCTTCACTCAGAGCGGAGCGGGGAGACCCCCACCGGGGAGGGGGGCGCGCAGCAGCCCATCTGCGCCCCGCCTGTTCAGCATCCTCGCAGCATCCCGCATCTCCATCCATCAGGACATTGCGCGGTGATACAGATGCAGGACGGCTCACAAAGAGGCGCGTTATCGTAACACAGACGTGCGTACCAGGAGAGAAGCGCTACTCACGCCGGCGTTACTCATTTTAGGCCAGAGTGCAGGTGCCGTCCTGTCCCTCACAAGCGGTCATGACGCGTCCGGAAGCCGTTTGTTGTTGTCAGCTCGTTTCCTCCGCTGTTGTGATGCATGAATCCAGGGTTTTGCTGTGATCGGGTGTCGCCTTCTGGTTTTCTGGTGTCGTCATGGAGATTTGAAGCCCCTAGTGGTCGTCTTGTCAAGCTGCAGCCGAAGCCAATGTGATGTACTCGATTACAGTCATTTGAATTAAATGATATTCGACGGATTGGAAACAGTCCGTCTTAAAATGAATATAATTGTCTCTGCTGCTCTGTTACTGTTCATCTTGAGACATCTATTTAAATAGCTTGGCTTGAGTTTATTATAGAGACATTTGTTTATAGAAATTGTTTTTGTTGTCATTAGGAAACAGACATGTCAAAAATATCATTTTATTCACATAATCATACAAACCTAGACAAGACATTGTGGGAAAGCAGCATTGATTCATATTGTGAGGAGTTGATCAGCTCTGAAAAGGCGCTTCGATTCGTTTTTTCTTCTGATTAGCAAGAAACGTTGGTCCGTTCAAACGTTCCCGGAGTTGAAGTGCACGAAGAAGGTTCGGATCTCTTTGGGCGAGATGGTCACGGTGAAGTTTTGACCTTGATGCGTCTCGCTGGTGGGGTCGCCTGCGAGACAAAATGGGACAAATGAGCAGCGCGATGTCCTAATTTGCAGATGTCTTTCTGAGAAATGTCCTCACCTCTCTCTGAATGGTCTCCAGTTTCCCACTTCCACCTCTGCAGACTGGTGACGTTCCAGGTCCCTGTGAGGGAGCGCTCCTCCAGGAGCGTCACCTCGCCGACGCCCTGCAGGACCTCCTGTTCACAGCAGGAAAAAGCACTTTAGAAATGAAGTTGTGTCACTAATAATAAAATGTTTGCGTACCTTTAAGTTGATGGTGACTGGTCTGGAGAGCTCGGGGTCTTCTCCCTCCTCGTAGATGTGCATGATTCTCAACAAGACCCGATCAAAGTCCGGCGCCGGTTGCAGAGGTGCACCTGGATTTTGAACACCGTCCGACAGACGAGAAGTGAGTGAGAATTCCCAGAGATAGAATCGGAAAATAAGCAGGAATTTTGCGAAGACCTGAGTGCAGGTGGCCGAGATGGACGTTGTGGTCGGCGCTGTAGTTCCACCCGGGGACGCTGAAGCTGAGCAGGTGGACGTTGGGCGGGAGAACGACCGGACGCACGGGGGACGCGTTCCTGGGCTCCTTCTCGCGCCAGGGTTTCTCTGAGGGAGCCAACCAGAGGCCGTCAGCGTCCCCCTGCTGTTGTGTGCTGCGGTTCTGGCTGCTGAGCACTCACGGGGTTGGTCGATGGGCATGACGACGGGCCGGTGCTGCAGCTCCAGCACCTGCCTCTGGTAGAGCCTGGCGGCGGTCCGTGGCGAGCCCAGCATCATCCACAGGGCGGGCCTGACCACCGAGCTGTCGTTGAGCGTCAGGTTGTAGCCCAGGTTCCAGGGCAGGTTGTTCCAGAGACGGCGGTGCAGCATGACCTGTGGGGGCGGGACAGGAGGTCACACCAGAGGTTTCTCTACGCTGGGCGGTCTGCGAGTGGGCGTGGCTCTTTTTGGGGCACCTCCAGCTGTCCGTTGGCCTGGCTGGACGCGCCGTGAGCTCTGTCGCTCAGGAGCACCAGCCTGCTGAGGTCGTCCTCGATGTGAGCCGCCCGAACCATCGGGAAATAGTTCTGCGAAACGCACATTTACCAAGATTATGCCTCCGTTTTTAGGTCTATTTCCTCAAAAATGTGAGCATCACCTACTCTTGCGAGAGTGTTATTCATGTATCGCTTGTACGTCCTCTTCATCATCTGGTAGCCGTTGTCGTCTGTGTAGAGGGTCCGGTTGTTCCTCAGGACGGAGCTGGTCCTGAGGACCACCTCGGTGTTGAGCCGGAGCGGTCCCAGCGAGTAGGTCTGCTCCAGCCTGTAACACGGCAGCGCGACCGCCGAGCACTTTGGGAGGCGGGTGGTGATGGAGTAGGCGTAGTCCTCATCGTTGTCCCCTCTGGAGGACGCGAGACGCCCGTTGTGTTGACATCAGAGGAGCCAGATGCTGCGACCGGACTCAGATGGTTACGTACCTGTAGAAGTACTGCCTGACCTCGCTGAGCAGCTCCCCGGGGACCACCTCCATTTCTACCGCCTCGTAGGCCTTCACAGCAGAGCCATTGGCGCTGAAGATGTAGTTATCGGAGATGGGACCCGCGTTTATGTCCCCGTTTGCTTTGTACTCCCAGAAATCCTGCGTCAGCTTCACTTTGCGATTTTCTGGCCTGTCAAATTTCAACGAAATGTGTCAAAATCTGAAGTTTTTCCGCGCCCTGTCGACGAAACCTGGACGTTCAGGCTGCTCACAGATAGGTGATGCTGTGCAGCAGGTTGGTGTCCTGGTTCAACAGCAGCTTGTAACAGTCGTTGGTAACAGGCAGCAGCCGTCGCCCTGTTTCCTTCCTCGTGTTCACGCTGCGTCTCCCGAACGACACGGCTTTAGCTTCGTAGCCACACTTGGAGTTTTTGGCGCACGCGCCCTCAGAAAACTTGATCAGGTACTTCCTGTACTGGAGGCCTCCCAGTTCCACTATGAAGAAGAGGTCGTAGGTCGTGTTGGAGCCTGCGGATTGCTGGATCTGTAACGAGAATGTAGTGCGTCCTTTTTGTTGCTTTATTCGTGTTTAACAAGCATACAAAAGGTCGTTTTTATAAACGACTGAGGAACTCGACTGTCTTAGAAACTCTACCTGTGCTGGGACGGGTCTTCCGGTCTCATCGAGGACGGCGGCCTTTGGGAGCGTCGCCGTCATGTTGATGATGGTGGTGACGTTCCAGGCTAACGGGTTGTAGACGATGACGTGCTGCTCCAGAGGCTGATGGACTCCTACGGAAGCACAACGTTGATCTCACGCCAACGACCCAAATCTAATCCCGAGTTTCGAGTACCTTTCCGGCGGTAACGCTTGTTGAGCAGACCGGGGACTTCCAGGTTGTGCGGCAGAAGGAAGAGCGCGGCGAGCAGCTCCTCGGCTCCCATCATGCCCTGCAGGAGATGCTGCATGTACATGTCTGCCACTTTGGGCGACTCGGTTCCGGTGATGCCGTCGTGATGCTGCACCTAAAACGGAGATGGCGAAGCGTTACTTCGTTCGATTGGGGTTTTTTCACACGGTTTTCTCTCGTTTACCTCGGACACGGCCCAGCGGAGCGACCGCAGTTTTTCCAGGGCCCAGGCTTTGGCCACGGGTCCGTCGGGGAAGTTGATCCGGTACCGAGCGAAGAGGGTCTCGGCGGCGTGCAGCTGGGAGCTGGCCTGCCGCGCCACGCCCTTCAGGACGTTCCTGGAGGCATAAAAGCCCGTCCAGGCCTGGAAAGGCTCTGAGAGGAGCAGCACACGTGCAGGGTCAGAGGGCGCCTACGAGCTCGTCCCTCGCCACTCGCGCCTCCTTCCTACCTGTGGAATACGGCAGGAAGTCTTGGCTCCCACGGACCTCCCACACCAGCTCGGATTTGTAGACCGCCTGGAAGTACTCGCTGAGGGTGGCGTACTGCACCGTCACCCCCAACCTCTGGCTGTTCTGGTTGATGTACTCCATCAGAGGATCCATGTTGCTGAATTGCACGGAGGAGTTGTAGAACTGTTTGTCGCAGCCCTGGAAAACAAACGCGAGACGCAACGTGTCCGCTGAACCTCCCAGGTTCTTCTGGATTTCAAAATAAAAGGTTGCGTGTCTGCTCACCCACGGCCAGAGCAGGTGGCTGGTCCTGAACCACGCCGCCCGCTGCTTGATGTTCTGCACCATGGTGTTGGCGTAGGCGCTCACGGTGTCTTTGGTGACGGGGAGGCTCATGTTGGGGTAGACACCGTCCTTCGGGGGGTCCGGGAACAGGGCGACTCCGTTCCAGTAGAAACCAGAGCTGAGATGGGGGAAGAAACACTTTGGCAACTTCCTTACGCTTCTTTTTTGTGCCGTATTTGGGAAAAAAATGGCGACCTGTTGGAGAACGGCAGGTTGGACGGAGTGCAGTAGCTGAACTGGTCCATGGTGTGGGTGAAGATCTCCTGCTTTGCATTCAAAGACGGAGACGCTCGCCACACAAACTGTAGTTTCTGTCGCAGATAAAAGGATTGAATGAGGATTTGATCACGTTCCCAAACAAAAGGAGCTTGAAAAAGTGTTTGTGAGCCACCTTGTTCTTCTGCATGAAGTCTTTGAGGTCGTAGTCGATGCGGGAGATGACGTGCGCGTTGAATCCAGCCAGGGCGAACAAGACCGGCGTGGTGGCCGACGCTCCGAAAGGATCCACGTGCCAGGAAAACTGCGGCCGCACGCCGAAGGTCTCGTACAGGAAGCCGTGGCCCTCTGGAGGAGGGGGAGGGGGGGGGTTACAGTGTATCTGTATGGGGGGGAAGCAGGGAGGCAGGAGGGGTGCTGCGTTACCCGTCATCTGGAGTATCTCGTCATCCAAGTCGGTCACGGCCTCGTCGTGCATCACTTGGCCTCCGATGATGAACTCCAGCCGACCCGTCCTGACCAGCTCTCGCACCTCAGAGTACAAAAGTAATCGGTTACTCTTCCGGAAGCGTGAGGACGGCCGTTCGTGCCCCCTGACCCTTCCTCACTTGTTCCTTCTCGGTGCGCGAGGCCACCGTGTCCCACCACAGCCGGAAGAACTCCTGCTCCACCACGATGAAGCGCCGCGCTTTGTTCTTCCACAGCTCCGCCGTCACGCTGCTGTACACGTTGGCTGCATAGGCATGCATGCTCTCCTTTATTGTGATAGGAGTAATACATCTTGATAAATGAATATGGTCAAAAATATTCATTTTAGATGACTCATTTCCTATAAAATTGCAATATTCAATGTTTTTTTTCAAATCACAAAAGATTGTATTGATAATTTGTGAGTTTTTTAAAGATTGAAAGTAGATTACTGTCCTTTAAAGTATCAATCAGAATAAAAACAAGTAGTTAAGACTCAAAAAGTTGCATTTGCAGTCCAAAATAAGAGCGGAAATTGCGATCAAGTGCACAAAAAGCTGCTTTAAAGGGTCTCAAAGCCATAAAATCCTCCAAATAAGAAACTTAGAATTAATTTGCGTTAACTCTCAAAAGTGTCACGCGCACAGTGCCCACCAGCACCCACCTGGATCGTGTAAACCCAGCCGACATCCATGTGACTGTGCGGGATCACGAAGGTCTGGATCGGCGGCTGCGCGTCTCCCTGCGCGCACGCAACGAGCACGACCACCCACAGCAACCTCATCCTGAGGGTCCGCAATGGGCCGAAAACGCCGGACAGCATCTGCCTCCGACTTCCTTGTTATTGTTGTGGTGGGTGCAGCACGCGACCGGTGACGCTGCGAATACGGAAGCCTCGGGAGGACTAAATTTATACGCTGTTTATAACGTGACCTTTACGCCGGAAACAGTCGCGTCGCTGGAGGTGAGAGCGCAAATTCAGATGTGACGGACCAAGGGGCGAATAAAAATGTCCAAAAACACCAAGATCGCGCTGGTTTTCGGGGGCTTCATGACGGCCGTGGCGGTCGCCTTTTACCCCATCTTCTTCTACCCGCTCACGCACAGAGACGAGTACCGTAAGTCCGCCGCGGCGCGGCTGCAGCCCGCGGACCAGGAGTCCTTCAAAAGAGCGTGTTTACTAACTTTAGTATCGACTCCAGCCAGAAGCTGTTTCATGTCAGGCTGCATCCGCTTCACTTTCAAAACAGGCTGCTCTTGTTTTGTCTCTCAGGTGTCACTTTTAATTGTTTACAAATATAAAGCCATTGATACCCCTTTTATCACACCTTTTCTTAGAAATAAGCAGGAAATCCTCTAAGAATAAACAGTAAGGTGTGTTTTTGGATGCTGAGTGTCCCTATGTGTCCTCCTGACTGTGTGGTGGGACATTTGAACAAAAAAACAAACATGTTTGTTCTAGTCTGTTTTCTCAAAGCACCAGTTTCCAGTAAAATCAACAGAAGGTCAAAACCACCGATATGTACAGACACAAAGACAGAGCGACGCCAGGAAAACTCATAAAGTTAACAGTGGTGGGTTTTTTTTATTCGCGCTCATCCACTCACTGAACAGCCCCCATTCTGTCCTGGGCCAGTTCTGGCCGGGGGGACGGAAAGTCGGGACATACATCAGACCGAGGGGTCTTCCAGACGGTGGATCAGCAGTAAAGAGTGATGATAACCAGCTGCTGTGCTCCCCCCCCCCCTCAATCCCCAACCAGTCCTCATGTGTCTTTCACTGATCTTGCAGGAGAAGTCCAGAAGGTGAACCGGGCGGGAATCAACCAGGCGGATGTGCAACCTGCCGGTGAGGACGCTTTGTAGCCACGCAAATCACACAGGAAAAGAGCAACACATCACACACACACGCTGGAGTGTCCACTGCACACCTGGCTGGAAACTGTGATAAAAATGGTTTAAATTGTCCCCCGAAAAAGTGAACTTTCTTTCTTTTTTCTTTCTAATCTGAAGGTGTGAAGATCTGGTCTGATCCCTTCAAGTCTGCAGACAAATGACGATGAATGAGAGCCTTCACTAAGTCCCAACAGAGATGCTGATGAGTTGAAGTGTAAAAAGTGTGTTTGTTGACTGTTTTGAGTGTGTGTGTTTGAAAGAATGATTTAAAGAGTGTGTATTATGACTGTATCTAATAAACACGTGTACAAAAACGATGTAAAAAAAAGTACTATTCTGTTCTTGATGCAGGGAAAGTCTTAAAACAAGACCTGTTTTCCTTTGGCCACACGAGGGCGCACTGCGCCCATCTGTTGTCAGGCTCCACGATGGAGCGTCCAAATGTTTTGTTTGTGCATTTCTCGATATTTTGGAAAAAGCTTTGCATTTCCAAAGGAGCCTTGTCCTGGTATGCGGCCTTTAGGAAATTATAATAAAATACAGCCGCTTTGTTTACTCGTCTCACTCACAACAATCTCTTTTGACATCTTATTTTGATTTAGTCGATGCGAGAGCCATAAAAATGGGTTCAGCAGATGAGGGACAATGTCCAGTAATGTGCGGTATCATCTTCCAAAATGGAAACAGCGAGAGCGCGAGTTATTCCAGGACACATTGCTCTGTATTTTCACTCCCCCCGTCGCAGTTTTACGAAAATGGCACGGGGAGAGTGAAACGATGGCACGCAAGTGGCTCTGGCTGTGTTTTGCCCCCGAAGGCCGGAGGGGGATGCGGCCCAGCCCCGAGGATCGTCTTGCCCAGAGTCCAGACTCTCTTTACGAGTCCGCGGGCGCTGCGAGAGTGCAGAAATCCAAATGTGCAGCCCCCCCACCCCCCACCCTCTCCTCCTCTTCCTCCTCCTCCTCCTCCTCCTGTAGGCCTACTTCTGTGGTTTCCTGACATTGACCAGCATCCCCTTTCAGAGCTGGGTCCATCAAAGTCCTGTTGGAGGAAAGATAGATTAAGAAACAGCTAAAGCATGTGTTTATAGTCCTTCGGAGATGGTGCATTTTTAACGTTGCCCTTAAATCTTTCACGGCGCTCCATATAGCCTGTACTTTCAGGCTTTTAGGGCCGTCCGGGAGGCCCGTCGCCAGCAAAACCGGCTGCTCGGGCCAGCGGCGGCCACTCTCCCTCGCAACCCCCCAATCAACAAGCCCCATTGTTTATGAGAGGTTGTTATTGTTGGGCCGCATTCAGAAACAAGAGAAAACTCGAGAGCCGGCCCGCGCGGAGGCGTCCAAAGTAAAGAGAGCGCAGGGTGAGGGGGTGGTTAAAGGAGGGAGGAGGGAGGAGCGAGGGGGGGGGAGGCGAAATTCCTCTCATTCCCCGCTGGTGTTTTCCAGATTCCTCAAGCGACAGCTCCTCGGCTGCGTGAGTGAAGTAAGCAACCAGAGGGGAAATTGAAGCGAACGGCGAGAGGAAGAGAACCGCATTCTTGAGGGGACGCGTCACCTTCAGACAGAATAGAAGAGACACTCAGCGTGCAGCAGGGCTGCCATCGGCAAGCCCCCCCACCCCCCCCACCCCACGATCCACCGTTTGAGTCCCTGCGAGTGGTGGGAGTCGGTGCCGCCGACCACTGATCCCTGATCCGTGTTTGCACCAAACGTCCTTGCATCCTTGGGTCCTCGCCAGGTTTTTATGGCTGTGCCGTCCAGTCGTCTTTATGTGTCCCTTGTCCCATTCAGTGGGACATGTAGATGGACACCCGTCTCCATAAAACCCTCAATAGGCTCATAGACTCAACAATGTCGCCTCTGCAGCGCTTTTACCATCCTGCCATTAACCCATCACACAAATCTCTCCCCGGCCATTGAGAAGGGGGCTTTTTGGGGGGAAAGTGGTGGCACATCGTTGGGCGTGCGTTCACCAGATAATTGGTGAGGTTTCCAACTAATTGCCATGGCAACGGGGAAGGCTGTCGGGCCGGCGTCTGGGATGCGGGAGTGGCTGATTGGCGCACGCTGTCTGAGTGATGCGTTCACTTGCATGAGCGTGTGGTGCTCAGGAGAAGAAAGCGAGGAAGTTCATCTCGGAGGAACCCCCCCCCCCCCCCCCCCTTGCCCCACCACTCCCCCACCCCCTGAGACTAAACTGTGGTTGTGGAACTTACTGGAAGTCCAAACATCGTGTGTGTGCTTTTGTGTTCTATTCCCTTTTTTTGTTGTTTTCTTTGTGCCTGAAGACGGACCACAAATAGATAATTATGGCTTGTTTTCGCTTGCGTCCCCATCGCCGGTCGTGAAGGCATTGCAGTTCATGGCTGTGGTGGGCGCCTTCTTTGTTGAGGGGGGTGTGAGTGTGCATGCAGGGCTGGTGGTGGGGAGCAGCTGATGTGTGTCCGCTCTTCTTGCCTCCTTGTTTGCTGCTGTAACTTTGAGTCATACGGACCATTTGAGCCATTCGGCCACATGTGTTCCAACAAGTTCTGTGGGGTTTTTTAGCCTCCTGAAGTCTGTTATTAGCAGAACTTATTACAAACACTCGCCTAGTAATTAAACGGCATTTGCAAGATAGTCATTTTCCTCCTGGACAAGGTAGTGATTAGCACTGCGCGGACTGAACAGTCTTTGTTGGTCGGAATCACCTTTTCAGGGCTTTCCAGCAGAAATCACGCCCATCAGAGACACACACGACAACCAGCGAGTAGCGAGGAAGAAAAAAAGGACCTCACACAGACTCACATAACCATTAAAGTCACAGGAACACCTCATAATCCCGACTGTTTATGTCCTCTTTTCCTCAGGGATCGTCGGGCGACCAGCGACCCGGCGACACCTCCCGATGAGGTAAGAGGAAATTGTCGAGGCGCCACTGGCGCGCCGCTTGGCTCCTCTTCACGTATGGATCTGCAGAGGAAATGTTGAAGCAATTAGTCCGAGTCTAATATTTGGAAAGTAAGAGTTTGATATTTCCTCTTTTTTTTCCCCTGTGAAACATCTTTCTTTTTTTATTTAATGGGGAGGAAAATCGCTGTTATGGACAGACTTGCTGGTGCGCGCCATCTTTCCCTCCTTGGCCCGCGCGTCCCATGTTCCATCGATCCCGCGGAGTCTTCGACCACAATTAGGCCTCAGTCAGAAGACCGTCTGATTACCAGGCGGCCGCACGCACAGGCCGAATTAGTACTGTCACCCGTCCTAAACACACATCGTTACATCCCAGCCCGAGCTCGTGTGAGGCTCGGCCGTCAATCACCGGCGCGGAGCAGGTCTCCTCTTTCGCTGTCCCATTACAGGCCTCGCCGTCTCTTTGAGCGCTGCAGCGGCGGGGCGCCTGTTGTTTTAGGCAAAGGTGGCTGACGGAGAGAGAGAGAGAGGGAGAGGGGCCAGAGCTGCAAGCAATCACAGCGCGCTCTCGGAAAAGGCCACGAAAGCGAGCGGAGGGGAAGGAGGAGGGAGAGTGATTTATCAGGCACCTTAATGCTCGACACATTCAGTCGCCAAACTCCGTCTGCAGCCTATCAAACCACTTTTAAGCCCCTTTTTTTGATACACTTGGCGGGTCGTTTTTTATTCCGGTTTCCTGGCGCGGCACCTTGCTCCTCCCGGTCAAAACAAGCAGTCAAACCCCGAGGCAGCGCTTAAGAATCATATCGTGAACAATACAGAAGGTATGCTATTTCACAGAGCCGCTTAACAGCATGTAATGCAATAAAGATTGATAAAAAACGCGCAGTATTGTGATCTAACGTGACACAGGGAGCCTTGTTTTGCTTGGCCTCCACGTGCAGCGGCGCTGAATGAGTCAGTGTTGAAAATATGCACAATAACCCGCTATTTTCATTCAGCTACACGAGCTCCCGGCTTGTTATTAGAGCTTTTATGCTGGCGGCTAATTAGCCCAATAAGTCAAAGTTATATCCTCACGATGCAGCAGCAGCAGCAGCAGCTGCCGCTGCAGAGGACGAGATGGTTCGCAGAAGGTAATGAGCATCCAGAGTGGCAGTGGTGAGTCAGAGCTGGAGTGTGCTTCAAGTGTCAATGGCTTGTGGGTGCGCAGACAAGACCTGCGTCTGGGGCTCCCCGTGGGTTTTCATTAGGGCCTCGCGGACGACAACAGGATATATGACTTGGCTCCGAGCGGGAATCCTGGGAAAGTCGCGGAATTTTGGACGCCTTGACGGAACACAGGCTGTCTGCTTTTGGCCCAGTCCGCGGCGAAGACGAGGAGGAGCAGGAGGAGGAGGAGGTGGAATCCTCCTCCAGTGTGTGTGTGTGTGTGTGTGTGTGTGTGTGTGTGGTTGGGCCTTTAAGGAGCTCCGCAGGGAGCTGACCCAGAACAGTGACAGCTTTACAGCACAGAACCAGGCTGGCTGATATCAAGCAGAGACCAGAACCCTCTCTGAGCGCCGCAGCAGACTGGACGCAACCCGATCGTCCCGGCGATTAGCGACCGCTGCTAATCTGGAGTCCAAGTCGACCGTATCTGCTCCATGCATTTTCCCCCTCCGCGTGTCGTCGAGCCATCCGTGTGGCTCCGGAGAAGAAAATCCGAGAGGCATCGCAGAGGCGCTCGTGTTTTGGAACAACTGCGCTTTTTGGACTCCTGTGCAACAGTCCAAAGGAATGAAAATGATCCAGTCGGAGCGCGCAGTGTTCTGCGTGCAGCTGTTGCTGCTCGCATGCCAGCAGAGAAAGGTCGATGAATGTCATTGTGACAAATTTCACCCATAAGTAATGTACAAACTTGTGTCTCTGCAGCATATTTCACTCTCTTGTTTTCCCCAAATTAAGCCTTGGGTTTCAATTGTGTTCCCGTGGAGATCTGACAGCGACTTTGGGGAACCGAACCCAAGTCAAAAACTGGAGGATGACTGAACTTGACTTTTGCAAGACTTTGCTCTCGAAGGGCTCGTCTTCATTTGAGACTTTGGAAGCAGAAGCGTTCAAGTTTAGCAGAAATCCTGGAAGGAGCGAAGCGTTACATGAACTCGTTTCAACTTCTGGCGCTGAGGCACCTGAGAGACTTTTCGCTGACTCAGAGTTTCCGCGCAAGACGACACTTGATTCAGACTCGTCTCCAATGTCGGATTTGAACATGGTTGTAGGGGACGAACTTCATTTTGGAGGAACTGTGAGTAGATTTGTCCTTCGGGGACAAAGACTTGACTCAGACTTTGCATGTTTTTCATGCAAACTAATGAAGAGAGAGTTGGACTGTCTTGAAGGCTCCGTGACTCCTCTTCGGTTCTTTAGATTCGTCTGCAACGACACAAGTTTGCTCTTGGTCTCCCACGTGGGCTTGGGCAGGAAGGGGCTTCAGACTGGACCCTCCAAAGGCCCCGACGCCCTCGGATCGCTCGTCTTGTTTGCACAATATCCGCGACGGCTTCATAAATTTTAATGCAGGATGGTGGAAATCCTTTTTATTGCGTCCCTTCTGAAATCTTCTCTGGCTTTTGGAAGGGATCCTCTTTCCACGACTGCGAAAGAACTTCATTATTCCCCTCCATTTGTTCTCCTCTATGTGCAGGTCAAAAATAAACCTCGGTCATGTCGTGTGCGTAACCCTCAGCCCGACCGCAGGATTAAATAGCACCCATATGCCCTGATGTCAGGAGGAAATTTGCAAAAACGATTGAATTGCATGCGTAAACCTCATCCTCGTCGTCTGTCCAAAGGGTATACTTCTGCTATTTAATGCCATCCGCAGAAGAAAGCCACCCCGACATGAAAGCGGAGCCATATCCCACCTGAGCTACAAATGATCCCCCCCTTTGGGCTGCGAGCTTACTTTGTGGTCTGCCGGCTCCCTGCTCCCCTGCTCTCCTCATTCATCCGTCCCGCCGTCTCAGCTCCATTCGGAGAGAGAAACAAACCACATGTTTCGCTGGAGGAATCCGAAGCGGGCAGCGTCCCAGACCAAAGCACCTCCAGCTCCCCCCGCCCCTCCCCCCACTGGCATCACTTAGCTCTACCCTGTCATTAAGGACAAGGTTGGATGATTTGTGTTGGAACGCGGCCCTCGATCAGCTCGGGACGGGGAGACAGCGGAGTGATGTCACCCCAGGTCGGGGACAGGAAAAGCCAGTGCATGTGGCTGAAGCTTGGATATGGTGAACAGGTCCGAGTGTGTGTCCTTTGCCGTGTGTGTGTCTGATGCGTAGCTGGATGAGTAAATACGAGCGCATGTAACTTACAGTGTGGGTTTCTTTTCTTCCTGTCTGCAACCAGAGGCGTGCGGTTGGAAAAGTATAGCCTGTTTTATGTTGCGCTCGCTCTTTGTTTCAGTGTTTCTTTAGTGGGTGGATGGTTGAATGAATCATTTGGACAGAGGCTGAGGTATCAGAACGAGTGGTTTGGCTCCGGGGGGGCCAGAGGGAAGGAAAACCAACTTGTACTTGTGGCCTCTGGATTCCTAAGGCGCACTACTGTTCAGCAGCGACATGTTTACCTGCAGCGACCGGAAACTGGTCGCTTAGACTTGAGTATCGCTCGATACGAGCCCCCCCCCCCCCCCCCGAGGTTACACCGGCCGCTGGCGCTCTCAGGATGACTGCAGTTACCAGCTGCATTAGCAGGGAAACCACATGAAGGCTGCTTTAGACATAATGACGCACCATCTGACACGCCGCCACCTATTCGTGCGGTCAGTCAGAGCTGCGGTTCAGCATGATGGCCGAGATGATGGGTCCTCGGATGGCCTCGAAACGCCTCCATCAGCCAGGAGCTGCAGTGTCAGGAAGACAGAAGTAACCCAAACGTTACTCGACTTATAGAAAGCGACTCTTAATCTGGTTAAGCTCCGAACTTTAGTTCCTGAACCACCATCGAGCCGTGCACGCTCCTCATATTAGCACATTCAATTCGAGCGTAAACTGCAGAGGAAGTGGACTCGCTGTGCACTCCCGAGTGTTCTTCCACATATTTATTGCAACTTTTTATTATCTCTGCCTCCAATAATATTTGGATGGAAGGCGACTGATAGGAGCAGAGTTCCAATAACAGAGATTAGGTGCTCGGGGGGTGATCGTGTAGCGCTTTTGGACGAGCGAGGCGTCTGCCTATGTAAACTCAGACCAGTGCTGAAGGAACTGCGCCGAGGAACTTCGCTGTGGAACGCGGCGGCGTAACCGGAGCGTGGGTTTGGGAATAGCCCAGGGGAGCCGGGCTCAGTTTTCCAAAAAGCCTCTATCTCCTGCGATATGTAGTGTGATTCCAGGAGCGTGTGTGTGTGTGTGTGTGTGTGTGTGTGTGTGTGTGTGTGTGTGTGTGTGTGTGTGTGTGTGTGTGTGTGTGTAACAGGGGAAGTGGATGGAGGGCTTACAGAACGGCTAAGTCAGGAAAACAAGTCTGAGGAAACCTTATACCTCACTCTGGCACCAACACAGACGCTCTTTCTTTCCCTCTCTCTCTCTCTCTCTCTCTCTCTCTCTCTCTCTCTCTCTCTCTGGCCTGTCTGTATCTCTCTCCGTATCTCTCTCACCCCTGTCTGTCACTCTCAGTACTGCAGGAAGAAAGGAGTGAAAGCGACAGCCGACAGAACAAAAGATCCACTCTTGGTGCGCGTTCAGGAACCCGTTTGACCCTCTGGCTTCAAAATACAGCCAATCTGGGCTCTCCCATTCAAATCAGCGATACAAAGCCCTTCGACTTGATTGTCTTGCACCAGTGTCACCCTTTTGGGATTATTCTTGTTGCCACTACATCGGATGTCGGTGCAAACTCTGTTCTCTTGTCAGCTCATGTTTGGTCTCCGCCGCCTCCAGAACGAACTGGAGCCCGAATGTGTGGCGTAATTAGATCCACCGGCTTTTTTCCTTCCCTCTGGGTTTCTCGTCCAGAGCCGGGCAGGAAGTGAAAATTCCCGACACACTGGTTCACGCTGCATTGCTGAGATTTCAGGCAAGTGTGTGTGTGCGTGTCGGCAGTTTTCAAGCGTGGTGGTGGATTGTTGTAGCTTTGATTGGTGGGAAATGACACTGAGCAAAGTGAAAGAAGGAAAAAAACACTGTGTTCTTGCTGGAAATAGGAGGCCGGCATTTTTCTCGAACAGACAAATCAAATGGCGGCATTTCATGTGTTTCTTGCAAATTTTGCGCCCACCGTAGGTTCTCTGCCACAGTGAAGGCAGACAGACGGTGTGATATTCTATAGGCTGTATTCTGAAACCTCACCGCTAGATGCCGCAAAATCCCACCCACTGGCCAGTGATGTGGATCCTGGTGCAAATGTCCGCTGATCAGTTGAGCCTCTGATTCCTCTGAAGTTTGGTCCCTCTGGCAAGTTTTTGTTTCATAAACAACCGATCACAAGACAGATTTCTGTCATAAAAGAGATTAAACGTTTTATTGCTCCATCAAAGCAGAACTGGATTGATGATTTGTTAAACTTCACGGTGTTGTTTGATCCTCGTGGGGCTTTTGGTTGCATGTTTATTTCTGTGATATCGTTTCTTTTTTCACTTTCAGTCACTGCAGCTCATCTTGCTTTTACATTTTTGGGTCAAAGTTGCCACTCCATCGAGTTCGTCTCTTGCTCTCTGAAACACTCGCTCATCCTGCGCGCACTCGTTTATCTCATCCCTTTTTCCACAATCTCCATAGCTCTTCTCTGCGTCCCTCAGCCCCCTTTCCCTCTTTCCATTCCTTTCTCTATCCTTTCCCCCTCTCTTTCTTTTCCTCCCTTTTTTTTCCGTATCTCTGCAGCCCTTCATTCCACCTCCTGTAACAAAACAAGCCTACAACCAGTCATCCTTTCCCTTTTTTTCTTTCCCTCCATCAGTTCGCTGTCGTGTTTTCCTTTCTTTCCCGGCACTTCATTCTCCTTGTCGTTCTCCTTCTGTTTTCCTCCATCCATCACTATCAGCGCCTGTTTCCGTGTCTCCCACCGTCTCCACCTTATCAGCGTGTCCTCTCTGTGCTCCTCGCAGCTCTTCCCCGTGTTTCCCTCCTTCACCCTTCCTCCTTCTTCGACACGTTTTTCCTTTTTTTTCCCCTTCTCCTGCGTCCTCCCTCGCCGTGTCTGCGAGGGCAGCGAGTGGTCAGGCCTGCCTGCAGGCATCAACAGCACAGGGCCGCTGCCTCGGGCTGTGTGTGTGTGCGCGTGCGTGCGTGCGTGTGTGTGCGTGTGTGTGTGTGTGTGTGGCGGCTTGGCACGATGCCCAGAACCACCTCCTGTGGTGAAACTCACTCCTTTTCTTCTCGGCAGTCTGGACCGCTGCCCAGACTGACCCTCGCAAACACGCACACACATACTGTATACAGACTGGCAAACATGTTCACAGATAGGCCGACTGGCACGCAGATGTGGGCCATTAATAAACCCTGTGACAAGCAAACACGCATTTATTGAATAGACGACAAGCTTGGAATTGACTTATCTTTTTGAACCGCGTCAGCGACTGACGTGCGGAGGAGAAAGGCCTCCTCAGAGGTCCGCTGTGTCGCTGGTTCAGATAAGCGTCTGCAGAGTGAGCATCAGCGTCGAGTGAGAGAGTTCATGTTCTCCGTGGCAGGATTTCAGCTCTCTATTAGCATCTCTATGCATGCATGTAAATATTCAGCGAGCCGATAGTGTGTTTGTTGGGAGTTTCCTTGGCAGCCAGCGTGTGAGTGAGTGAGTGAGCGTGTGTGTGTGTGTGTGCGTGTGTGTGAGTGTGTATGTGTGTGTGTGTGTCCCATTCTGTAAGCTGATATGTGTATCGTTTAGGATGTTTCTATTAGATTAAGCTGTTTGCACAAGATGCAGTTATTCAACAGAATAAAGGAAAATTCCCTCCTGGGCTGAAAAACATCCGATGCCCAGAGGTTCCCAGGTGGTACTTTGCACTTTGGCGAGACTTTTAGCCCTGAACGTGGGCATTCACATTTGCATTTTCCTCTTTTGGTTTTTTTAGCACTTCCTTTCTTTGTTTGCATAAAGCGAAGGTGCCACAATTATTCAAAACGTTGGAAATCACCAAGTCGAACCTCCCCAGAGGGAATTGGGAAGAAACCCAACAAGCTAATTTGACTACCAACATCAAAACTTCCTTGATTTGCTTTGATTTCACGGAAATCATAAAAAAGTCAAAAGATTCCCGGCGGTATTTCTGACTGAAAGGCGTGATGCATATCTGATTGTAGTCTCTGATTTACTGTCGTCGTCCTGCAGGTGCTGTGTGTAATTCTGAACATTTTACAGTGACATCATGGTTTGTTGTCGTCGTAGAGCGTGTGGATTTGTGGTTTCGAGGCGAATGCTGTAAAGACACCATTTGGCAGTTTGGGGTCTTTTCCCCCTGATCCATTGATGAGGTGACCTCATTTATTCACTGAAATATTCCACGCATTCATTTTATGCCTCTTAAAGAGGAGCTAATTGCTACCAGGTGGCTCAGGAAGCCGACAGAAGCTGATGGAGACATTATGTCATCGCGAGAAACGCCGGCGACTTCGACGTTCCACTGCAGGTTATTTCGCAGTCTTGCAAAATATTCAAACTTTCCAACATTTCCAACAAGACCCCCCAAAAAAGCAAAGATTTTCAGTTGATTCCTCCTATTATAAAAGCTTCTCTGTTCATCCTCACGCTAAATCGCCTTGAAAACCTTCGGACGTGACACGTTGTGATGCGAAACCGTAAATGTTTTTCGCAGCGTTAACACGTGTCAGCGAGGATATTTTCCCCTTTAACATGATCGTTAACAGGAGCCGTCGATGCAGCGGCGTCCTTGGGGCCGGAATTCTCCGCGGGGGGGTTTGTGTTTTATCAGACCTCTGGCACATCTCGCGCGGCCGTGTCACTCTTTCCGTGTCGCGGCGCTGGTGTTTCTGAGTCTCAGATTTGAAATGTGGTGTTTTGAGGTTGTTTTTTTTTTGTTGTTTTTCTTGCCGTCTGCTGCGGTCTTGGTGTCACTTTCTCTCTTTGTTTTTTCTTTTCCCCTCACGTCCTCCGATCTTCCTTCGGAAACCTTTTAGGGGTTGTTTTTTCCCCCTTTTATTTTGAAGGAGCTTAAACTCATTTAGGCATGTCCATAGATAAATACAGAGATGGACAGATAGACGGAGAGTCACCGCAGCTTGTCCCAGATCCTTTCCCCAGATGTAACGGGGATGCAGGCCAGCGTCGGGGCGGGCTACCGGCGGCCCCCGGCCTCCCCGCTCCCTGACACTTGGATGCCAGCTCCTCTCTGTGGTTTCAGCCAGTGAGCTCACCCCCCGTTTGAAAATAACATCAGTGACATCAGCGTTTTTGGCCCATCGCGGCTCCCACCCAGCGAGGAGTCGGAGGTAACCCGCAGTGAAGAGGCTAAAAATGAACGGAAAGGGGGGGGGGGGGGGGACAGGAAAGAAGAAAAGCAATAAGGCTCCGTGTCTGTGGGGAAAGAGGAGGAGGTGCCAGATTGAGTGCAGACGACGAGATACAAACACCTTCGAAAATGTCTCCGAGCGTCAACGTTTAACATGGTTTTGTTGGCGGATTAGCGAGGCTCTAAATTCTCCCTCGTTTGCCTTTTCTTTTTTTTTTTTTATTTCTGGGGGTCATCAGCTGACGCAGCAGCTGCCGTTCATGACTGTGTCTGACGCTGATCTTCTGACCCCCGAACACTGACCCCTGTTAAAACCCACTGACCTCCCCCATTCCAGCCGCACACTTTCGATTAGATGACCAGTAAAACCCCCTTTCAGACCACCTGACACACATTTACGAGGATAGAGAGCACATGCGGCGCAAGAAAGGACGTCGGACCGCCTCGGCTTCGCCTTTGTGTGGACGCTTTGTGCGTTTGGGGCAATAAAATTGGAACAAATGTCAAAGTGTTCATGTGAAATGTAATAACATTGACACTTTTGCATTCGAGCTGCCTCTGTTTGGAGGAAGAGAAAGGAAATGGAAATTTCTGATTGTGTTACTGGATTTACAGTCAAAAAAAGGGGAGGATGTCAGAATCTGATGGAGGGTTTTTGTGTTATTTGTGATTTGAAACGCTCGCCCCACAGTCACAACCTCACTTAATTAACCTTGAGAGGGTTAATGTCACCCTCTGCTCCCGGTGATGTCATGTTCAGGGACATGGCTCCAGGAGGCCTCGGGAGGGATTCGTGCGTGTGTGTCAGTCTGTGTGTGTGTGTGTGTGTGTGTGTGTGTGTGTGTGTGTGTGTGTGTGTGTGTGTGTGTGTGTGTGTGTG
>JASSRZ010000060.1:2512964-2535458 GCA_032164315.1 Malacoctenus gilli
TGTGTGTGTGTGTGTGTGTGTGTGTGTGTGTGTGTGTGTGTGTGTGTGTGTGTGTGTGTGTGTGTGTGTCCTGCATTTCTTCCCCTTTGTGCATCGGCGGGCGAGAGTTTTTCTCCTTAATATTTGCAGAACCGGCAGACGCCTGGAAATGTTTTTGTCTTTCGGTGTTTGTCCGCGTGCGAGTCCACTTGTGTGCGCGGTCACGTTGAGAAAGAGAGCGAGCGCGTGGGCGTCAAAGAGGCAAAGGTCAAGGTTTGAGAGGTTCACTTGGCTGCAGCTCGTTACCTCTGAGCCCCGACCAGCCCCACGTTGGTGGTAGCAACGTGAAGCTCCCAACACTGTCTGCAGCAGAAGAAAGCAGAAATATTCAATACATCACGTTACACGAGTTCACCAAGAAATCGGAGAGCAAAACTGCACGTTTATTAGCTAATTAATCATGCGAGTTCATTCCTATCTTTCACGTTATTAAAACAATTCATTAGAGATGTCCGCGAGGAACCAAAACACATTTGTGCTCAGGTTCGGGGCCGAGCAAAGTACTTTGTACCCGCTAATAACTGTCCATCAATCTTACTGTCACGATATAATACAGCCTGTCACTCGCCTCTTGTTAAAAAAACATTAGCATTCTGCATCGTAACATTATCGGGCTGCTTCTGCTACGAGCCTTCACCACGTTTTGGCTGTAGGAGCTTTAACTGGCGAGGGCGGGAGGCCAAACTAAACGAGTTATGCTCTTAGTTTACTGAATGTGAAGATCCCAGGAGGGTGTTTTTTCTGCAGAGTGGAGGGCTATACTTTTGTTGGAAGGATCCATTGTTATGACATTTTTGACTCTGTTCCTGATTAGTCTCCTAAGGGTTTGAATTTTGGAGAAGTTTCTGCTCCTTTTTACATCTCGGTGCAAAGCTGTTTCTGAGAACGCTGGCTTTTGGCCCGGCTCACCGCGATACCAAACCTTTAGGCCGAGAAGATGGTGTTTCAACCACATCCCGACAACAAACAGAATAACTTGTGTGGAGGTCAAGCGTATTCTTGCGCCGCGCGCTCGCTATAGCCTCCATAAATTACAGTTGGTGCTCGTGCGAAGGAGAGAGAAGGGGGTCAGGAGGGAGGCTTGTTTTTCGGGGCTGCATGCATCGACTCAGATTTTCCGAAGTGGAACGTAGATGTCACTCACGGCAACACGTGTCCGATGAAAGGCTCTGCAATTGAAAGCGACCGAGCGCAGCGTGGCTGAGTCACCGACGAGCGAATCGATGGCGAGGAAAACACAAGTATAAATCAACTCCCTATTATCAACTTGCTCTCTTCTCTGCCTGCAGGAGCTCCGAATGAACTCAAGTGCTGAATTATCCAGACGCGAGCTGATTGGCCGTCCGCTCACAGCCGGAAAAAGGTAACGGTCACGCTTTTGAGGGGGCGGGACCATCGGCTGGACATGACTTTACCAGTCCACCAGTGAAATGATGTTACAGTGTGTTTCATAAGTAGAAGAAGTCAGGAAGAATCTTGTTTTGCCCGCAACTGTGCGATTTCACTTCATTTAACCTCGTCGACATGCATCCGTGATGAAAAGTTCCCGTCTGACAGAGTCACAGGTTTTCCAGGGGACAGTTTCCAGGCATAAATAAAGGGCGTGGAGCTGCTGCGACTCCCCACAACATAATGCGTTCGACACATCTTTGGAGCTCTGCTTTTTTAATCAAACTGCAACACCCCGGGGCCGCGGCTGATTTAGGAAAGACGGCGACAAGAAACAAAGCCAAGCCGTCCCAGACCAGGGATCGTATAACTTTTTATGAAAAGACTTCCCCCTAGTGAAAACCAGAATTAAATCTGCCCACTTTCAGGCCTCCACAGGACCGTTTGAAAAGTGCAACGCTCGCAAGGCTGACATGTCTCCTCAGGTGACAGTGGAAACTTTACGGAGTATTTATCCCATCACTTTAAAAAAACATGTTTTTTAGCTGAACAGTTTTGAATTTTTCTTATGTAACCCTCATTTTTCTTAAACAACGAGTTGTCTAACCTTAACTTTCTTACCATTGGACTAGTATGCGTTTAGGTCTCCAGAAGTATAGCAAACTGAGGTCAACCACACACACACACACAGTCTGTAGATTGATTGTGCTTCATTATAAATCAGGGTTGCTATCAGTTATCAGACAAACAGCGGATCATAAAAGCCTTCATTAAAGCCACAAGCCTCGGATTGTGTTTCTGCAGGCTGACGCTGTAAGTCAGTCGGATCACGTTGCCTGTTTGGTGTGTGTGTGTGTGTATGTGTGTGTTTTTTCTTTTAACTCAATGTCATACACAGGCTGTGTCAGAGCTGCCAGATAGCGTGCTTGTGAAGTTCTCACCCCACACATGTGAACTCACGCCTCCGATCCGACTCTCTTTCGGGAGCGAACGCTCGCCAAACCGGGCGCGCTGGCTCCCCTGACGGTCTGCAAACCGCTCTCCCTGTCATTTGGTCGTAGCAGCAGTCCGGCTCTCTGATGTCTGATTGTAACGACGGTCGTTTGATAAAAGTGGGAGGCCTTGAATAGAGCGGGGGGGGGGGGTGAAGGCAGCCCCCTCCTCTCGGACTCGCCGTCCTTTCCGTTCGTCAAACTGTCTGCCCTTGTCCGCCCCTTGGGTTTTCCCGTGTGGCCCGGGAGAGAGAAAGACAGATGGACGTAACGGGCGGATGGACGGACGCGGGACGCCCTTCTCCTGCTGTGAACTCAGACTCACACGAGCCAGACTTGATTAATCCGTTGGGGGGGGGTTCACCCGTGTGACGTCCTCTGGGGGGAACGCGATCGTGATGCTCCGGCTCCAAAAAGACGCTTTGTTTACTGCGGTAAATTGAGTGGTGCGGCGAGCCAGGTCCCGATTTCCTGTCTCCGTTTGGCACCGCGCCCGAATCCCTTCACGTCAGCATTTCTTCAGCTCACCAGGCGTCACATCTGACCCAGTGTCTCTCGACCCACCTTTCCCCGCCCGTCGCCGCTCCTCCCCTCGGCTCACTCCAGGAAGTTTCGCCGCCGTCCGTCTCTGTCGAAACGACTTTGAGTCGAATCGCCGCTAATCAGGAAACTCCGACTGCACTTCCTTAATTGGTTCCCTCTCTCTTGTCTTGTTTCCACTCCTCAGCTCATCAGATAGCGGCCGTTTCCTTCTTGTATATCCCCCCTATTTTAAAATAAGAGCTGGTCGTGCTTCCGCTTAGCGTGATAAGTCGGAGGGGAGGCTCGCTCGGACGGCGGAGCAGATCTGGTTAATTTCACAATTTGGGCTTAGCACTCTGAGGCCGAGACAACACAGATGGGATGATGAATCAGTGAGAGTCGATTCCACGCGGGGACGGAGATTTTCTTTTCCTTCTGTCTCCATCTTTCTTTCATTTCAAGCCATCAGCTTAGGCAGTCAAGTGAGTGGATTTATGGACCTGAGGCTTACGGCTTAGTCATGATTGCTTGAATTGGCTCTGCCTCCTTTCTAAATGAATGGAGGGTGTGTTTTTTTCACCCCTAATGAGAGAACGGGACGCCGAGGAACGATGGAGATGATGAGGGGGGAAATTAGGAGAGAAGCGATAGAAACAGAGAAGAAAGGTGGAAACGGTAAAAAAGAACCACGCGAAGGTCAAACTCAGTTCAGATCAGCAGCGGTCAAATTTCCTTCGAATATAAAGTGAACGCGTTGCTTTTTTCGGTCTCACTTTATTTCTCAACAAAATGCATTTGTGCAGCGTCCATTTTTTTTTGTTTTACGGTGTTCAGCTGTAAAACATTTGAGGAAACTTTATGCTTCCCCCGTTCAGCTCAGAGTGTAACTGGAGGTTCTCCGCCGACTATAAAAAAAAAAGAGGGAAAGGAAAAATGGTTGAGGGCAGGATGAGGTCCTCGTCTGTGCGTCTTCATCGTGCGGGCCGGAGGCCAGGCGCACTCTCATGCAAAACCTCATCTCTGCAACTCTTTCCTTTTCCTTTTCCCTTTCTTTTTTTCAAGCCTCCATCTTTCTTTTCTGGCAGAACAATGAGGCTCCCTAAAAATGAAATAGGCATCTGTAAAGAAGGACTTTATGGAGTCAGACAGAAGGAGATCGTCCAGCTTAGCAAAGAGGGACTGAAAACAGAAGAAGACCACAGCTTGCCAGAGTCGAAAACATGTTTAAGTAAGGTGAAAATGTGCTCTTTTATCTCCTAACCATTAAAACCATGTTTAATTACTCAGCTTTGAATCTTTAACTGCTACAAATGAAAAGCATTCTGGGTGCCAGATATTTGTTCCCTGTGGTTTCGAATAGAAAAGTGATCCTTTCAAAATAAAGTCCACAAAGAGACCAGGCACATGCAAGGTGTGGACCTGATTAGAAACCACATGTTTGTCTGGAGTTGTTTGGATCCTCCAAGTGTCTTTTCAAAAAGGATTAAACATTGTTATTTGAATAATCACAGTATATTGTATCATATTTTGAATTTTATTGAGGTGGAATGAAGAGGATTTGCTGCTTCTTTGTGGGTTTCAATGTAAAAGCTGACAAAAGTATTTCAACGATCCTGATGTGATTTTCCATATTATGAGCACCTCCTTTCAGGGCTAATAAAACCTGCCTTTTAGCACCTTTAATGTTCACCAATCGATCTGTTCTTTTACCTCTGTTTAATCCATCACAAAAACCAAAGTACAAACGACCGTTCCAGCTTTTAGCAGAAAAGAAAATAGGCATATTTTCCAACATGTTGAATAATTTCCTATCATCCTCAGCCCAAATTTCCAAGTCGAAGAGCTAAACTTGTGGTTTAAGATAGTTTATTTTCAAAAATCAAGGCTCACTCAAACATAGCAACAATTCTGCCTTCTATTTCTTTTGTGTTTGTCTTTTTCGATTCATCCAACAACCAGTTTTTTTCCGTACCAAACAGCCACGGGGCAGATCACACACACAACAACAAACGAAAGCGTCGACTTGCCGTCAGTGTGGTCTCCGAAGCCCTCGTTTCTTTCTTTTGAAGTTGGAAAAACTCCCACCAGAAGTCACTTGTTAGGTGAAAAAGCGATGCCAAACAGATTTAAATGAAGGCTGCGGAGACAACAGCGCACACGAGGGGGGGGGGGGGGGGGGACCTACATGAAGGTTTATGGCTTCCCAACCCCTCCCAGATAAACAAAAATGGCCTGACCTGTTTGTTGTGGGGTTTGTTATAACACGCACAGGCTTTTGGAAACAGGGCTCTGGTTGGAGGAGGAGTGGAGGCAAACAGAAAGGCTAATAAAGCCTGTGCCACATTTCCGAGCATGATCAGTCTAAATAATAGCCTCCCTTGTACTTTTGACTGGGGTTTGGGGTGGAGGGTGGTCATGGGACTCCCCAATGTGATGGCAAGTCACTAATCTGCCCTGTATGGCCCATTCACATGTGTTCACACAATTGTTTCCATGCTCTGAACAGGGACAGCTATGTTACCTGAGGGCGTTGTAAATTTGCACTCAATAAATGCTGAATTCGTGCACAAATGTGGCATTTTCCCCCTTTTAAAGTTTAATGATTTTGTAACTTATTATTCAGTGTAGCTGGGCAAGTGTCACAATGATGCTTTTCACTTTTATTTAAGCTGGCGACCTGCCGTGCTTGTACCAAGCCGTCACGCAGTGTGGGATCAGCTGCACCCTCTGCAACCCTCTCATGGAAAAGCCACATCGAAGACTATTCTACACATTTGATTGTTAACTAGGCGTATAAACATCATTTCAGAAGATTATACTAACGTTGGAAGAAAAAATAAACTTTTTCGCACCAAAGTCAAAGAGCACACAGAGCAGTGGCTTATTGTACCCCTTTCTTTTTTGAAAGTATATGAATATTATGTGAAGGTAATTACTAGCATCTGTTAAAGCTGAAAACTGCAGAGAAGCCAAAAGGAGACAGGATGCGAGCTACAAAGTGAGTGCGAGCATGGGAAAACTGAGGATTTCCTCGCCACCAGCGGTTTTTCCCCCTCGAAACTGATCGGTGCTGTAATTTATTACCCGGTAAACACGTGGGAATAGTATTTCAGCGCCACAAGATAAACAACTACTCCGCTGCGCTCAAGTCTCGCGATAGGGGACGCTCCCTCTGTGCTCGCCTATTGTGAGAGTTTTCCAAGCCTCGCGCGATCTTGGAAGTTTCCCACGCCTGTTGTTGTGGCGTCTGCCCTTTTCGCTCTCTCTCTCTCTCTCTCTCTCTCTCTCTCTCTCTCTCGCTCTCTCTCTCGCTCTCTCCCCTCCCTCTCCCTGTAGCTGTTACCCGCCGCCTCCCCTTTTTTTTCTCTCTCTCTGTCTTCCTCACCCACCCCCTTTCTCTCCGTCTCCCTCGTCCCTACACCTCCAGTCTGCTTCTGTTGTCTCGGCGGATTGTTGGGCTGTTGGGGAGAGAAAGGATATCGCGAGTATTGGAGTTTTGGTGAGAGTTTGTGGAAGATGGCGCCTGTTGTGACAGGGTGAGTCTGAGATTCGGGGCTGTGCGGTGGGGGAGTGGAGTTGGGGAGATCTTAAGTTATTGCATGTTATATCTTGATTTTAACACATGTGGTTGAAGCGTGGCTACATCGCAGGGCTCGGGCGACTGGTGTACTCCACATAAGTCGCTTCTTTGTGTGTGTTTGCGTGCGAAGCGTGTGTGTGTGTTTTCCCCCTCTTGGCTAGTGAACGTTACTTGCCCGAGCTGACTGTTGCTGCAGTGTTTGGCGAGCTAGCCCCAGCTAAAAGCCGATACTTCACCCCCGGTGGTCTCCTCTCCCAGACAACGGCGAGCTGTTAGCTGGCAGGCTAAGCAGCCGAGCTCAACACAAACACAAAACCACGTTTCGGGGAGCGATTTGAAGTGGGGAAGGAGGGAGGAGGGGGACACGCCGACCGCTTTCCCCTCACCCCCGTCTGGCTCCAGCACTCGTGCGGGTTCCCAGACCCGCATTTGTTTTCGAAACGTGCTCCCCCGGTTAGCCGGCCAGCACGCTTCGCGAACTGGCTTCACTTCTAACCGTTGCTAGCTGTCCGATAATGGACGTCAGGCTACCGTTGTTTGACTGAAACACGTTGCGGCTTTGTAACCAATATGTCTCATTGGCAGTGCTTTTAAAGCCGTGACTGCATTTGTGGTGTAGTTTTCGCTGTGCGAGGCGTGCGGGTTGTAAATATTTAAGCTCGGAGCCACCACACGCAGCGAATAGCGTGTACTTTTATGACTCCAGCTGCCTGCGAGCAGCGCAGGGGAAATACTGTTTACTCCACAAACAGCAATCTGGAGCTTTAAACTAATTTCTTAGACGGTCTGTTGATGATGAGTGCACCTGAGGACGGAATATACCCTAAACACCCACAGCCATGTGTCTTTAACCCTCTCACCACTGACAGTGACACAGTTTTTTCGTTTTATACACACATACTGTCTTATTTTGTCCCCGTGCTTGTTTACCTCGCTTTGATTCCTGAAAATATGTCAATTAACAATCATGTTGTGCAGTGTGTATGTCATGCTGTGGATGTTACGTTACAAACATGACAATGTTGCAGTATTTTCCTTTAAAAGCACTGGCGCAGTCTAGTAAACTTGGCATTCATCTCATTATTAGAATATAAACTGTATATATTTAGTGTTTAATGTGGGAAAATGCTTGTTTTTTAGTGGTTTGAAATGAATGTTTTTGCACTTTATGACAGGAATTCCCTGTCAATATTGTAAAAAAAAAAAAGTAACCCAGTTTAATAAATAAATGAGAAATGCACGTTTTGTCCTTATTGAATAAGCTGATCATAAAAGGAAAAAAGTGCAGATTTTGAGCAGATGACATATCTTTGTATTTGAAAGGACGCCTCTTGTTTTTAATTCATTGGAGAAAATAAACATTTATGGTAGCTGTGATTTTCTTTCCCTGTGTGCTGCGCAAAATGACTGTGGAGCAGACGTTATTTCACCAGTACTCCTAATCCATGCTTTTCCTCGTATTGCATTGGGCTGAGGCTAAGTGACAGTCTGATAGGTGGGGTCCACATGGGACAGGTTCCCTGTCTGTCACAGGACTAATAGAGACAGACAGACAATCACTCACTCGGACATTCACGGCTGGGGACAATTGAGAAAGCTGGCGAAACATTTCACTCCTCGTGTTTCAGCTATTTTACAAACACGAATCTTGTTAACAAGCACCTGCAGCCATGTGTCCTTCAGTGTTATCGTAGTGGAAAGAAAAATGACGATAGGAATGTCCAACCCATGCCATTGATGTGGTCTTTCTTGTACAAGCCCAGCGTAATGACGGTGACTTTTGAAGCGGACAAGAATGTAAAGTCTCCTTCCCAAATGGGCTCTAAATATGAGATAAGCAGCTCCCCCGAATACCAAATCATAGGACACTTTTTGTGTGGGTCATTTTGAATGTTTTTTTTATCTCTGAGATTGTCTCATTTCCCCTGTTTAAAAGAGTCCATTATACTTAGTGTTCCTTCAGTAATTGCTGCTTGATGGTACATCTCATGCATCTTGAGTCAGCCGAGGATTTTAATGGGAAAATCGTCTTGTACGTTTCCCAACTGTCCAGTGAGTTCATAGACTGTAGAGAATGGATAGCGTTGTGTCTTCTTATTTATTGTGAGTTATTACTCATGAGTGATGTGGCCTTATTATTCAACATAGGTTATAGCCTGGACCCAGCGCTGCGTTCAGATGTCACTTTTCTGCAGCAGAGTGAACCTCGGTTCATATTACTTGCTTGCACATTAGCAGGCACAGACACAAACCTTTTTTTTTTTTTTACACTGTCGAGGCAATAATCCCCACAGACAGCTCAGTGGGTGACAGACATTTGCAGGGCTTGTTGGAGATGTGTGTATGTGTGTGTGCGTGCTAGTAGGAGAAGGGGAGGGAGGGTGGTTTTGCCATGCATGTTCATTTGGGGCTTTCCAGCAGACCTGAACTGATTTCAGTTGGGGGGGAGTGTCGTGGGAGGGAGGGAGGGAGGAGGAGGAGGAGGCGGCGGAGGGAGGGAGCGAGCAAGAGGGCAGGCGGGTCAGGTCTGGGTGGCTGGCCACCTGTCCAGATGATATCTGCGGATTCGTGTGGGTTTGGCCGTGTGTTTTTCTGCAACAGGGGCGAGCGAGTGGGGGTCAGTGTGGGTGAGAGGGAGAGAGAAGGGTGGGGGGGGGGTTTAACAGAAAATTAAAGTGCCATAAGGGTCTTTTTTAGACCTTGTTCACAGTAACGGTTGGAGGCATCAGAGAGCCTAAACACAGCCTGGTGCCCCCACACACTGCGTGTATGGTTCTAGCTTTACACAGGGAGGGGCTCCAAAACCACGGGCTTGTTAATGGTATTATGTCTCCTGCAGAATATTCCAGAAAGGCTGCAGTTCAGGGTTAATCGTGACAAGACTTTATTCTTGTTTTTTGCTGCATTAAATGTCTATTATATCTTTTTTCAACCACATATTAATTTGTAATGGAAAGCAATTTGCCATCAAACAAACGATCATTACTGGTGTGTTTTGTCTCTGCTCACCATTGCTTGTTTGATACTGAATTTGCAGATTGTAGGTACTAATTAATCTTAACAATTGGCAGTCAATGTCAGCTTTTATGCCTTTAGGCGCGAGGCTTATTCGACTCGGTGTTGGGCTGCAGTCTTTGCCAAAGAGCTGCGGCCTTGTAGTTCTGTACCAAATCTCTATTCCAGGTATCAAACACTGGCTCCCGGTGGGCTCGAGAGGTGCAGGAGAGTTTGTCGTGCTCTCCTCCACAAAAGAGGGGAGCTTTAGTGGGACTGAATTCATGTCAGCTGCAGCGTGTTCAATTATCAATATCAAAGTGGCTTTGCCATGGGAATATTGTCTTGCATCTCACGACTCTCCACTTTTATATGAACTTGGCAGCAGCTGGAAAACAACCCATACTTTGTATTTCAATGTGTTGCTTTTCTGGGGGATAATTTTCTCAAGTTGCGACATAATTACGAGTCAAATGTTTGTGATATAATCTTGGAAACACTTTAACTTGAGTGCCAGTGGAGGTATTATTATCAGTAAATGTGCCATCCACGGTGACACTACTGACCTACATTTGAGAAAGGCGTCTACAGGGGACAGGCCTTTATTGCCATTCAAACTGGACTCTTCTTCAGCTGAATCAAACAGTATACATTGTAAAACCATCGTTACCACTCATAAAATCAGCAGATTAACAAATACCATCTCTTACAAATGAATTAAAAGCACACCTTGTAGGTGCTCCACTTTAGCAATGACAAAAGTGGAAGGTTGAAGCCTTTATTTGCCTTTGTTTCAAGCCTCTTTTCTGTTTGGTGTTTGGATTCACTCTTGTGTTTACCCTTGTTACAATACCTTCCAGGAACTATGACAAAGAAACAAGAGCAGCTGTCTATTTTAAACATGCAGCCACTCCTCAGTTAGAGACGAGCGTTTTTCATGAAACTCTGCTTTTATTTCAGGTTTTACAGTATTTTTTCCTTTTTTGAGAGTGAAGAATGTAAACAAACTTGCTTTGAAAAAAGAAATTTTGTTTGCTGTTGGGAAGGTTTTGCCTCAATAAAAATAAACAGTTTGATAACATTCCTCAAAATACAAGAAAACTAGTACTCATCAGTGACCTTTAAAATACTGACTTAGTTACATTTCGAGTGTTTGATTTTGTTGAAATATTGCCAAATTAGTATAACAAGTGCTGATTATTTTGACACGAGTACACCTTGTTACTTTCAAGGTTGAGTCAGATCATGTGCCACAGTGATATAAATATTCTCCCATAGTTCCAACACACGTTTTGAGGTTTCTGACAAAAATGTAAAACCTGTGGATCAAATTTCTTCAAAGTTGTTGCGAGCCCAAAAAAGAGAAATAAATGGGATTGGTTTCTGTCTTTTTTTTTTCTTTTTTTTTCGGCTTCCAGGCCACAGAAACCGGTTGCGATAGCTAAAAGAGTAGCAGTGTTCACCTGGGATGATAAAAGCATGAATCACTTATTTCAACACTGCTCTGCCTTTGCTGTGCCCCTGGGGGACGGGATTCCATTTAGGCCCCCCCACCCCCCACCCGTCCCTCTGCCAGGAAAAAAAAAAAAAACGATGGAGTCTCTGAGGCCAAAAGCCAAACATCTCCGCACTGTGTAACGATACGACTGCGTCTTTTTCCCCTCGACGCAGAGTTGTGTTTGATAGTGTGGCTGCACGCGGTTTGAGCTCAGGGGCTGCGTTGATCTAATCGATGTGTGTGTGTGTGTGTGTGTGTGCGCATGTGGAGGGAAAAGGCGAGTGTACCTAGACATAAAAGTTGATCCGTGTGTGTGTGTGTGTGTGTGTGTGTGTGTGTGTGTGCGCGCGCGCATCCATTCCCTCGGGTCCTCTACTCTTCCCCGCTTCCTTTTATAAAAGGAGAGATTCAGAGAGAGCAGCAGATGTCGAAGCGCTGACCTTTATGGTGGCAAAGGCTCAGGCTAGAGTTAAAAGACATGCCGACCCACCCCAGCCCCCGCTCAAAGAGGCAGCCTCGAGTCCACCAGCTCTTACACACACACACACACACACGCATTTGCTAGCTGGATAGGTTAACGATGGAGATGATACAAGCTACCTGATCTGCGTGTCACTTCGGTATCCTGCAGCCTCCAAAGCTGCCCTCGACCCACCCAGAGCTGTGAAAATCTTCAAAGTGTGTGGCATGTGGGGTGGGAGGGGGGTCACAAGCTAAGGGAAGGGGGCTGTACACAAGTCACAGGCAAAGCACCAAAGCAAATGTGGTGCTGCCAGACATCTTTAGGGGGATTTATTCTCGTGCGCGTACAGTAGCCTATTGTTTTGGGAGTTCATGCATATCCATTACCTCACATGATTGAAATATCCCCCGGAGCCTATAGTTTCATTCAGGGTTCAGATTCAACTTGTTTGGTGGAGTGACGACGGGCCTCCGTAAGCACCACACGCCCTGCTTGACTCAGTGTCTTCGCTCTCTTGTTTCCCCCCTCGAACAGGCTGCCTGCGCCTCTGTCTCCGTCTCACTCTCGCTCTCAGAGGAACAACCACAGGAGACACCCAAGGGGATAGAAATGCACATTTTTGCGTAATTTGGCTTGGATGGCCGCCAGCTTTGCACTCCTCCGTCTTGGTCCCCAGCCACCTGCTCAAGTGTGCAAAAACCAGATATACCAACATGCACTGCAAAAAAATTACAGCACAAGCTTGAGTAATGAATGTAATGCTAAAATTTCGGTTCAAGCATAATGCAAATTGGATGACTACTAATCCCAGGAATGCATGAATTGATGTGTTTTAACCTCGCGGATGCAATGTTCTAGTTGGATATGCTGGCTTGGACCTGGATTCGTCACCACTTGCCGACCGGCATGACCTCATGTCTTCTGTGTTACTTTTCAGCGGGTGCACTTGTGCTTTTCTTCCTCTCATTCAGACCACAGGGGCTCCCTTCATTGATCATGCTCGCAAGTGACTGCGTCGCTTCGAGGTGCGAGGTCATAGGGAGCCAAAGCTCAGGGTCTGATAACAGACTTGGATTTCCCAAACCAAACCACAACAAGGAAGGCCATTTGTTTACTCGTGCGAGGCTTGGATCGTATGAGTGTGAGCTCATTCCAGAAATCTCGCCGCTGTTCGCTTCGACGAGGATGGAACGGAACATTCTGATGTAAATCCGAAGCCAGCGTGGTTTCGAAAACAGCCGTGGCGTCATGTTCGATGGAGGCCCGAGTCCTTCTCCGTGTTGTTGTTGGCATCGGCCTCGCTGCTTAGCTAAGACAGGCGAGCGGACGAGGGGGGGGGGGGGGCAGACAGAAGGCTAACGAGAGGCAAAAGTGACAGGCGGTGGAAGTGCGTAGCTCTGCGCTGATTCTTGTTATGGGGCTGCTCTTTGTCTTTCTCACGTTGACTCTCCAGGAGAATTTCCTCAGACCCAGAGTTTGCCTTTTCCCTTCCTCTGTTCCTTTGCTGTTTGTAGTGATTACAGCCTCGCCGGGGGAACGGTACTTTCTACCGTGTCAGCACATTTTGCCCCTGCTGTCCCTTCACATTCAGGATGTTTCATTCAGAAAACATAAGCTCACTCCCCCATCTGTCTGGCTGTTTGCCTTCATGCCGCTTCAGTGAGCAAACCCGTACCTATTTCCTATGTTGGAGCAGATAAAATCAAGAGGAAACGATGTCAGACAGACACTGTGACCGTTCAGCGTTGGTCTCTGTGCGTGTTTTTCTTTGAAGAGGAATCTTCTGGCCAAAGAAAAAATCTTTATTTCGTTGTTGTGTGAACTGTGATTGCGTTTGATTTTGAGCGGTGGTTGCGAGGGCTCGGAGGTATTGTTCGCAGCGCTCTGTCTGATCTCTGCGCTCGGCCACACTGGGCTGCTTCATCCATTGAGAGGAAGGTTACAAATATACACAGGATCTCCCGTGTTGGGAAAACCCCTGTCGACGCCACCTCCCACAGCTGAAAGCAGCAACTGCCACTGTTACTGCATTAGATAAGAGGGGAGTGGCGTGTTATAACCTAGTCTGTAGTAATCCTTTCACAAACAGTTGTAGTTTTAGCCTTCGGGCCAGTTGGTGGCATCGTGCACAGACAGAGGACGGCCACAGAGCAGCATCTCGGTCCCTTTGCCTCCGGGTGAAAGGCTCATGATGGATGATTGATCCCATCAAGCCTTTGAATTGACTTGTGCTATGGTGACTGTGGACTTTTATATCCCAGCATGTCAATGCCTGAATTTACAGTCAAACCGCAAGACTAACCTTTTGAAATTTGTGTTTCAATGCATGAAATTCTTGTTTTTTTGCACCTTTTTTTGCTGTACAATGTACGTTTTATTGGAGTGGAAAAAATAGTTGTCATGCTATTGGTGTTATTGGTGGTATTATTAGTTGTAAATGGTGTAAAGTAGTGACACCAACAATAAATGTCACAAAGGAGATAGGCAGCCACACCTCCACCAGTCTGCCTGAGGGCAGCTGTGGTTACTGGCATAACTCATCACCACAAACGTGTGAATGTGAGAGTGATAGAATAATATTCTAATGTGAGCGGTTTGAGTGAACACATGCAGTACATTGAGTCACACATACACGTTTTTTTCAGCAGTATCTGTCAGATATTCCTTTGGGTTTCATAACATCCTAAACAGAGCGATTTCCTTCAATGAAGGCCAGTTTGTTTTGAGTGTTCTTTAAGCTGTTTTATTCCATCGGATTGAAAGCAAAAGAAACATGAAATCTACCGCAGAAATCACGGGCATTCATCGCTGAGCCAGTAATGGTTTTGTCACTGTTACAGTGCATGACATGCAGCGTAAATTTGTCATGGCTGTAAGCCTCGATGTCGTATCTCCGCTTCCGAGTTCCCCGGGCAAGCCTCCAGGGAGAACGCTGCTAGTATGTGCCCAGGCGAGTGACGGCGGTCCTGGGGAAACGAAAGCAACCCCCCCCCTCCTCTTTATTAAGACAGAAAGAAAGCTGTACGCAGAAAAAACTAATTGAGTTAAAGGAAAAGGAGTGGGGGTGGGGGATTGTTGGGATTCCAGGAAAGGCAAACTGTTATCTCCAAATGTTTCTTTGCATTGTCTGGTTGTTTAACTAAGGCTGCTGGAGCATTTGACTGAAGAATCCGCCTGGTGGCATTCCTGTGGCCGCTGACGTCAGGAGGTTTTGGCCTTTGCTTAGACTCACAATGAAGTAATGGACATGTGTGTCGCTTTTGGTGGAACGCTTTATTGATTGTGGCTCAGAAAACAATGCTCCCCCCCCCCCCCCTTCTTCTTCCTTTCAACGGAGGGTTGTTAATGTTGCGGTTGATCGGCTCACACTTGCGGCTGCAGTTTGATGTCGTCTTCGGTTGCAATCGCTTTGGAAGCAAAGCCTGAAGAATGCGATGTGGGCTTTCACATGAGCTCATGGAAGGAAACCGACTTGTCTTTTTCAGATGCACTGGTTTATCCTCAATAGTCACCCGCAAAGTTTATCGTCCTGCTGGGTTTATTAGAACTGGACCTCAAGTATTCCGACCTCAACCATGGCGAGTCTAATGGGGCTTTCCCACCAGCACCTACTGGCTCTACTCGGCTTACTGGTTTCCCTGCAGGAGCTGCTACCAGATACCTTTCTCGTACCTTCTCGCCCGAGGTTCAGAACGAGCCGAGTTGAGCGGAGGATGTGGTGTCAGCTCACTGATAGGCCAGGAAGTGACTCTGAAGGATCCCTCCTCGTGGCTCAAACGTCTTGAACAGTTTGATTTTTGCGCTTTTATTTCCACATACAGATGACAGGTGGCAAGGTCAGGTCGCCTACGAGAATGACCCCACCCAGTTAATGTTTGCAGGCAAAAACAGACATTTAAGCTGCGGGTCTCATACTAAATTTATTGTTCTCCTCTTTGCCCTGAAGGAAAATCTTTATCTTGTTAATTAGCGAGTTATTTTGGAGAGGTGTTTCAGAGAGGTACAAGTCGCTGGAACAACACCGACCCCCTCCTCCCCCTGACAGGACACTGAAACCAGACCAGCAGACTGGAGCTGACAAAGTCGCCGCTAAACTGCGCTCACAGACACAAGCGTGCTGCGGTCGCTCTGTTCGGTTTGGTTTGCTGAGGATCATCTCGCAGCATGTGAGCTAAAGGTCACGTCTCGCTCTCTCGCTCTCTCTCTCCCTCTTTCTCTCTCTCTCTCTCTGGATCTGCCAGGAATTCTATTTTTTCTCGTGTTGCAGCGCGGTCGGTCCTTTGGGTGGTTTTGTGGCAAGGGCAGGGCAAGACAGCGGTTAGTTTTTCCTGAGCTGATAAATGCCCTGAAACTGCGCTTGATTTTTTTGGACGCCCGCATTTTCAGAGCAGCTTTTACACCGGAGGAATAGAGTCGCGTTGCTTCGTGCAGTCGGAGCAATTACTCTGCAACTCTTTGGTTGTTTTACAAACAAAATAGCACGAAAGTGTTTAACTGTTTGACTTCTTAGCTGCTTTTTGTCATTCCTGACTGATGATTTACAAATATGTATCAGAGCTGCTATTAGAGTGATTGTGTGCTGCTTTTCCTCAGATTGTTTACTGCACGTTTGCGCTTTGAGCTCTCAGTATTGATGTTGTGCTAAACAACTGAACAACTCATTGATCGATTGAGAGAAAAAAAGACTCGATTCCTCTAATAGGCGGTTGCTTGCAATCCTTCACTGTTACCTCACAGTTAGTAATTGGTCTCTTTATGTTGCGCTGAGGCAACTGTCAAAACGAGAACTAAACGTGGGTGTTTACAGCACATACGTGCAGCGAAAGTCATTAGTGTAACTGTACACACAAGCTGCTGGGCAGGTTATGTGTTGGTTCAGCGAATATCTTACCCGCAAGGTCGCCCCAGGTGTGCGCAGCAGCTGAAGCGCCAATCTGAAAAGACGAATCGATGCATGCTGTGGTCTGAAATCTGTGAGAGGCGACCAACTTCCTACCAGGAGACCTCTGAAACTTTAAGCAGCCCGTGTAGATCGATTTCTGCTCTGAGCTTTGGGGAATGAAATACTAAATGAAAGCTTTTACTACGAATTAAGGAGAAATAACCAACTGCCTTCAGGCTGTCCTGCCTTGTGAATTGTTGGAGTAGCTTTATACTCTTGCGTCTAGTCTGCTCTCTACCCCATTAGAGGTTGAAAAGCAGCAGGTGTGGCAGAAGCAGAGGAACCAGTAAAAACAGTGATGGATGAAGTGCTCGGAAACTGTAGCTGAGGACAGACTGCACGCTAAAGTGACCACCCAAACCATAAAAGTGTAATTACTTCCTTCCTTCTTAATGTACCTTTCAACCTTGTCTCAGGACTTTTCAGCCTGAGTATTCGGCTCAAGGCAGCGAGCCAGTGATTTTCTTGCTAAAGTGAATGTTTTTTTTTCATACATAATGTCAGTAAAGCAGCGGGAAAGATTGATTGTAATTTTCAAGGTCTGATGCGACTCTTTAGCTGCTTTGTTCTGCTCAACCGCAAGGTCAGTCTCTCCTTTTTAAGTGTGTCTGGAAAGCTGCAACCAGATAACAAATCAGTCAACAAAAAACTTGGCAAAATTTTACAGATACTCGATGTTTCAGTTTCAGACATTTATCGTGAACCGTTTTCTTTTTTGCACTCTGTAGCAAGAAGTATATCTCACTTTATCAGTCAGAAAAACCTCAATAGTCATTGAAACAGTGGTGGAAATTGATCTTTGAAGGTTTTAAGCAAAGAAAAACGATTGAAACAGCTCGTATATTGCCTTAAGGTTCGATCCTTGCAGCAGCAGCGTCGGTGGTTGACTTCATCTTTCGTCAGATCCGCTACCTGCTCCCTCACCGCGCGCCGCGGCTCGAGCCGCAGCAGAGCTGCCGTGGTGGATCTCAACTCCTCACAATGCTTCCAACCCCCCCCTCGGGTTCCCTCTCGTTCCAGCAGTGAGTCATCAACTCGGCGGAGGATGAGAAGGGGGGGGGCGAAGGGAGCGGGAAAGGGTGGTTCACTCAGGGTTCACGTCTCCCTCGCCTCGCCTCGTCCCCGCTCTTCTCGTCTCTGACAGTTTCCCCCGAGCACATGACCCGTCTCAACCCCAAACCCCAGGCTTTCTACGCACTTCTTGGGCTATATCACACTTGTCACTTCGCTGCACCCCCCCTCCTCCTCCCCTCCCAGACCGTGAACGTCTAATTTTGTGAGCTCTCGATGGTGTGCGTCTTTGCCCGGAATCTTTTGTCCCGCATGACTTCATCCTCCTCGTTTTTCACGCCGTTAATTTGGCGATCTGGGAGCTTTTTTGTTTGCTTCAACCTAAATCTGCTGTTGTGGTTTTATAGTGACCTGATTGTATCCACGCTCAGCCCGACAGCGACTTTCACTTCTATTTCTGTGTGCGCATAGACATGCTTCAACTGCCTCCCCACAAGATTGGACAATAAAACGCATGTTGAAATGATCACTCTTAATCGAGAGATTGTGCAAGAAAGAGCGCAGCCTTATTTGTAACCCGAACATCTGTTCAGCACTGTTGTTTTTCTCCGACGTGGCAGTGGTAACAATATTCTTACTTTTACTAGTCACTAAAATAGGAAACGTCATCGAAAGATGTTTGTTTCTGGCCTCAGACGGAGATAAACACATTTCAGTTGTAATTTTTTCCCTCGCACATTCACCCGAAAAGCGTTTTTGGTTATATTTGGTGTTTGACTTCACTGCCTGAGGTTTGACAATGCTACGCAGCTCTTTGCTTTTGTTTCCTGTTCTATCTTTCTGCCCTAAAAATGGAGCGCGGCTCCAAACTTTTGCTTGAAAATGCTTCGGGGATTCGATGAGGGTGGTTGTTCGGCAGCTACAGTTTCCCTCCAGCTCCGCCGGGGCCGACAGGAGTGATGTAACCTCGTGCGCGGTGGATACTACATTCCCCATTGAATTCCCTAAACTGTGGCAAATCGGGTTGATGATCTCTTTGTGGATCCGCTGCGTCTGGTCAGGAGTACCGGCCTCGATTTAGGACTCGTGTTATCTGAGGACTGAATGGAGGCAGGTGGCAGGCAAGAGAAAGGAGCCCGGAGCCGGCCGATTCACAAAAGGAGACTTCATTAAACATAGAACACGCTTTGGAGGATTGTGTCTGTGTGTGTACATGTGAGTGCAGGTTGGACAGCACACACTGGAAATTTCATTACTTTGTTTTCAGTACATATAATACGTGTAAGAGTATGTATCACCCGGTATGTTCCAGCCTCTTCGCCAGATTACACTCGTTAAAAGTGCACAGTTGGTGTGCGAGCGAAGCGTACGTCTTGATGTCTTATTGATTGTGTGCCAGGCCGAGAGGAGTTTTAAAAAGTCTGGTCCAGAGAGCTCCATATGGAGCATTGATGTTGGGGAGTGCGGTCAAGAGAGGGGAGAGGTGGAGGGAAGGAAAAAGGAGGGAGGGAGGAGGGGAGACAGAACGAGGAAGCCTTTTCTTTGGCTTTTCTGCCTCTGTCATTAAGCTCTCCCATGTCAAAGACAGATGGAGCTGGTGTGTGTCTGTGTGCGTGCGCGTGTGTGTGTAAGCACTTGCTAGCACAGACTGATGTAACCCACCCAACCATCCACACACACACACACACACACACAGGCTCACACTCAGTCGCAGCATTGCGCTCTGCCCTTGATTCTGCCCCCAGCGGGGCGTCTCAGGGCAGCCACCAGCTCTCTGCCATCTGCAGTCAGTCAGCCTTGAGGGTCAGACAGCTCATCAGCAACAGTTACTCACTATTCTCCCTTCCTGCTCGTGTCTGCTCGTGCAGCATAACACGTTTCATGCCTTCATTTAGGACCATTTTGGTGCTTTCTCTCTCTAATTCTTTTCGTGCCCACCTCTGAGCTGATGAAGCGACATGACTAACGCTTCCCTCGCGGTTTGTCGCATCACTTCTCTTCAGGGAAACCTGATTACTTCATCACTTTTAGAGGTCAATAATGGTATTGAGGGTGTAAAGAGTTGCTGGCTTGACAGATTGTGACCTATTTAAGCCGAATGTGCTCGATTGTTGAGTGACTTGTTTGGTTTTCGCCTCACGCTACTTTCCTGAACGTGTTATCTGTCAGACATGCTCCATTAAGCGGTGCATTCATCAGAATTTTTTTTCTAGTTCTTGGTCATATTTGTTTGGGTTTTGGTCAAAACACTTTGAGTTTATTTACATGTTTCTTTCATTTTGAAGGATTTTGTGTAACGAGATAAAATGGGCCTAATTGTGTTATTATAATAACTTTGAACTCCAAATTTAAACCATGTTATTGAGGTTCCCTCAATAAAATGATATAACAGTGAAGCCAGTGATCGCCTTCAAGGAGTGCTCATGCTGCTCAGACATTTAACTGTTATTATGGGACGACATCCATTATGAATCTGATTAAACATGCGCTCACACTCAAATCCCTGATGCTTAACTCAAGCAGGGGGTCATTCAAGCCCCGCGGCAAATCGGGCTTTCGGTACACGGGGGGGAAACTCCGACAAGATAAACAAAATTTTCATCTTCTTTTAAGACTGGCAGCTAACTAATGAGTTCAACTCTGTGCAGCCTGGTCGCCTAATGAGCCTGTTTGGAGCTGCATATTCCTCTGAAACTGGCCCGTCTGTAGTTCGTATACACTTTTGCCTCCTGGTTCGACTTTGCTAAAAGAGGCGAGATTGTGGCAGCGTTTGTAGCGACTCCGCCTCCACCACTCCCAGCTGGCCGCTGCAGTTGTCGGCATGTGGGCTGGCACATGCCAGGCGGTCGTGCCAAGCGCAGAGCGAGCCTCCGACTCCAAGCCACATCTTTCTGTTGTCTTGCTCGCTGTCTGGGAGACTTTGTGTCCACTAATCTCCCTGCGTTTGCGTGTTTCTCATTGTTTCTCCACCCCCCTCTCTCACGCGCACGCTAGTCCAGGGCCGACTTAAAATAGTGCCCAAACTTGGCCGTCCCCACTGCGACAGTTTCTTCCCCTCAATGATTTAATATGTACTTGGAAGATGCATGAATAATACTCGCGCCGTGGGCCACACGCGGAACAGCACGGTGCTACCGAGGAAGTGACTGTGTCTTGGAGGGAAAAGGCTGATGTTTATGCTCGCTGCGTGTTATAACCGTGCAGCAGCGCGTGTGTCATGCCTCTGACCTCAGTCTGCAGGTATTTCTCAATGGATTTCCAGGTTAGCTGGTGGGCCTGCATCTCCCAATTTTCCTTAAATCCGATCCAAAACGCACAGATTAACATTCAGCTTGTTTGGCTTCACTTGGAATTTTCACGCGTTGCCCCCCCCCCCCCCCCCCAAAATACGTTTTAGTTGCGTAACTGGTGTCTCGACCTCAGTCTGATCTTGTCTGATTCTGGCTTGGTTTCGCGAAGTGAGACTTCAAGGCATGCTGGAACTGCTCAGAAGCCGTTTGATGAGCGTTTTAATAGGCCAGCTTGGTAACTCCAACCCGTAATTTCGCTTTGCTTAGTGTGTCTGACAAATACGCGCTCGTTGAGAGGTGTCAGCTTTTGCAGGCCTCACAATAAATGCTCGTCACTGTCGCCGTGTCCTCACACACGAAGGTGAGCGCGAATGCGCAACCTGCCAGACTGCTCCGTGTCAGGTGATTAAAAGGAGGGAGGCCCCTTTGGAGGGAGGGGGGGAGAGTACGTTTGCCCTCCTTTGGAGAGGAAAAACCCGGAATCGTCCCTTGCAACAAGGCTTCACGTCGTGACGGCGTGGTGGAGCTGCACCCGCTCAACCCAAGCGAAAGTGACTCTTCCAGTCAGAGCAGCTGTCAGTCATGACAGTTCGTTGCTGCTTTTTTGTTTTTTACAGCTTCGACTAACCAACTTAAGGCCCCGTTTACTTTTTAAGAGAGTTTCCGTCCCCACGAAGCGGCTGTAAACTTTTCAGCGTATATGCCACATTTAAAGTGGCACCAGAACGAGCCTCAAAGCAGACAAGAAGACACAAACGAAATGCAAGTCGGATTTCTAGATTGTTTTTCGGTTTCTTTCAAAGTCTCCTTTTGGGAGGCGACTTCAGGGTATCGACGCTGCGTGTCGGTGACCTCCAGTCACAGGAAGCCTGCCGGTTTAGTCATCTCCGCGTGCGATGCCACCATACTTTCCGCTTTCGGATTCAGCAAGCAGTCGTCGGCTACAATTGAGGAACAAATATTTGAAGAATAAGAATGTAGGAACATCACTGTTTTAACAAAACTGAAAAAGGGAAAGTGTTGGCAGGTCATCCAGTGTTTCTATTTATAAATCTGCGGCCCATTCGCGGCTTGTTCTTCTTTTTGTTTCTTGACTTTTTTTCTCTGTTTTTCCACTGAGTGTTCAAAAAAAGGGGAACAAAGTTAGCGGGGCCAGAAGGCGACAACTGCTCCCGTGCACAAAGGCATCGCCGGATTGTTAGCCGTTTGTTAAAAAATTTGTCAAATAAATGAGTGAATACCAGCAAGGCTGCAGTTGATCATTTGAGAAACCTGAAATAACCAAAATAACGTTTCTACAACACAAAAGTCTTTCTGTTTTCCAGTACTCGCCACCTTCGTTTATATTCTATCTAACCTCAGTTTAACTGCTATTTTTGTCTCCTCAAAAGTGGGCATGAAAAGGGAGTGAAAAAAAGTTCCTTTTTGAAACGAAGTCTCCTTTTTAACACGTTGTTTTGTAGCTGCAGTTGGAGCTGGGTTCATACATTTGATGTCTGTTGGCGGGCCGATGGCTACGGTGGCCGGCGAGGCTGCGAGGGAGAGCGGTGTTGATAATGAGGTGTGCAGCCACTCAGAGGAGTTGTGATATCTGCTATCAGCCCTCAGGCAGGGAAACCAGACACCTTTTTATAGGTCTGATCCCTCATCCCATCCCGCCTCTTTCCCTCCGTGCTGCTGTTTGTGTGCACTGTCCTGGAGCTCTGTGTGTGTGTGTGTGTGTGTGTGTGTGTGTGTGTGTGTGTGTGTGTGTGTGTGTGTGTGTGTGTGTGTG